>JAUPMG010000001.1:11536909-11547987 GCA_031762675.1 Pachysandra terminalis | reverse complement strand
ACATGTTAATTTAGCATATTTTGACCTTATCTTTGCATAAAAATAGGTATTGGTTTATGTATCCATCGTTTTCCTTGTGTATCCACCCGAATCCATGATTTTTACAACGTATCCAGCGTATCCGTGTCGATACTCGATACGTATCCATTTTCGGGCTGACCGATACGCTACTTCGATACGATATTTTGAACTATGTGAGGCGTATGCCTCACGAATGCCTCACGACATTAGGCGTGCACCTCACGAGAGGCCTTGCGCTATTTCACTGCGCCCCATGGCGTTTTGTTAACGCCATACCTCGAGGCGCACCTCGAGGTGTAAGCCTCGTACGCATTTTAAAACACTGATATATATATATATTGTGGGGGGTATATTATATGAAAAGCATGTTAATTTATCATATTAGCTTATCTTTGCATCTAAAAGAGTTGTTTTAAATATTTATCATTTTTCGCGCTTATCCACCATATCCATGATTTTGTAGCATATTCGCGTGGATCTGATACATATCCTGATATGTATCCGTTTTCGGACCAACCAATATGCTATCACAATACGATATTTTGAACCATCCTCAGTTTCATGTATGATTCAACAGTCAAACGATTTCTAAGCTTTCATTTGAAAATCGAACTTTGGTACAGGCAAATGAAGAAAGACAAGAAATTCTTCTTGGATTTCATTTGAAAATCGAACTTTGGTACAGGCAAATGAAGAAAGACAAGAAATTCTTCTTGGATAACCTCTCCTGTGGGATATCAAGGCTTAAGCGTGACAACAGCATTGAACAGCTGAGGGGACCACAGGCAACAGGAACAAACAAATTTCCTACAAATAGAAGCCGTAACAGTAATGTAACATATGATCAAATGATTCCAGGATCACCAGGATCAGTGGATGACGATCTTTTCAGCTTGGACATTTCTCCTTCAAGTAAGTAATCAGAAAGGTCCATTTTAGAATCTGAATCATATTGATGTTGATGACTGCAAGTTCCCATTAAGGAAACACAATTCTCAATCATTTCACTACATTGCACAAGGAGAAAACAACCAGATTTTTGTGATGTTAATACTAGTTTTCTTTTTTGAGAAGGCATCATCTAGTCATTCATGCAGTCTGATTACTCGCATTTTTTGTATAAGAACTTTAAATACTTTGCTCAAAATTATCTATGACTTGTTTCAGAATATCAGAATCCTTCTAAAACTGGCTTAGTTGATGAGCAAGGAGTTGATAGTGATGAAGGACAGCCATGGAATAACCGTATGAAAACTAACTTATTATCTAAATCCACGTCAAGTGAGCGTCTCATGTTGACAACTGCAGTTTCAAGTTCAAGCCTGGCAAACACTAACGCCTCGAGTTGTAGTTTTAACGAGGCAAACTACTCCCTCTTGCACTTTCAAGAGGAAGATAATGATAGAAGTACAAAAATAGTAACAGTAGGAAAAGGTTCCCCAGATGCCACATCTAATAGTCAAAAGATGGAACAAACAGATTCTCATGAAATAGGGAGTCAAGAAAAAGAACAGAAGCAGCACAGCAGCCCCGATGAATGGATGGCAGGGCCAAAAGCTGGGGAGCCATTTGAGAATTCCATTTGTTCAGTCTGCAAAAACAGAAGACCAAAGATTGGACTTAAAAGGGACTTCACTTATACAGAGCTTCAAGCTGCTACGGATGGGTTTTCCCCCAAAAACTTTCTATCTGAGGGTGGATTTGGTTCTGTTTACAAAGGCAAGCTAAGAAATGGCATGGAGATAGCTGTTAAGCAACATAAAAAATGCAAGCTCTCAAGGAGAAAAGGAATTCAAGTCAGAGGTTCAAGTGCTCAGCAAGGCTAGACATGAGAATGTTGTCATGCTTTTGGGGTCATGTTCAGAAGGAAGCCAGAGGTTGCTTGTTTACGAATATGTCTGCAATGGTTCACTGGATCAACATCTATCAAGTAACTAAGAAATCACTGAATTCATTTTGGAAATTTCATCATGTACCAAAGAAGCAGAAGCCTAACCCCAAATGAAATTGCTAAATGATGCAGAACACAGGCGCAAACCTTTGAGTTGGGATGAAAGGATGAGAATAGCACTTGGAGCAGCCAGAGGTTTGGAGTATCTGCATGCAAACAACATCATCCACAGAGATATGAGACCAAACAACATTCTTGTGACCCATGACCACGAACCACTGGTAATATCCTAAAACATGCTATAAACCCATAAATCTATATGAATAATCAACCTTAAAAATTTTCACATCAACTTTCATTTGACTTCAATGCATTAATCATAAATCATGTTGCATTGGTATGGGAATGAGTTTCAATTCTGACTTGGATATGGAGTATCAGAATTAGGAAACTCGTGTGGACACAACAATATATTTGAGTTATGTAGAAGAAAATAACTAAATTAGTAAAATAAAGTGAATACATTATTATATTTTATGATTTTCTCATACTTTTACCAAAAAAGTTCTCATATATGTAAGCAAGTTCTTAATAAGTTTATTAATGTTATGTTATCCACTTGAAACATTTACACAAAAAAAAAAAAAAATACTGTGTGCATGCTCTATATTATATGTTAACTATCGATATGAAAACAATGGAAAGAAAATCTACTGAATGTCATACAAGAATCTAGTGACCTGTCCAGTATGTGTAAATCACATGTATTTCACTCATTTAGAAGTATCACTATCCATGCAACATCGAGTCCATAAATTAACATGCATGTAAGACCTGTCAATTTTTTTATTATGTATGCCACAAATGTATTTGACTCGTTTAGAAAGTGTCCATAGAACAAAGAGTCCATAAATTACCATGCATGTAAGAATTGTCAAATTTTCATATCATTTCATTTGAATGTTCAATGCATTAGCTCGGAGATTTTGGACTTGCAAGAACTCAACATGAAGGAACAGATCACTCATCAGAGACCAGGGTTGTCGGGACTTTCGGATATTTAGCTCCAGAATATGCAGAAATTGGTAAAGTATCAACCAAGACAGATGTTTATTCATTCGGCGTGGTATTATTAGAGCTGATCACTGGCCGGAGGACTATAGACAAAACACTTGGGGGCAAAAGCCTCGTTGGATGGGTAACAACAATACAATTATATCCTTTTCACTTAAATGAATAAAATTCAGGTAGTCAAATATCTATGAGTATGGAATAATGCTGTTAAGCTGTCATCTGGCTGATTTGGCTTAGGTTTCCTTTCGTTTTAGTGCAAATGCTTATATCCAGTTTTCTCTCACTTTTGCTACAGGCAAGACCGCTTTTGAAGGAAAGGAAGTACCCAGACTTAATTGATTCCAGGATCATAGACGCACACGACGTCCATCAACTCTTTTGGATGGTTCGAGTAGCAGAAAAATGTCTCTGCAAGGATCCTGATAAAAGATTATCCATGGAAAAGGTCAGTACTGGGCCAAACAGAATTTTTCACACAAGATAATGCAAAATTGATGTTCAAAAGCTACTATTTGTAGACATGTTATTTGCATGTCATAAGGATATAAAGATTTAGACAAAGTAAACCCTAAAACTTAGCAAAGCAAGCAAGATCGTATACATGTATAAGTGTACGCATGCGTGCATGGATCTATAAATACATGCTGTGTATACTTCAAACCAACAAAAAATAAAATAAAGAAGAAAGAAATATTACAATAAGCAATAAAATTTCCATTTAACATAGAAATGACATAGTTTAACAAGTGCAGGTCACATGTGCATCAAAGAACAAATTTAATGTGCACACCCAATCACCACTAGCCATGTGGCATGGAAACTCACATTTCAACCAGTGTGAAGCTTGACTGACTTGACATAAACTTTTTCAATTGATTAAGAAGAAAATCATATGACACGTGACTGGTTGGCTGCACAAAGTAAATTTTTTTCTGGGTGCACGCATGACCCATACTGATAGTTTAACTCACATAATGGATAGATCATAATCACAAAAGAATCCTACAATGATATAAGCCTTACTATCTTAATAAATTACAAGTGGTAGCAGTATACCGATCAAAGCCAAGCAATCACAAACTTTGATGACATGCCTGTGGCAGAGCAAAAATCTGATGCAAATCAATGTTAGTACATGTCAATACATGAGTCTGCCATAGTTATTGGCTTATTGCAACACAGGTAGTAAAAGAAAAACAAGAAAGCTTACAGAAAAGATATGGTCCTTGCAACACATGGGTTAGCTCAACTTGCAGGTTCTCCAGCTCAGGAACTGGAGGTCCCAATTTCGAGTCCCTGCGCCTACCTGATATATGGTCCTTGTGGGTGGGGTCATGTATCCGGGGTTTACCCTGTCCCCATTAAGTGGGGTTGGGAGTTCCAAGTCACCAAAAATAAATAAATAAATAAATAAAAAGATACAGGAAATTAAGTAACTAGACTCTGAGCCAGGTGTCAATTAGAAATACTTCTTATCTTACCGAAAACACATTTAAATTAAACCTAGCAATAAGAACAGATATGTTAAAGGAGCTTGAAAAATCTGTAGGAGAAGTAAGTTAAGGAAGTGACAGAAATATCAGGAACTTATCAGTAAAACAAGTTAGAAACAAAATCTTAGCAGGAAGCCATGAAGTTAGAAAACCCACCTCCAGGCCAAATAAAATTGTTGGAGTCTAAGAAGTTGAAATGAGATAAATACTAGAAACAAATTCCTACAGCAACATGAATTGCAACTTGTTTCAGGTTGAATATGCAACTCCTAGATTCCAATGGATTTGTATTCCAGATATTCCATCCAATATATGTCCATTTTCTGATTTCAGATTATCTATACATGTTCTAGAGACTTATATAGATGAAAATTGAGAGTAAGAAAGAATATGTAGCTGTATATCACAGCAAGATGGTCTGTTCTTCACATGCATTGATGACGAAATAACAAGTGGGAGATCAATGGTAGAAAAATTTATCGCAATCTTAAATAAGTAAAAAGAAACTAAAACTACTTACACAACTTTAATTATTACTTCTATATCATATAGTTCTGTGACATGTCTCATGTGATCATATCTTGGTATATATTACGTCAGGTGGTGTGTGCATTACAGTACATAATGGATGGAAAAACAGTTTGTGGTATTGAGGACTTCTCCCCCACAAAATCGGATTCAATTAGTAGTTTTCCAGATTCCACTGGATCACAAGGTGATGAAGGAACAATTGAACAGGATAGTCTTAATGCAGATTCACTATCACTCAGTAACATAAGTCAGGGGAGTGGATTCTTATTATCAGCATCTTCAGCACGGACCACTTCTACAAGGAGATCAAGCACATCTACCAGTTCCGAAAGGTCCTCTTCAAGTAGTGCAAAGAGCTATAAGAAGAAAAGAGCCAACTCTCGAAGTAAAATTCAAGTACATTATGGGGATATTCTCCATTAAAGTTTATATCTCAGACTTTCTTTTCAAGAAATGATTGATAAAGGTTCAGTATGCAGATGCTTAATTAAGTGTTTCACAGTTTTAATAAGATTACTTCTTTTTTGGCCAGCAATTAATATTTTGGTTTATTAAGAGGAAAAGCTTTCAAAGCAGAAAATTTGTAATATTGTATCATAATTTGAGTTAATTATTAATTAGAAAAAGATCAACAACAGAAAAATAGAACACTCGAAGGAAACCGGTGCCACACAGATCATGTGAATTCTGAATTTCACTTTTGAAGAGCTAGAAGCAATTAGCAGGCTAGCAGAATTGAGTTTAGATACGAGGAAATTAGAATTTTGGAACTGCTCTTAATTGAAATAACAAACAAAAGGTTACTAGTATCCTAAAAGCAATCAGTACTAGAAGTTTTTTTTGATAACAAACTATTATAATTAAAAGAATCCATAAAGGCCAGCAGGGGAAGAGAATTCCCCAAAAGTACCAAGTTTGTATTACATTGAGCCACAGATGAAAGACTTTCAAGGGACATCTCAAGGGCAACAAAGTTGCCGATTTATTTGAGGTTCATGAAGATGTTAATAATTCAAAAACTTGTCCACATATTGAGGAAGTTGCAAAAAAAGTAGGCAACATCGTTTGTGTAATACTAGATAAGCAGCAATTTATATAATTCAATATCTTGTGCAATGAGAAGAACAACCTCAAGAGGAAGCAACCTTGATTTAAGAGGAAGAGCTTCGTAAAAATTGACAATCATACTATAAAAGTACGAGAATTTGAACTAAGGTCCGAGTTCTTTTCGAGTGGAGGGAACTAATGTAAAAATAATAATAGCCCAAGAATTTGGAGAGCATCTTCAATAGACTAAAAAGGATGAGAAAAAGTAAAGAAAGAAAATAAACAATATATAAAAAGGAGGGATTTTCTTCCAACGCTTCCGGCTACATTCAGATTTCTTTCCTAAAAAGGAGGGATTTTGACGCAAAAGAAAATATATAAAAAGGTAGGAGATCCAGAACCCCATGTCCAAGTAGAAACTCTTCCCTCAGATTGTGAGAAAATTTCTCTGAAGGTCTTAAGGCTTCTTGTTTTCAAGACATAGAGAAAATCAACTTGGAGAAAGCTTGGATCTCTTCTTTCTATTTGATCAAAGCAAGGAATGATCTCTACAGCAACATATTTAATTTTACTCATCAATATGTATATTTTCATGGAAAAAAATATGTATATTTTCATGGAAAAACATGGCATAGATCTATTATGCTGTCGTAGAATCACCTACAAATATTACACCTCATTTGTTGAAGATGATAACAGATTTTCTTGGATATATCCTACGCATCCGAGAGTGATGCTCTTTCTCACTTCAAGCATTTCAAAGGAATGGCTGAAAAATTATTCTCTACCACTGTGAAATACTATCAAAGTGATGGCCCTCAAAAATTAACTTACGTGAATTCAAAATTTCTTTGGCTAATTACGGATTTGTTAATAGATTTTTCTATGCACATACATCTAAACAAAATAGTGATGTTAAGAGAAAACACAGTCATCTTACCGAAATGGGCCTCCCATTGCTTTAGCAAGCTCATATGCCTTAGAAATTCTTGTTAGAGATATTCTCAACATCAATCTATCTCATAAATCGGCTACCTACTCCTGTACTATAAGGAATATGTCCCTATAAAATCCTATTTTGGCCGCCACTGGATTATTTTCTCTTGCAAGTTTTTGGCTATCAACGTTTCCCCTGTTTGTGCCCATATCGTTCCACTAAATTAAGTCCCCAGTCAACGCTTGTGTAATTCTTCAATAAAACGAAACTCAAAAAGTCTACAATGTCTTGGTCAGAAAACAAGATGTGTTTATATTTCAAGTGATTTTTAATGAGGACGTTTTCTCCTTTGCAGATACATCTTCTTTCTCCACATCTTAGGTTGCCCTACTTTCAAGTGTTGATCTATATGACTCATTAGCCCCAACTAACATTTCTGCAACATCATCCCATCCTTTTTCAATACAAGCTGATTCCTCAAAAGCAGTTGACTCGACCCCTTAGTTCACGGTTTTTGAGTTGCTGTCTCCTTCAATTCACCATACTCCTGCTCTATCTATTGTTGTCAACCTCGCCACCTCTACATCACCACTACCACCTCTATCGAATGATCAGTGGGTCCCAAAACAATACTCACAAACCCAAGGTATATCTTGCCACTCGACATGCAATACCAGATACCTATCTTGTCACCAATCTAGCAAGCATGCCTACTGAACCAACTACCTACAGGCAGGCTTCATGATATCTCAAGTGGGTTGAGGCAATGAATGATGAATACAATATTCTATTTGCCAGTAACACTTGGTCTCTTGTCCTTCATCATCCCTTTTTGGATATTGTGGGTTGCAAGTGGGTTTCCGCATTAAACAACAGAGTGATGAAACAATTGACTGGTACAAGGTCCAGCTCCTTGCCAAAGGTTTTTATCAACAGTTGGATTTTGACTTTACTAATTTCATAAATCCTATAGTGAAGCCCATGAGCATTACCATGATTTTCGCTTTTTCCATTTTGACAATAGTTCATTCGCCAACTAGATGTTAAGAAGCATTTCTTTATGTCGTGACAAGGTACATACGCAACAACCTCTAGTTTTGTCTTAGCTACACACCCCTCTCATGTCTACCATCTCCATAAAGCTATCTATGGTCTTCTTCAGGCACCAAAGGTTTGGTTTCAGCATTTCAATAGCTTTCTTCTTCAAGTTGGTTTCACTTGCAGCATTGCTGACAGATCCATGTTTGTCTGCCACTCATTTTCGGGTACCCTTTCTGTTTCAATTTATGTTAATGACATCATCCTCATGTGCACCCCATCATCCTCACTTGTGGACTCCATTTTCCATCGTGATCATTTTGCCATAAAAGATGTAGGTTGAAGTTTTTCTTGGATATTGAAGCATACTGCACTTCTTCAGCACTTCATCTCACCCAAAACAAATATACTTTGGATCTTCTCCATCATGCTAGTATGATTGGCCACAATGCACCAACCAATCACTTCTGATTCCAAGATGTATATTAATGATGGCTCCACCTTAGTGGACCCCTCTGAATACCAAAGTCTTGTTGATGTTCTCCTGTATCTCAATCTCACACGGTCTGACTTGTACTACTCTGTCCATCAAATCAATTCTTACTGTTTATATAACAATCCAACCACAACCCATCTTCAAGCAGTTAAGCACATCTTGCACTTTCTTAAAGGCACTCTTGGCTGCGGCACTATTCGCCCCAATTTATAGCATCCTGAAGCTAAGTACAACAAACTCACTATTATGGCTTCTGAACAGCTTCTGATGCCATAACTCACATAACTCCTCGACTGGCTAGTTACATTCACTTGACCTATTGTGCTTCACTACAATAATATTAATGCTACACACATGATTGCCAATATCGTTCTACATAACGGCACAAAGAACATTGAGGTCAGCTACCACTTTGTTTGTGAAATTGTGATCTTGCAGTAAATGGCCAACTCAAAATTCAGTTTGTCCATTCTTCTTCTCAACATGTCGACATCTTTACCAAAGGGTTTCCTACTTTGGTCTTTCTTTCGCTGCTCTCCAAATTTTTGTCATAAATCCCATCAGTTTAGGCAATTAATACTGCAACTAAAATCAAGCAATGTGAACCCCAATCATAGGACAGTACCACCTATATATCTTTCCCCCTTTGTGTAATTTACCAACAGTATATCACACACACACACACACAATGTAGTGACCCTAAAATTTTAGATATTTTCTTAGTAATTATTATTTTATTTAGTATGTATGTTGGTGCCTTACTATTGGTTGAAGTTATAGGTGGAGTGAGAGAGAGAGAGAGAGAGAGAGAGGGGGGGAGAGGAGAGAGACTTTCAAAGTTTTCCCTTAATTATTTCATCATAGAGAATTGTGGTTGCAGAATTGGTTTCTGCAAAACAAATACACCTGTATAGTTACAGGCCTTAGGGTCATGTTAATACAATGAAAATTGCTTGGCATTTTACACAACAATCTCTGGAAGATCAACGAGTTTCACCACTCTAATTACTGAAAGTTGCAAACGTGGTTGCAGCTTTTCTAGATTTTCACCAAATTCTAATGCCAAAAAGATGACTAGCAGAAGAGGCAGAGAGAGGGAGGGAGAAATCGTATGGAGAGAGAGAGAGAGGGAGGGGTAGTTTAGGGAGTATTTTTTTTTTAAAGTAAAAACATCAGTACCATCTGACACGTCCTCTGCCATATGGCAAAGGACCGTATTGTGAGTAGTTTGGTATAAGTATACTTCGACTGTAAAATGTTTTGGTCACTATATTTTTTCGCAATAAATTCCATAAAGTAAGAGATTTTTGTAATTTTCCCTAAAAACATTGAATTTTTTTTTTATTGAGAAAATAGAGAAGTTACTGACTGTTAACTAGTAAGAGATACTTCCAGAATGTAAACAAGACCAAATTTGTGCACTGATGTCACTAAAACAAGAAAAGTAATTGCTGCATTGTACTTGAAAATGCAGAGAGCGAGAGAGAGAGAGAGAGAGAGAGAAAGAGCTCACTTGGACCTAACATGGATATTTCGGATTTAGAAGATATATAAGTGTGAGAGAGAGAGAGAGAGAGCTCACTTGGACCTAACATGGATATTTCGGAGAGCTCACTTGGACCTAACATGGATATTTCGGATTTAGAAGATATATAAGTGTGAGAGAGAGAGAGAGAGCTCACTTGGACCTAACATGGATATTTCGGATTTAGAAGATATATAAGTGTAACCTGATCCAGCATTCATTTGCTTAGACCAATTCAAATTCAAAGTCTTATTGTTAAGAGCATCAATAGGCATCGACTTTAAAAGTAAAATATCAAATCACATCATATAAAGATTGCATTTCTATGAACTTGATTTGCCGGTCTTTCTTGTCTAACTTTTCTAGGAGCAGATTTGCCAGCCTATAGACAAAGGAAAAAAAAAAAAAAAAAATTGTGAGTCATAGATCCAATTTTATTTTGGAGAACAAGAGTTTTATGAGATTAATTCAAATAATGCACCTTCAAAAACTTGTCTATTAACTAAAATGAGAGGAATGCCAATGTAATAAGAATTTACTATGATTCTCTATTTCAAAGACTTGCAAAATCGAACTTATTCAAGTCATATTTTTTGGGGTAAATTGCAGTTACACCCCCTCAGTTATTTGACACTGGCATATAGACTCTTTGTGTTTTCTGAAATGGCAATGACACCCTTAAATTTTGACTTAATGACAAAGACACCCCTTCCGACCAAAATAATTAATAATAAGATGATTTTACCCTTTAAACACAAAATGACCTTTACTACCCCACCGCCACCACCATCACCCTCACCCCATCACCACCACCCCACCACCACCACTACCACCACCACCCCACCACCACCACCACCCCCTAAGTGTGCAAGGGATGCACACTTAGGTGGTGGGTGGTGAAGGTGGTGGTGGTGGTGGTGGTAGTGGTGGTTGTGGGGTGGTGGTGTGATGGTGGTGGTGATGGTGGTAGTGGTAGTGGTGGTGGTGGTGGTAGTAATGGTAATGGTAATAGGGTGGTGGTGGTG
>JAUPMG010000001.1:11492570-11503903 GCA_031762675.1 Pachysandra terminalis | reverse complement strand
GGTTTCGAGGACAGACTTCTTAATGCCTTCTTCGAACTGCTCAGGTGCCTCTTGAAGCTTGTGTTGTACTTCGAATATTTCCACCATAGATGGGATATCATCACTATCCTCATCACTTGGGACTTCCACATAATAGGTCTCAGGTTCCTTCTCTTTCGAAACTTCTTTCGAAAGAGTCTTCTTGCCTTTTCTGCTCAGTTTCATACCAAAGGCAATATATGATTCGACCCTCAGGGGTGACAACTCGAGTACAACGGGCTTTCGAAGCCGGTTGTTCAACAAGACTCAGACACATCAGGCCTCTTCTTTTCTTCTTTCTTTTCTTTTTCTTGTTCTTTTCTTTTTTCTTCTTTGACCCTCATCTTCGAAGGTCCAGATTCATAAATAAGCATATCAGGATTAGCCTGAAGTGCTGGCCACGCTGGAAGAGATATACCCCAAGGAAGGGAAACTTAGCATTCCCCAGCTGGTGCAAATTCATCATACTCAGCGACATCTGCAAGATGAACTTCGAGCTCTCAGACACAGCAGGCCTCTTCTTTTCTTTTCTTGTTCTTTCTTTTTTCTTCTTTGACCCTCCTCTTCGAAGGTCCAGATTCAGAAATAAGCATATCAGGATTAGCCTGAAGTGCTGGCCACGCTGGAAGAGATATACCCCGAGGAAGGGAAACTTGACATTCCCCAACTGGTGCAAGTTCATCATACTCAACGGCATCTGCAAGATGAACTTCGAGCTGGTCGAAAGGACAAGGATCAGTAACAAGACGAACCATCTTCTCATTTCGAAATCCCTTACAACACTGGTGATATGTTGAAGGAACAAGCTTACACCTGTGGATACAAGGCCTTCCCAACAGGATGTGATATGTTGGCTCACTGTCCAACACATAAAACAAAGTTGGATATCTGTAGGGTCCAACTTGTAGTTCGAGGGTCACATGACTCATAGCATACTGGCTTCGAGCATCAAAGCTGAAAATCTTCATCGCCTGGGGGACCACCCTTTCGGATGATACTCCAATAGCCTTCAAGATGCCTATTGGAATTATATTCAAAGAAGATCCAGCATCTACTAACGATATTCGAATATCCACTCCTTGCCACACAGAGTTCAAATATAAGGCTCTTCTATGGTTTTCGTAGGAAACCATCATATCCTCCGGTCCGAAAGTTATCAGGCCTTCTTTTGAGACTGCATTGGTACATTCCTCCTCTGCTTCCCATAAGGACAGCCTTTGAGTATACGCTCGAACGGCTATCTGATCACACTCCGAGAAGCCTATTTCCTTCATGCTCTCCTCGAGCCTCTGTATTTCAACAAGTCTATCCTCGGAGGATAGTCAACAGCTCGAGCCACTTCTGAAATAATGACATTCACAGCTGGCCATTTACCCTTGTGATTAGGCAAAGGATCAGTATGAACAGTTTCAGGCTACAATTCAATCTCTCCAAGCTTCAATCGAAGATAGTACAATCTTCGCATGGAGTAAATCATATGTGCTATGAGCCACATACTGATGATATTTACAGAACTTCGGATTGGTCCGATCTTTCGCTGATGGCTCTCTCTTTGGAACTGGCAACTAACTGTACACGGTCATCCTTCACCCAATTGTCGAATAGAATGTTGAATTGGGCTGGTGTACAATCTGGCTAAGGTGGAGGATCTCGAGGATGGTCTCGAGAATCTCGACCCGAATCTCGACCATTCTCATTCTTCTTTGTCTTCTTCGAAGGACTATCTTCCACCAAAATAGCCTCATTCCTCTTCCTCTCATTCTTCTTAGAAATATTGGGCATAGAGACATTAAGCTTTCGAGCTGCATCATAAAGCTTAGTGAAACTTGTGATTCCCAAATTCTCCAAATGGATCTTGTATTCGGGAAGAATCCCAATAATACAATACTCGACTGATTGGTCTTCGTTCACCGTCTCGGTACAAGACATCACCAGCTCTCAAAATCGCTTAACATATTCAACAAGGCCCTCAGAATAGTCTTGATGCTCTCTGCTCAAATCAATGATAGTATATACCTGCTCAGTGATATAGAACTTGTAAAAAAGAGCAGTTATATCTTCCCAAGTGTTCACGGAACCTAGCCTACGGTTATTATACCAAGTATATGCCTTGCCTGTGAGAGATTTCGAAAACTCTCTTAGTCTTAGATCATTGTTTGAGTCATGAGCCCCCGAAGCCTCAATGAAACGGATTATATGCTCCTTCACATTCCCTTTCTGACCAGTGAACTTGGAGAATTTAGGATTCACATTGTCCTTGGGATATGGTTTGTTCAGATGTGAAATTGGATAGGGATGACAGAAGTCACTGCTGACCCATGCTGGATCTCGAATATGTGACATCTTTAAAAGTGATTCTACCTCCTCAAGGGTGGCAAAATGAGGAGTTGAGGATGGTAATGCTGATGGAATGGATGATGAAATAACTGGTGGGGCAGTTGCTGGTGGTGAAATTATTTGTGGAGGCAAAATACTGGTGAGATTCTCAGAAACCCTTATGTGTTATTCTCTCGAAATACTGGGAGTGATGACTAATAGAAATGTAAGTAACGGTGATGGTGTAGGGTTTGCCTCGAGTGCTGCTCAAGTGCCATTTGTGGCTTGATGAGCTAACAAAGCCATCATCTCCTGGTGCATAACTGTCATTTTTTCCAACATTACTACAATTTTGTCCTCAAATGACAATGATGCACTCAAAGTAGAAGGTCCTGCTGGTGTGGCAACAAGTCCAGTTGGTGGAGCAACTGTATTGGCTGCAGGATCTACATGAAGATCTGTAGTCCCAGTAACAGTAATAGTATGGAGTTTTGGGGCCATTTCTAATTCTTGACTGATCTTGAATATCAAAGAGATAGGAAACAAATCAAGTTCCCCAGTGAAGTCGCCAAAAATGGTGATGCACAAACCGGTAAATGACCCAAAATGTCAATTAACCAATTGGTTTAAGCAATCAAAGGTTCGAAATACTTGCTTTTACTAGCTTAAATCAGAAAAGATCGTTCCAATGAAAGGTTTCCAAGGATATAAAGAGAGAAAATGGTAAGATCAGTTAGGAATGGTTCAGAAAGACCACAGAACTTGATAAATTTCATAAAGAGGATTCTAACACAAAATGCTCTGCAAATTCTCAGCGAATGTCCAAATGCCCAGAATTTCGATCCCTCTTGCTGATGCATCATCCTCCTTTTATAGCCTTAGACTCACTATCTAACCATTTGCAACGTTTCATGAACAAACTGAAGACGTTTGAATGAACAGGCGTTTTGAATTGAATATCAAAACGTCTAATTCAATATATAACGTTTCAATGAATGCTTTCACAACGTTTGGTTAATTTAACAAGTATAACGTTATAAAAGTAATGATACGTTATTGTTCTGTATTGATTCAAGTCTTTTAATGCTTCACGATTTTCAAGGATCTTGACAACTTATCTCTCTGGCCCTCTATTCTTGAAAGTCTAATATTTATTTCCCCCTATGTATAAGTGAGTACTTTCGAGCCATTAAAATGATTGTCTCGGAAGGTGTTTCAGAATATCAATGATTTTGGTATGATAACTTGGTTATTTCGAAATGTTTTCTCGAAATACAAAATATTGATCATTTCGAGATATAATTTCAAAATACTAATGACGATAATAAATATGTTTTCATGTTTCGAAAGTTCTCTTTCTAGAATATGATTCGAAGCCTATCTTAAGTAGAACTTCGAAATATACTGTTAATTTCGAGGTGATTTTCCCTAAATGGGCTTTCTTCGAAATATACTCTCAAACAATGTTCGAAATTCTAATTTATACAACCTTTGTATGCATAATTACACTATTGACATTGCCACATGTCAAAAGATAATTGAATTAAATCAATTTCCAAATTGGCTCATCGTCAGTACTCATTGAATAAGTGACTCAATGGACAAATTTATCCACAATATTAATAAGTTGCTTGGTTTGAAAGAAAAAAAAAAAAAAAGAAAAGCTAAGTGACTCGATGGAAACATTTATCTACAATATTATTAAGTTTTTTGGCTTGTAAAAAAAGAGAAGAAAGATGTTTGTTACTACAGATAACTTAAATACCTTAACAAGACGAAATCATAGAAATTATCTTAAAATATCAGGATAAAAATATCATTTTAAAAGGACTTAGTATTATGTTTATGGTTAGCAATGTTATTTTTAAAGTATCACTAATGTTTAGAAACCACTTTCCGCATAAATTATAAATAAAAGTTGTTGAGAGCAACTTCTCTTATGGATTATCTTCTTCTACTACTTGTAGAAAGAAACTTACTTGTTCATCGTTACCAAATGCATTTATGGCTTAAGAAAAATGCTTTAATATGTTATAAGCTTAAATAAACATTTAATTAAATAGTACCAAACACAACCTTAGCTTAAGAAATGAATTAATGAGTATAAGCAATAATAAACATCCAAAAAAGTTTCCAAACATGCACTGGGGAAGAATTAAGCCCCCGTTTAGGATGAGTTAGACCTTTGGGGAAGAATGAAGACAAAATTTAGGTTTTGAGTTAAATGCAAGGGATAACCAAACTGTCCAAATATTAAATAATCAGTTGCTTCTTGAATGGTCAAAGGAGCGACTGATCTGCAAAGATTATGAATCCTTGAAAAGCTTATCGATAGAAATCCCTAGCTCTCCTACGTCCAATGTTCTAAAATCCAGATCAAAGGTTGATAGAGTCGATTTGTTTCTGACATCTGACATTGAAAAGAGATTTACCAAAGAAAAACTTAAAAAAGGGAAAAGAACAAGGCCAGACGGTTCAACCACACTAATCACACAATGTTCCATTTGGGTGAAGCTGTTTGCACCGCATCACCCAGGTCAATAGACCATGGCATCCCAAAAAGCAGTCCAGTCAAAGCATCGCTCTGTGCTAACAGAAAACTGCAAAGCTTTTTCCTACATACCAAAGGACGAAGAAGAGGAAATCAAGATGGACTATTAAACTGGACAGAAAGTGAAAACCATGCTCTCAGAAATGCTGTTGCATATTGGATAGAAACTGGCAGCTTCAGAGACGGAGAACTTACATCAGTTATTGCATGAGGGTTTACGAGTGGGTTTTCAATTTAGCACGAACAGTACGTGGACGAATCAGTAAAGGGAAAGAAATTGCACAAATCAAGCTGTTTAAGACCTGGTAAGAGCCCTGGTAATGTTGCATCCAAAAGAAAAACAGCAAAGCTTGCCATTCTATTTGCCTCAAATGGAGGGAAGAAAGCCAAAACTTTGAAACAGAATCCATCGTGCATCTGGAATGGATATACTTAAAATTAAATAAGCACAGAGATCACAGGGAAAGAAATTGAAAATGCATCAAAAAAATCTGTCAAGGCATAGCGAAACTTATATCCCCCCAACTACTGAATTTACTACTAATTGTGATAATGAATCATAAACATAAAATGTAGGCACACGATTGTGATCAAATCAAATCCATTGATAATTGAAAGCAACTGAATCAAATGGAAAGTGCATAGTTATTCCACAATTATAACAAAAACCCACCTGTACCTCTATACCCAACGATGTTCGCAATGCAGTGGCTTGACAAGCACGCCTCTCCAGAAGTACATGAAAGTTTGAACAAATAAGAATTCATGAATTCTACACACTGAACCATAAATCTCAATCCCACTCGACTTTTTTTTTCTCCCCTATATCCATGAGGAAACCAGGTCTGACTGCACATTAAACAAATCATCAGACATGAATTGGAAGTCACCAGAAACTCTCAAGGAAGTTCAAACATTTGACAGACAGCAGGCATGTTATTCCAAGCACAGGAACCAAGACCCCATCCTTGACTTGATGTCGAACTTCTAGCCATCATTTGCTTGTAGTCCTTGCAGTAATCTTCACCAAGAAGTGTCGCTATAGTATCGGTCATAATAGATTGATCTTTACCACATTCAGCTCTCTGCTCAAACCAATCCAATCCAAGTAAAACATCAGGCCTGGTGGAGGCAAGCCTAGTCAAAGTTTCTTTCTCTCTTATATCTGGGGTCTGAACGAGATCAACTGGTTCTGGCTTAATATCACATCCTGCAAAAGCACATTAAGGATATTGCATCCAAAATATAGCGATATAAATATCATTCTTTTAACAGTAATGAAATATTCTCACCAGGAAAGATTTCAGCAGGTGGGGGTTCATCCAACGAGCTTCCGCTTGGAGTGCACTCACTGAAAACCGATGCAGCAGAACGACCCAATGGAGAAATAGGGTCACCAAATTCTTCCCATTCTGTCTCACATTGATCCTGGGTCGAACTGTCCACTACTTCACTGGGAGTAACAGCAGAAGAATTCGAGCTCTTCTCAGATAAATGATTTTTTGCACTGCTCAAAGTCTGCGCTTCATGAAGTACTGCTTCCAATAGGCCACTGTTCCGTGATGAAAGATAATCTGGCCCACTTGGTGGAGGAGACTGTATAAAAGCATCAACAAATTCGAGTGGAGGGGGAGAAAGTATTCCCCAGCTACCAAGGTCAGTTTCTGGATATTGGAGTGAAGGGAGCTCCATCTTCACAGCCCCAAAAGAGGGCTTAGAAGCAGAGATTGTGCCATTTAATAAGGCATGGCTACCAGGTATTACACCAAAAGTAGGTGAATTCTTCATGTTAGGGTCAGGATCAAATGGAAAAAATAACCCAAAGGGTCTGGCAATCTTCTGGCAAGCATCATTCTGGCAAGCATCATTCTGAAACTGGTCAAACTGTGGGAGCCCATTACTGACGCTACCACTAAAACCAGGAAACATGGTCTCTGACTCTCGTGGACGCTTGTGGCGATGCATCATTGGGGACATGAAGCTATAGTCTGGAGATGAACCCAGACCCTCTGTCAGCATGCTACTCACAGAGATATCAGGAGGTGCTGGGGCATAAGAGAATATCCCTTGATTGGGCTTCAAATTGTCGAATGTGACCTCAGGAATTTCGTGGTTGTTTCCGTGCAAGAGTTCACGATTCTGCGAATCTCCATGGATGAATTCATTACTGCTCTGATTTTGTTGGCTGTCATTCAGTGATTGCAAAGACAATTCAGGAGGGTAAAGCGGTAAACCAGCACGTTGCATTCTCTTAATCCGAGTATTCCAGTAGTTCTTAATTTCATTATCTGTACGCCCAGGCAACTGTAGAGGAAAGAACAGAAATAGATTTTTTAAAAAAAATAAAAATAAAAATAAATAATAAAATAAAATAAAGCACAATGGGTTAAAAGGATAGCAAGAAAGAAGAGGGCATGGAAGAGAATTAGAGAAAATTCAAACGATCCATTCTGAACTACTAAATCCTAACAAATTCAATCTTAATTCTCCATAAGTTACAAAAAGCCATAATCAAGTACTATATTTTATGTAAAGGACTCCCACAACATACTGGATAAGGTAAATTACATGCTAAAGCATGTCATAACAAATTACAGACAAACAACCAATCTTAAATTTGATATATGGAAAAAAAAAGAAAGAAATAGAAGCAGAAACATGTCCAAAACAAATGAAGAAGGGGGCGTTAAAGAACTTAAGAGAAAATACAGATGATTTGTTCTAAATTTTGATATCCTACAGAAAATTCACAGTTCTTCTCTAAAGTTACTATGACTACTAGTAATTAAGTAAGAACAAACAACCAAATGGAAGATTTTAATATTATATATGAAATCTCAAAATGTAGGATGTTTTACACTTCAAGCATCTCACACACCCAAGGTTTAAAGTTTCAGTTTTAGATCAGGTTTTGCCCCCTCCAAAGCCAATAGATATTGGTAAGTATCAGCCAAAAGAATTGAAAAATAAAGTCTAATACCTTTACCACAATAGGTATCGTACCAGACATCCAAAACCTTTCGGTCAAAACTTAAAACCTTGCACACACCCCAATGTTGCCATGTGAGCCATAAGCTAAAAAGGTTCGGCTTGCAGCAAGAGCACATTTATATTCAAACTGATCTCATAAATATAAATAGATTTACCTTGTAAAAAATACAAAGAATATATTATTTTCAGAAAATATCAATTAATTAGTATAGGTCAGAACATATGCTACAAATTATTCATAGTTCCTACGCAGGACTTTATAATCAACTTCTTCCCGATCAAAGTAACAATGAAGAAAGCCTCCTCTAATTGAATATTACAAAGACGTCAAAAAAATATTCCTCCATAAGGTCTCAAAATTTCATAGCTAAAAAGCTTGCCTACAGTTACTAGAGTTACCATGTAGGGAAAATGGCTTTCATTTCTAAACTGATTTAGTCAGGAAGTATAGTATTTCTGGAAAACACATTTTTCCAACCTTGAACCTACTTATTAATAACCCAACAAGCATTAGAATAGAAGATTATATGCATTTTATATTGGAAGCAAAAGAGATGTACT
Source organism: Pachysandra terminalis (assembly GCA_031762675.1). NCBI lineage: Eukaryota > Viridiplantae > Streptophyta > Magnoliopsida > Buxales > Buxaceae > Pachysandra > Pachysandra terminalis. The sequence continues at coordinate 11,495,466 of JAUPMG010000001.1, read as the reverse complement.
ACACATACATGTGCAGCCATTCTAGCCCATTTGTTCCCCATCGTGAAATGGAGCTCAATGATCATACGTTCTTCGTCTGGCGTAAATGCACCCTTCTTCAAGTTCGGTCTCAGATGATTTGCCCATCGCAGACGGCAGCTTTTGCCGCAACGGAAGAGTCCTGAGTGCTTCTGAACAGCATTCCAGTTCCCCTCACCATGCTTCTTGACATAGTCTACCAAAATTGCATCCTCCGTAGTTGTCCACGGCCCTTTCTTCAGAATACCCGCTGCACTCAATGTTCCTCCGCAGCTACCTTCGTCAATTGATGGTGAGTCTGCTTGATCCCTGGGAAGCATCCCGCTACCACTCTCATCTGTTGTATGGCTCATCGCCTTGAATGTGATTCCACAGTAACTGCTGCTGATTAATCAAAATCATCCAAATCGAAGGCTAAAACCCTGAACAAAGGAAACGGCAATACAGAATGAATCCCAAATAAATGAAATATTCCCCAAAACAGCTCAATAAGAGATTCAACAGGAGCAATACAAAGATAAGAGGAGAAATCAAAGACCCAAAGAATCAACTGTTAAAAAAGGTATATAATAAATGTGTAGAAAATATCAACCATGAACATAATTAAGCATTGGATTTAAAACCACCAAAAAGAACAAGTGATCGACATTCCAGTCCACATACTTATGACCCCCGAAAGTAAGAAAAGTAGATTCTCAATAAAGAAAAGCAGTACATTTTTCCAAATTAGGACGAAGATAAACCATGGCAAAAGTAATCTAAATCAAACACAACTCAGAAATCCTGATAGATCAACTAAAGAATTCAACTTAATTCACTGTTTTCTTGAACCTAAAAACACTTGAAAAGGAAACAAGGCCTAGACAATACTGAGAGAACTCAAAGTCATCACTGCAGTATTGACCCCAGAAAAAATGAAACAGATCAACATAGCAACAAAAAGAAAATCAATCTTGCCACAAATCCCAAACCCTCAAAAATGGGAAAACAAAGTACAAACTCTCAACACTTAATAAACCTAAACATTCAAACCCCAGCACTATTATCCTATATGTGAAGCCCCCCAAAAGGAAGCATTACCTTCATAAAATCAAGACTGGTCTAGTTGCACAATAGGAAGAAGCCAGCAGCAATTCACAGAACTCAAATTCCAAAAAAATTTCAAAGCAGAATCCCACAAACCCTTAAAAAAAGGGGACAAGACCAACTACGGTGAAGCTGAAACAATATTTTTGATCCAAAAGGAAAGAAATGAAACACCTGACAACAAAAAGAAAAGAAGAAGAACAACAACAACAAAAGCCGAAATGAGTTCTGTTGATCCCAAAACACTTACAAATCAAATTCCAACACTAATAATCAGCTTAAAACACACACACACACAAAAAAAGGGCAAAATTTCCGGAAACGATGTCTGTTGATCCCGAAAGACTTAAAATCAAATCCAAGCCCTAAAAACAAAAACAAAAAGAAAAAAGAAAAAAGAAAAATAGCTCAACACAATCAAAATGGAGAAGGAAAAACCATACTCCAACCACGCAACTGATCAAATGAAACCCTAATTTCCCAAGCTGAATGAAAGTTCAAACGCTACATCCTACAAGATTCTATTTTTCGAACAACGATTCCACAAAACAGAAAAAGAAAACAGGCATAAACACAAATACCCAGATCCACCAAACAGAAACCCTAGCCCGATATGCACAAAGAAAATGAAGGGAAAACGAAAAAATACAGAAATAAATCAAAATGAAGAAGGGAAGAACATGAGAGAAAGAAACCCTAACCCCAACCATAACCCTTTAAAGATGAAGAATGCAATCTGCGCATACAAAGAGCAGAACATTGAGAGATATACAGATTGAAAAGACGGTGTATGTGTGTGTGCGTTCTTGGTTAGAGAGAGAGAGAGAAAGAGTGGTAATTGGAGAAACCCTAAGAAATGAGATACGAAAACATGTCTTAAGGAGAGTGAAAGTAGGAGAGAGAGAGGAGGAGAGAGTACCAGCTCGAGTTTATTCCTTCCTTGCTTTCTGCCTCTTCTCAGTCCCAAGTCAAGGCAAGAGATAGAAAGAAGAGAACCTGGAGAGAGAAAGTTACAAAGAGAGAAAGATAGGATGACTCGATCAAATAATGCTTGCCTTTGCCAATTGTCCACCGTCTTCCCTCTCTCTCTCTCTCTCTCTCTCTCTCTAACAAATGTTGTTGCACTAAAATATATGAATTGGGTAGAAGCTAATAATCAATGATCAATTTTATTTTAAAAACTGAAATAATTGATCATGGATTTGACCCTAAATGGAAAGAGAACATGGAAAACGAGAAAGGATTGGGGTGATACTATATATAGAGTTTCACCAAAAAAACAAAGATATAGCGTAAACAAATAAAATAAATCTTGAGATTTGTAAAAGTTGCAAATACCTCCAATGGCGTTTTCGAAATAACTAAATAGTTGCAAATACCTCCAATGGTGTTTTCGAAATAACATTAATATGTTTTCTTCTTTTTAGATTTGACCTGCCACATGGAGTAATTAGGGGTGCAACGCGGGTGGGTTCAACCGAAAATTAGATAGACCTAAACCGACTTCGGTTTGGTTTGCGTCGGGTTTCTAAAAGTTTTGTTCGGTTTTGGTTTTGAAATTACAAAAAAAAGATCGGTTTGGTTTTGGATTGAAGCCATGGTTATTGAGTCGAACCAAAACCCAAATCTAGTGTATATAATTTTGGGAAAATTAGGGTGTAGGATAACTTTTTAAGAATAATGCCAGAAAACTCATTTGAAAAGTCTTTGTTTCGAAAACTTCTTTGTACCCAAAAGTAATTGCATTGAAGGAACTTTGCACTGTAGCAAAGTGTAAAGTTCCCAAACTACC
>JAUPMG010000001.1:11475306-11488146 GCA_031762675.1 Pachysandra terminalis | reverse complement strand
TAGGAATTAGGAAAATATATTATAATTTATACCTGCTTTATGGATGTCCTGAATGAGCTGCTTCTCACATCTCGCATTAATAATTTTACAGTAGGCCTTGTAATTGCTAGGAGCAGCGGCTTGACTTGCTAGCTTTGATCTTCTGACAACTTCATATACATAACCCACTATATCCTGCTTCTCTCTATCCATCACCTTTAGTACTTTAACAATGGGATCATGTATCTTTGCTACTAGCTATGCATGCTCCCAAAATGGGGTATGGAGGACAATTTGCTGCTCAACTTCTGTTCCAAATTTTTCCTTAGCAACCCGACATGCTTGCCACTCAGCTGAGAGGAACATCTTCTTTAGACTTGCTTTTAATGCTATTGGTTGCGATAAAGTTCGTTGCAAACCGTGTAATCCCAAGCCTAAGTAGCTCTCCTATAGTATGCTTCCTCATCAGGTTGAGAACCCAATTATGGTTTTGGATAAAGTTCGTCAACCTTTTGGACTTTTGAATGACATCTTTTACCATCTTCCTCACCCCAAAGTCATGTAACATCAAATCAATACAATGAGCAGCACAAGGTGTCCAGTACAAATGCTTCCTCTTCTCCATCAACAATTCTCCTGCTTTCTTGAATGAAGATTGATTCTCAATGATAACCTGTACAATATATTTCTCCCCAGTCTCTTTTACAACCTCATCCATCAACTTTAAGATGTACTGGTGATCCTTTATCTGATCAGTTGCATTCACCGACTTACGAAAAATCGATTTCCCATCACAGTAAACTAAGAAATTTATGATGGACAATCTGGTAGGTCTTGTCCAACCATCACACATAATAGTTATCCCATATTGCTCCCATTTATTCATAAATGACTAGATATATGGTTGTATCTCCTCAACCGCCTGATCTAAAATGGGACTTGTGATCTCATTTGAGGTGAGACCCTTAATCCCTAGGCCAGCTTTAGCGATCTCACCAATCATAGTCTGATAGTATGGGTTGATTGCTGTATTCATTGAGATGTTGTTTATAAACCATCTACCAATGGCTTGCTTCATATTCGTTGCCCATTTTCCCGGATGCAAACCATCATAAAACCTACGTTGCGTCGCATCTCCAGTCCTGTAACTAGAGGAATCCATCTCCTCTAAATCAGGAATCCTAGCCTTCTTCGAAGGTTTCTTAGATTTCTTTCCCCCATCATTTTGCCAAAAGCGCCTTTGACACTTGTGCTACGCATCAAACCACGAGCAGTAGCAGCACCTCTATTAGGAGTACATTTAACATCCACACCTCCTCTATCCATCTCTCTCTGGTGTTGATAATATATAGATCTCCTATCTGCAGCCTCATACTGCTCCCTCTCAAGGGGTGCCATCGCATCATCAACATCAACATCAACATCAACATCAACATCCTCTTGTAGCTATATGCTCTTTTCTCTATCCCCAAACCTATCACATATAAAAAATTCAACCTTAAACATAAGGGTGAAATGGTTTTTTTCTTAAAAAAAAAAAAAACTAATTTCGGCACTTTTTGAAAACCCAGAAAAAACTGAAAATTTTCAAGAAAAAAGTGAAATCCATAGATGTAACTTGTTTATAGCTAGATATATGCATTTTGAACTAAAGTAATTGATTTATAATAGAAAAATGGTAAATGTCATATCTGTGCAAAATCTATTCATCAAGCACAAAACCTCCTTTTGATTCATAACCTTTTAGGTTTTTCAAACAAAATCCTAAGATTCTTGGTTGAAATTTAATGTATTGGGTTGGGTTTTGACGATTTGTGATTTAGTTTTTTTGTTTGGGAGAAGTTTGGAGAAGAAGGCAAAAAAATCTCGTCAACAACGTCTATGCTGTGTGTTTTTTTTTTTTTTGGTTTTAAGGAGAGTACCGATCAATTTATTGAGGGTATCGACATCGTATCGCGCGATACGCTGTATTTTGTTTTTTGTTTCGTTTCGTGCATGACTGTATCGTATCGACACTGTCGATATACGATACGTATTGCCCGTATCGGGCGATACGATATGAAATTCAAAACCATGCACAGATGGCAGCTTGGAGCTGGAACGTTAGTGGGGTCGTGGGAGAATGAAGGCCTGTGGATGTCAGTTGAAGGTATTCCAATCCAGGTCCTTTAGATCGATTGTTTAAAATTGATTGGAGATTGTTTTGGGCGTTTGCAGAACATTGGTGAGATTGAGGTCATGGTAAAAGGCTTGCAAAGGCTGATATCTGGGTCAAGGAGTGCTTTTCAAGGAAAATCCGGAGATCTGTGATTTTGGGGGATGGTACCTGTAATTTTGAAGTGTTCATATCGTTTCTGGCGAGTAAACCAGTGAGTTTTGGGTGGCTAGATTTGCCAGCGAGGAGTGGGGAGGAAGTGGAGAGGCACAGCTCCCAAGTTCCGCGTGTGTCGTAGTCGGATTGGTCAAGGGAAGGAAATGGTTGCTGAAGTTAATGATGGTGGGGCCATTGCTTGTTCCAATAAGGTTCTAAATTCAAATTTCCCGCTTTTGGGGCCAGACGTGGGTACTAGTGGGTCGATGGATGGGGATGAATGCCCAATGGAGTGTGCGAAGGACAAGCTTATGATGGGCAGAAGAGGGAGGGCCCCTGTCCCTGATCCTTCCTCGGGCCTAAATGAAGATAGGGGCGCCAGGGCCTTCAACAAAGAGGTTAGGTCAGGCTCGAGATCCCGTCAGTTTGGCACGGTAAGTGAGCCCATTGCAAAGCCCAGAAGCTCGTCAGGGTCAGGGAAGGATCCAGTAGAGGAAGAATAAAGATTCACTCTCTTGTTTGAGATTATGGTTCTAAATATCGTATCGTATCGCCCGATACGGGCGATACGTATCATGTATCGACAGTGTCGATACGATATAGTCATGCACGAAACGAAACAGAAAAAAAATACAACGTATCGCGCAATACGCTGTCGATACTCTCCTTAAAACAAAAAAAAACACAACACATACGAGATTTTTTTGCCTTCTCCAAACTTCTCCCAAACCAAAAACGTAAATCAAAAATCATCAAAACTCAACCCAATACATTAAATTTCGACCAAGAATCTTAGGGTTTTGTTTGAAAACCTAAGAGGTTGTGAATCAAGATGTGGTTTTGTTCTTGCTGGACAGATTTTGCACAGGTATGATATTTACCATTTTTTTCTTTATAAACCAATTATTTTAGTTCAAAATGCATAGATTTAACTGTAAACATTTTAGATATATGGATTTCAAGTGAAATCCATAGATTTTGAAGGGTTTTTTCTTGAAAAATTTCAGTTTTTTCTGGGTTTTCAAAAACTGCCGATTTTTTTTTTTTTTTTTGTTAAGAAAAAACCATTTAAACCATATGTTTAAGGTTGAATTTTTATGTGATAGGTTTGGGGTTGATCTATCACCCCTATAAATAATCTTTATTTTTTGTAAAAAATAAATTTTTTAAAATTATTTTTCTGATAAAATAGCAATAAAAAATATAAAAAATTAATATATCTTAAATGAAATGTGTTCAAATTTTTATTTTGCTTTGTTTATTTATAGAAATTATATTATGTAAATCCTTCATTGTTTTAATTTCATAAATGCTAGTTTATTCTTAATTTCTTATGTATTGTGTGTGTACTTAGGTTAAATTGTCATTGTCTTTTTTTTTTTTTGTAGACATGGCACCTAAGACAAAGGGGAGAGAAGGGCAGTTGATATTGGTTGGCAACATGCAGAAGCCATAGATGGGAATAGATTATGGACAAGATGGAATTACTGCCATAAGGAGATGAAGGGAGGTTGGATCATGAGATTGAAAAGCCATCTAACATGAGAGAATCCCAATGTAGAGAAGTGTTTGAATTGCCCAGTCAAGGTATTGAGGGCTATAGGGGAGCATCTTAGAAATTCAAAGGAGAATGCTGAGATTGCTATTGATAGGGAGGCTATGAGGGAGAGGGTGACAGGATCATCTAGTGGGATTAGGAGGGATAGAGGAAAGGGCATACAACTACAGGAGGATGTTGATGATGATGATGATGCGATGGCACCCCTTGAGAGAGAGCAGTATGAGGCTACAATGAGGAGATCTATATAGGATCAACATCAGAGAGAGATGGATAGAGGTGTGGATGTTAGATGTACTCCTAGTAGAGGTGTTGCTGCTGCTCGTGATTTGATGCGTAGCACAAGTGTCAAAGACGCTTTTGACAAAATGATGGGAGGAAAGAAGTCTAAGAAGGCTAGGATTCCTGTTTCGGAAGAAATGGATCCCTCTAGTTACAGGACTAGAGATGCGACGCAGCGTCGGCTGAAGGATGTTTGGCGTCCAGGAAAATGGGCAAAGAATATGAAGCAAGCCATTGGTAGATGGTTTATATACAGCAACATCCCACCAAATGTAGCAAACTATAAAGACCTGAAAAATCCAGATTAAAAAGAACCTTAATACAAAGGGTAAAATTGGTAAATTAAAACACTCCTCACTTGGATACAAACTTAGATTGATTAATAAGATAGATATAATATGAATTGTAAAACTTGCTAAATAAACTAAGATCATTGATAAAGTACTATAGCTCAAACAGAAAACTAGGTGATGGATTAAACTGGGATTAACCAAACGGAACTTAACTCTAATAATTAATTATGGACTTAAGTAAAAGCCCAAAAAGGTTACTTAAGCCCAACTAAACTAAGGCTTAATTAAACTAAGCCCAATTAGACTAATTAATAATTAAAATATCGTGATAATTAATAAAGTGACTAAAAAGGATTAGTTTAATAGAATTAGGACATTAGACTAACAGATGAACACCAACTACAACTCCTAATACAATTCTAACTCCTAAAACAATAAAACAAAACTAATTAAGGAATTAAACATTAGAAACAATTCAATTTCGTGGGAACACCTAGGAAGAACAAGAAGGTCAGAAAAGGAGAAAACTAGAAGAACACTAGAAAAATTTAAAATGGCGGCAACTCTTCAGCATTAAGGTGAGTTTTCCTTTCGGTCTTGTGTATTTACTTCTCCTCTAATATTATATCATGGGGATTTCCTTTCTTCTTTGCATTTATAGCCCTTCTCCATGATCACATTAATAAAACCCAGAAAGATTGCATGCTAATGATAATCTATATATGTGACGTTAACCTTAGGACATTAAATAGACCAAAAAACCAGAAAATTATAAGTATTGTTCATATCTGAATTTATGTGATCATCATATTGACCAATCGAAGCCCTAGGATGGCTAGCTGAATAAACCCTGAAAAGTTCATAACCCGAAACCCTGTTTTGTGAACCGGCAGACCAACCGATGTACCGGTTAGCCTATCGGTTGACCTTCTGAGTGACCTGGGCACAGGCAGGCTATTGCCTAGCCTACCGGTGTACCAAAAACCTACTGCGACCCTACCGGGTACACCCTTTTACCAAAACAGACACCTAGCCTACCGGTGTACCGGCACCCTACCGGTTGAGCCCAAACCTTCACCCTACCTACAACCTGACCCACCGGTGTACCGGCCACCTTGCCAGTAGCCTACCAGTTGGTCACAATGACCGTAAACTGATCTTTTAAGATCCTGAACACTTTACCTTGACAACCTAACTTATTTTTAGACTTCCTATACCTGTTATTGATCCTCTAAACCCTCAATCCAGTATGAAATCCCTACAAAACTAATAACTTGAATTATCTTTGTTGGTATAATTGTTGAACCTTATAAATTGTCATTAGAGCTTATGTATGATCAATTAATGCTATTGAATTGTGTAGACTCTTGCTTGTGTGAACATCATAATTCCATAAGACTTGTTATATTTAACTATATTATGTGTAAAACCATCATCATATCAGTTGTGCTTCAAACGATATTTAAATAAGTATATATTATGTGATTATTTAGTAGATTAGTATCATGAGATTGCGCTCATGTCCATGGTGATTTGAATATATGTGATGTGCTATCATTGTGTGTAAACTGCATTAATAAACGGACCTGAATTCATGAGTTGCATGTGAAATTCCGGCCGAAAAGGCTTCTTTGACCATTAACCAATTATTATGTATACTGCCTGAGACTCGAGGCATGTTATACCATTATTCTATTCAGTCCATTGAGAGACTTATTATTATTTGTTTTCGCCCAATGTGAGAGATATGGGACTCAAAATACTTGTGGTAAGATGAAAGGATTTAGAATAGGCCTTGTATGGGGGTTCCAATCTGAATCATAAGAGTCAACCCTTTGGTATTCAAGTAATTCACTTTCCACTGAGGTTAGTTCATATTTATTGACGCCTTGGATTTTTACATTGCCCTTGACCGCAAATTGTGCCATCTTGGTCGAAACCCCTTAAAACTATGATGCGCTCATAGAATATCTTGCATTGAGAGTGGCCATGTATGGGGGCGATGGTTCGCTAAGACATCTTGTTCAATGTAATTGATTGGTCATGTGTAGGACTTGAACCATTCGAATACCGAACATCATGCATACTGCATTTTCGTGTGTTTATTGACATTATTGATGTTATCTTGTGCACAGTGTAAAGGATCGTCCGATCCTCGAGTTGAATCCGATACAAAATTAAACCATAGTATAATGACTCGGTCCAATCCCGATATGGATCGGGCGATCCAACTCGGGATTCATCTCTGATATCAAAAATAAGGTAAATCATGGGTGATTCCCTGGGATTCATCTCTGATATAAAAAATAAGACGTGAGGATTGTGCCCACTAGGTCGGATGAAGCCCTAGAAATTGCAGTACACTAGTAGAATAACCTTCTATTCATGACCATCTATGCAGGGGATGGTTCACAACGACATCTCGGATAGACTGTGGTTGGATTGGTGTAGACATACATTATTCAAATGCCAAACAGCATACATATTGCATTTCATATGATTGTGCTTGATGTCACATGTGGTAATTATACATATTGTTGCATGAGCATGCATTGCATCAATAACTGAACCAGCATATCAAATTTGCATTGCACAATACATCATTGTTTCCATTGTATATCATCATATATTATATCATATCATATCTGTTTTTCTGGCAAGTAACAATGGGAATGTTAATGGATAGTGGATTTATCCCTGTTTCATTCTTAAACAATGTTTTGATTTGATTACTTACAACCCAAGTGTAGCTTATGCTTTCAAGCATAACAATTTTCAGAACCTTTAGATAGAGAGCAGCTAGACTATAATGACCAAAGAGGAGAAAAGTACCAAGAAGATATTAGTTATAATGAGAACCATGATTGCTGATTTTATCAGACATTGTAGTAGGATTGATTGGTTGTTTTGTTTTACTTTGATTCTAGGATTAGTTAGTTTTCAGATTTGAATAGATGGTATCATGGTAGGGATTTTGATTGAAGCATGAGACTAGGATAGTTAGTTTATTTTCAATATTATGTTATTTTGACAAATTTGATATATAATGAAGGTGGATTTTTTTTAATGATCTTGTATATTTCAATGTGTTTGGTTATGTATTGACCTACCACTCCAATGTGGAATGGGGTGAGAGTTACTATTTCAAATCATAGGGTCTCAATCGAGAACTCTAGATTTGGGATGGGACAAGATCTTCCTCATCCGCATCATATGACAAATATGGAGGCTACGGAAGATACGGGGGATATGAGAGACATCACCCAACACCATCATATCAGAATCAGGGGTCAGAGGAGCTCGACTCTGATGACCTATTACCCTCAATACCCTCCCCCATGGGGGTATTGGTGCATATGAATCCTAAGGACTACGAGAAATATGTCTCGCAATACATGGAGTTGTATCATCGACTGATGTCCTGGACCCAGTATTGCAGCTACGTGGATTGATGGCACTTCATTTTCAGTTTGATGTATCTTTTAGTTTGATGACATTCACTTTTAGTTTGATGGCATTTCCATTTTGTTATTGAGTTCTCCATTTAACATTTCCCATTGGATTCCCCTTGGTTTCCACTATTTTCCCCATGTCGCCTAGGCAAGACGACATCGACATGGAAAACCTTGGCAGCTACAAGGCTACAACAATACGAACTAGGCAGGTGATCTAGACGATCGAGAATCAAGGTCAAGATACACTCTTGTTAGGTGATGAGATCATCTCTTAGAGTAGCAAGAAGCAAGTCTACATCACACTGTCCAATGTCCACTATGGAATAAGATTGCATAGCTTGTTGTGCAGCCATGGTTTTAAATTTCAGGGGCATGCGGCCGAAATGTCGCCATTTGCCCAAGGGGAAGTTTCAGTGAAATTTCGCCATGCCCCCCTTGGCGAAATATCTAGTGAAATCGAAATTTAAAACCTTCTGTGCAGCCATCCAGGAGGCTGTATGATTGAGGCAGTTCTTACAAGATCCTGGAGTCTTTCGAATAGGCGTAGGACCTATCACCATCTATTGTGATAGTACGATGATAGAACGAAACACATCAACATTCGCAATTATTACATTTGAGACATAGTTGCACATGGAGACATATCTTTTACACATGTCCCTACACAGCAGATGACATCTGATCCCATGACTAAACTCATAGATAAACAAGCTTTTAGAGTTCATGTCAGAGAGATGGGATTACTTAACGTAGATTGTGATTTGTGTTAGGTGGTACAGTTTTTATTGACATTTGATATATAGACATCTCATATTACATAATATTTCATGCGTGAGAAATTAATAGAGTTTTATTTTTCCAGAGGCATAAGATTGTGTATTACATGCACACTTTACACATACATTAACACCATATTATAAGTATATGAATACGATATATCACAAGTTTAGTGATCAACTTCACACACAACGATCAACCCTAACGAATGCATTGCGAGCAGGATGAGAATTTAAGAGAACTTTGGCTATCAGAAGCATTTAAAGGACTCTATGAGTTATATGCAGTCCTAGGAGAGCCAGGATGAGATTCATTAGGGAATCGAATTTTACCTGATAAAACTGGATGTGAGACCTTAATCAAAGCACTTGAGAGTTATGACTTTATTAAGGAGCTCAAGTTAGGCGCATGGATTATGACCAGACTTAGATCCATACAGTGTTGAAGGTTGACATACTCTTGATTGGGGCTAGAACTGTAGCGACCCGGAAAATTTCGAAAATCTAGAAAGGTATTTTGGTCATTTGTCAGGTGAGCGAGGTTGGACCAGTGAGTTTGACCCAGAGAAGAGTAAAACATGGTGAGAGTGAACCCCCAAACTTAGAATTAGGTTGTAATACCTTGAGACTTGGGTTAAACCACCATTTAAGTGAAAACCCAAATTGACCAGACCAAACAGGACCTTAACTGATGGTGAGGAGTATAAATACTCCCTTCGTCTCATAAACCCTAATTTTGGCTGAGAATGTAGAGAGAGAGAGAGAGACCTAGAGCTTGGAGGAGGAATTTCAACATCAAGGCAATGCAAGGGAGCAGCTCGGAGCTTCGGCAAGGGAAGGAGCGCGCGACAACGGAAGATGGAGCACGAGGAACACACGGCTACAGCGATTCAGGCGACTTTTCTCCCAATTTCTTGGGTATTTGGGCAAAAACCCAAATAACAGTTCATATAGAACTAATCTACATGCTGATTCGATAATAGTTAGCAATAATCATGCATGGATGGTAGTTTGTGTAACTCAGATGTGGTAAATAAGAACTTGGGATAAAAATCTAACCTAGGGTTTATAATCTTAAACCAAACAATAAAATGTGAAGATTCAATCATATAGTTGGATTTGAATGTCAAATTTATGTTTAGGAATGTTTATAGGATGTTTTTGGATCCACATGAAGTGTAGAAATGACCTAGGGTTGGAGATTGGAAGATTGGGAAAACCCAAAATCGCGTTAGAATCGCGTCTTTCGGCGGGTGGTCGGTCCACCGATGAACCCACCGACAGGGACTTGAAATTTGGGGTTTGGTCGGTGGCACCGACGGAACCCGCCGACGGGTGTCGGTGGCACTGATGGGATCCGCCGAACGGGAGTTTTGGACTTTGAGGTTGGTCGGGGGATTCGTCGGTGGCACTGACGGATCCACCAACCACAGTAATTTGGTATTCAGGCTTGGTTTCTTCAGCACTGGCCTTCAGGGCAGCCTGGTTTTCAAACAGCAGTTTATTTACCTGAATATCATTTTTTTACGAGGACATTTACTTGAGATATTACATATAAATAAGCAAACACCCCCCCGGTTTTCAGGATTATTGTCGAAAACACCATTTTTGAGTTGGGACATTTGTAGCCAACCTTTGAAGCCCTAAATTTTTGTAAAATCTAGTTAGATCACAACCAGATTAGATACCAAAAGACCGGTAAGAAAAGTGTCATACCCTAGGCTTTAAAAATATTTTGATGAAAAGTCAACGTTTTCAGACTGCTACCGCTTGAAACTGACACTTATGTTTATTTTGATATTTAAGTGTTAGGAGTAAATACAAATCTTTAATTGTGAATAAAGATGAAAGTTAGTATGAGATGTGGATAGAGTACTAATAAGTTGAGTTGTTGCATGATATTGGGAGACCAGGGGTACATGGGTATCCCGGTGATACTTAAGGTATCAATCGACTTAGAAGACTAAGCCTTATCCTCATGTAATGAGGAAAATCAAATTAATGAGATTAAAGTTATAAATAACTTCTGAACAAGAAAAGAGAAATAGTAGGATGTAAGGCCGAGGCCAAATCCATAAGAGACATAATTCACACACAAGTAAGAATGCGCATAACACTTGTAATGAACAAGTAACGCATGAGCACAGATATGATAATTACATAGATGTAAGTGGTATGATAGTGAATGATCTCAAGTCCTTAAATAATCAGAAATGAAGCAATACATAGTTTAAGATGTATGTGTATGCATGTGAGGTAATATCCTCTACCATTCAGAATCACAAGGATCATGATGTGTGTTACCTTTAGTGATGAGATAGATTGGTAATGTTTATGATTAATGTATATGCTCTTTAATAAGCATAAGACATTGTATTGTGAAGTAAAGGCTGATGATGTAAGTCCTGGAAAGCACATTGTTATATCTGTTTATTTTATTTATGAATAAGCATATGTTGAGAACGGTGATGTCTATGGACAAGTAAGAGCATGATGTATATGTGTGGGGACTGATGAGTGTCTCCAGAGTATGTTAAGCATGGAGATGCATACCCATGACGTATGATGAATTGATTGGATGTAGATGCTTGTGTAATGGCTTGTTTTCTATTTACTGCATTTAGTTTAATTTAGTCAAATTGGAATAACCACCGACATTACATATTGACTTCACAATCGGGATGACCAGTGGTAACTATGTGTGGGTGAGGACCAGAGATGTCCAACAGGCCCGAATGTTTATTTGATAGCCTTGGGAGGCAAAGTGAGGGTGAGGAGCAGAGATGTCCAATAAGCCCAAAAATTTAATTATTTATTGTTCAACTCTTGGATGTTATGAACTGGGATGTGCCACGGGGGAAGTCTATGTCACGCCCTGGATACATCCATGAGTCTGGATGTGTCCCCGTGATCAAAAATGACGGTGGGACGAGAGCATCCTATGGGTTTAAAAGCCCTAAAACTTTGTTGTACACACAGAATTTGCTGGTTCCGTAGCCTGAGGGTGCATATAGTCTATGTGACATATGTGGAACAGTGGGATCCAGCGTGAACATCCAGTGATCATAACGGAAACATTAGCATACATATCATAAGATTGTGATTGTGTTGTAAATTGTAAAAAGGGAAACTTAACTCTCTTGAGATTGGGCATGGAGCATACTGCATCATATTAGTATATAGCTGTGAGTGGACTAGCATGCATGCTACCAATCCCAGTGAGCGTGGATAAGGGAACTGCATGGTGTGTTGAATGAATTGATATGATTGATTTGAATGTTAGTTAGAGAATGTTTAAAGTTGTAACTCGTAGATGTTAAAGTAGAACTCGGATTAATATTATAATTGAGTAATGTTGCTTATAAGAGTAGTTTATGTAAAACTTGGAATTTGCGAAACAAGAGATTATATGGGTGTTAGGTGAGAATGGACCGAGGAAATAACTGAGTAATATAATTAATAAGATAAGATTCATGTAACACTGTAGATAATGTTACAGATAGAAGAAGGTATTTTGTGAACTCGAACTACAATTTATGGTAGTAACTCAAGTGGATATACGTGCAGGCCAAGAATATAATTAGATGAGTGTTGAGCACAGTAGTAAAAGCTTCTCAAAAATCACTTAGCGAATATGACTAGTGGTGTGCAAGGAATGCAACATTTCCAAAGGTGGTGACACGACATATGGGTCTTATGTCGTTTTGGAGCGACTTGAGCGACATCGGCGACATGGGCGACATGTCGGCAACATGGGGAAATTTGCAGTTTTTTTGAATTTTTTTTTTAAATTAAAAAAAATGTTAGATATTTGTTTTTGCATTTTTTGATGTATTATGATGTATTTAGACACTACCTAGGGTTGTTTAAAACTTGGGGGGAAAACCCATCAAAAATCCCACATTTCCCAGATTTCCCCATCATTTCCCTTTTCCCCTATAATATGGCATTTGATTTCTAATTTTATATATCTATTAATTGACTTACATTCACTTTTAGTGTAGCTTAATTAGATGTAGCATCTTTTTTTTACAGCTTACAGACCCAACAGCGTGTAAGTTGACCCCTCGAGTAATGACTTTTAATGTGTAAGCATTTGCTTTTGCATGTTTTTTATGTATTTGGATGCATTTAGGTCTTAATTAGACATGTTTAAAGTTTGGGGCCAAAAATCCATAAAAAACCC
>JAUPMG010000001.1:11453926-11469623 GCA_031762675.1 Pachysandra terminalis | reverse complement strand
TTTCAAGCCAAGCGATTGATTCGGTTACGGTTGTCACTCATTGGTTTTTTTTTTATTTATTTGAGTTTGATTTGCTTCATGAAACCTGTTCAAACCAGTTTTGATTACTTTCTGTTCTTCTCTGCACATGGTTCGGTTCTCAATTTTTTTAATATTTCATATAATTCGTATTCAAGCGAGAGTTGAGCCATAATGTTCCCAACTTGTAACTCTATTGCCAGAATAAATTTCATTTCGAATAAGTCTTTTTGGTATAGTTTTAGAGCAAAAGATCTTGAATGATTATTGTTTCTGGTCAGTTCTGAGATTTAGAACTTTATGATTTTATTTTCATAGCAAACAAGGTCAGATGAACCTGATTTTTCGGATATATGTTATATCTTATGATAATGCACTTATACATTATTTTAAGGTTTAATTCCATTGTTTGATATGAAAATTAATCAGTTATCATATTTCAGCTCGTGTCTTCTTATGCAGTAGCATTAACTTCCATAAATTTTTAAAAAGGGTTACATGTTGAATTTGGACTTTTTTTTTTTACGTTACATTTAGATTTAGGTCTAGTACTCAGGTTAAATCCAGTTTAAACTGAAAATTAGGATTAGAGTCTTTTCCCCTTTGTTCTGGAATATAACAAATCTGAAATTTCTGAGTTAATTGATTCTCACTTGGGTACTTCTCAGATTTTGAAAATTTGAAATGTTGGATATGGGTATGTTGGAGCTGTGTAGGACTTTAATATATCTTAGTTGTTTGATTTGGTTTTACTTTTACGAAGCTTTGCACAATCTAGTCTTGAAAATTGTAAAAGAAAAATAAATAAATAAAGTCATGTATGATAAAATTGAAAAATGTGTTTTTAATGTTTTAGGACTTTTTATTGTATTTGATTCTTTGCTTTTTCATGTTCCTTAGGAATTTAAATTTTTGAGTTTTTTAGGATTTTCTCTTATTTTAGTTGTATACATTTTTAGGGTTTTAATTTTTAGTTTACCTTAGGGTTCTCTTGAGTTTTTAGGAATCATTGTTAGGGACTATGATTATATTTCTGGAGATATTTTTAGGGCAAGGTCCTTCATTGGATGCCCAGCAGAGAGATGCAAAGCATGGTTGCTAATGAAGATGGGTGGTAGCTATTTTGGCATGTCGTCAGCGGCCAGCCTCATTTTATTATTAGATCTTTAGACTTTTGTTGTTTAAATTTCGAATTTCAGTGATTATTAGATCTTTAGACTTTAGTTGTTTAAATTTGTGACTTTTAGAAGTATGGACGTTTTATATGTTTGGGAATGTTCTTATTATTTTTCTTTACGTAATTCTTTTGAACTTTTATTATGTCTTTTAAATGTTCTAGTCATTTTGTTAACTTCTATTCAATCATTTTACGAAGGATGTATTGAATTTTATATTTTTTTTTATCATTTGAATGTTATAATTTATTTAGAAATGGTGAAAGCCGCTATAAGTTGTTCCAAATGTTGTAATCACGGTTTGCAATTTCCCCAACATGTCGGCAAAATCAGGCGACATGTCAACATTTCTCTAAGGGCGATACGAAATCTGGCTGTAAATCACCAGATTTTTACCCTCATGTCGAACGGCATGGGGAAAAGATTTCAAATTCTTTCGACATTTCCCCCTTGCTGCTCGACATGGGTGACATGGGAGAAAAAAATTCAATTTTTTAAAAAAAATTTAAAAAATAAAAAAATTGAAATAGATTTTGTATGCAAGGAATGCAATGTTGGCGACATGTCGCCATTTCCCCAGGTGGCGACACGACATATGGGTATTATGTCGTTTTGCGGCGACATGAGCGACATGTCGGTGACATGGGGGAAATTTTCAATTTTTTTGAATTTTTTTTTAAAAATTAAAAAAATGTTAGACATTTGTTTTTGCATTTTTGTGATGTATTATGATGTATTTAGACACTACTTAGGGTTGTTTAAAACTTGGGGGGAAAACCCATAAAAAATCCTACATTTCCCCAGATTTCCCCATCATTTCCCCAATATTTTCCTTTTCCCCCTCATAGATATGGCACTTGATTTCTAGTTTTATATATCTTTTAATTGATTTACATTCACTTTTAGTGTAGCTTAATTAGATGTAACATCTTTTTTTTACAGCTTACAGACCCGACAGCGTGTAAGTTGACCCCCTCAAGCAATAACTTTTAATGTGTACGCAATTGTTTTGCATTTTGTGATGTATTTGGATGCATTTAGGCCTTAATTAGACATATTTAAAGTTTGGGGCCAAAAATCCGTCAAAAACCTAAGATTTCTCCACTTTTCTCTCAAATTTCCCCAGTTTTCTCCATGTGACGGACATGTTGCCAGAGCAGATTGGCGACATCGACACCGTAAACCTTGATTGTATGTTTGTAAATATTAACTATAAACCTGTTTAAATATTCTGCAAAATAAAAAAATAACTAAAAACAGATTGAATTTTTTGAAATTATGATTTAACTATATAATTATTATATTATTGTAAATAATGACAAATTTAAAAAATAAAGAAAATATGAAAAAATATTATTATTTAATATATGATTGACTAAATTGGTATGGTATGTATCTTATTTGCTTGTTTTCATATATTTTTAGTTGTGAGATGTGCAATGTATGAGGATATAGCATAAGTAGATCATAGTGCATTAATTTTTACACAGCTCGCACACCCATAGCGAGTAGGTAACCCCCCTCAAGAAATGTCCCTTGATATGTAGACATTTGTTTTTGCATTTGTTGATGTATTATGATGTATTTAGATACTAATTAGGGTTGTTTAAAACTTGGGGGAAAAAACCTATCAAAAGTCTTACATTTCCCCATATTTTCTCATCATTTCCCTTTTTTCCCTCATGTTGGTGACATGTTACCTATGCCACCTGGCGTCATGCTAGGCGACATCGACATGGCAAACGTTGGTTGTAATCTATTATGCAATTATTTTACATGGCTAACAAAAAAAAACACACTAATTTTCATTTTGTTTTTCTCTACACAACCAAACAGGAGAACGCATTTTCTCCTAAATTGTCTCTATTCAACCAAGCAGTTGAAAGTAATGTGCTATCTTTTCTTTTCTTGTCTCTTTTTTTTTTTTTTCCTTCTGAAATCCAGGGTTCCAAACACGCCCTTAAGGCTTATGTCTTACAGCCCATTGCTGGACGGAACAAAAGACCTGCAAAGAAGCCCTAGGGGTTGGAAACAGAAAAACAAACAGAAGTAGAACTCTGAATACATCTCTCTCTCTCTCTCTCTCTCTCTCTCTCTCTCTCTCTCTCTCTCCATGCTCATTATTTTCTTCCTTTTTATCTTTTTATTACAAGAGTTTGATCGAAATTATCTGTGCACTTCATTTCGACGGGCCTAAAAAACTAGAAGTTTCTGCCTGAATGCCCGAAATGAAACTTTAGAATCTCCTTTCACCTTTTGACTGGATTATTTGATGGAAGCTATAACTCTTCTGTCTAATACACGATATTTCTTTTACATGTCTAATTGAGTCTACTATTATTGTTAATAATTTGTTTGGTGTTTGTATATAAAATGCATTTGAATGAATACTTGTATTCTACTTTTGGGTTATTAGAATGCTGGACGCTGAAAGTCCTTTTAAATATCTAATATATGGCTTTAGTTTTGTTAGTAGACATGGTTGTGGGCTGATATTTTGATGTGCTGCACTTTGTCTGTGTGTTTCAGAGGTACTTAGATAACTTTTTTTTCCCAAAATTTTATTGATCCCATTTTCCATGTATAGATTTTTGTTATTGCGAATTCATATGATTGTAGATTAGGGTGTTATTGCCATAGAATAAAGTGGAGTTTCAGTTCTCCATCTTTGTTGGGTGTGTTTCAGGATAATGATTAATTATTCTTGATTAGTGAATTGGGCTGAATAGTGAGTGCATTAGTTAAATTTTATTATGCGCTATTCTATGCAAGGCAATGGGTATTCATGGGATTTTATTGATCCCATTTTCATATATAGGGTCATGGACAAGTACTTGCCTGCTATGTTTTGATATTCCCACTTATGGGCAGTAGTATGCTTCCCTTGTTTTGTTATAGCAAAATAGCTTTTGTTTTTTCCTCTCTTATAACATAAGATTTATTTATTTATTTTCATTTTTTTTAAATCATGTTACATGGTTTAGTAACTTTCTTATTGAAATTAGTTTGGTCTTGTCCACGACTCTCTCTATAATTGAAAATTCATTTATGAGATTTCGATAGGACATAGACTTGCCCTGATATTCTCAAATATGGGGAGTAATACACTTGTTTTATTGTACAAAAGTAGCTTTTGTTGATTCCTCTTTATCACAGTTTTTTTTTTCTTCTTGAATAACATCTTAAGATGGCTAGACATGGTTCAGTAATATTCTTACTGAAAATTAGTTTGATCTTGTCCATGACCTTGTTTATATTTGAAATTCTTTTAAGGGTTTTTGACAGGGCTGAGATTTCCCCTGCTACAGGTCTTAGGAGTGTACGAGATTGGGTTGTCTAACATCCTGTGGAGTGAGACTCCTTAACATTGTTAGGTTGTGTTGGGTGAAGTCCGGTCAACTTGCAGATATGCTCATTGGGCAACAGTGATTGCTAAGCATTCATCTCAAGACTTGTTTTCTTAGGCTCCTTGGTCTGCTAGTTCCAATGCCAATGAGTTAGCTAGGACCGGGGGTTATTTTCATGTCTGGAGATCCTTTAGTGCTGTTAGATAGCCTGATCCTGACTGTTGTTGCAGGATTTTAGTCCTTAATTTTTATATATGATAACTTCATATCCTCCATTAAGATATTTGAAATTGTTATAGGTGTTAGTTTTGCTTGATGGTAGTTGATTTGTTTCTCTATTTTTCAGCTCAAAGTAGAGAGAAAAACAGGGATGGGGAGAAGAATGGGAGGTCGCTCTCCATCAGTCTTAGATCGATTTGTTCTCCTTCGTCGTCTTGAATCTTGCAAGAGCAATTTAAGTCTTGAGGAAATTGTTGAGCATCTCCGTTCTAATTTCCCTGATTACAGGCGCATCAAGCAGCGGCCCTTCACCAAACATGTTCAACAAACACTAGAATTGCAACAGAGGAGAAAGCTCTCAGCTTCAACCTCTAATTGCTATTATGAAGATGACAATACTAAGGACACTACTTCCTTCCAAAGCCCTGCTCATAAGAAGCTCAAGAAGATAGATTCCGGTGAAAAGAGACTGCTCCACAGAGAAATAGAGTACCTACAAAGGAAAAGGAAAGAACAAGAGCATCCATCTACATCATCATCATCATCAGATGAAGAAGATGGCGCAGTTTCAACGTCTGAAGATGCCATTTACGAAGCAAAAGTGGAAACTGAATTTGACTTGATGAAATCCATGCTTCGGTCAAGTTATGGTGCATCGAATAGTGTTGAAAAAGGGGCCGAGGAGAAGAATTTGGAAGTGGAGGTTATCAACAAAGCCAAGAAAATTGAGTTGGTGGAAGGGGATATAGTCAAGAAATTGGAGCCTAGGAAATTGACAGAATTGAAGGTTTCTAGAGGAAGTGCATTGAATGGTGCAGATGATGTTGAGGTAAAGTTGATGGATGGGCCAAGGTTTAAGGATCTTGGTGGGATGAAAGGGATTTTGGAGGAGTTGATGATGGAGGTAATTGTACCACTTTATCATCCACAGCTACCCCGCTGGTTGGGAGTGAGGCCAATGGCTGGGATTCTGCTGCATGGACCACCTGGTTGCGGAAAGACGAAGCTTGCTCATGCCATAGCAAATGAAACTGGAGTACCCTTCTATAAAATTTCAGCTACAGAAGTAGTTTCTGGTGTCTCAGGTACAGAATATATATATATATATATATTTTTTTTTTCTTTCAAATTTTAGTGCTTTAGCTTGTTTTGTTGTTCTTCCATTTTTTTGAAGATAGCATGCTATGTATATTCTGAGTGTGCTTTGCTAACTATATAATGAATCATTTTGTATTTATTAGAAAAACTTTCCTTATTTAAATGAGCTTCAATTTCAGTAACTGTGCTTCTCCAAGAGTTCCCATATATTTGTTGCTTTGGTTCTTTGTTTAAAGTCGTAGTGGACTTTTGGGGTACTTGTTTTTTGTAACTTCGCATTTATCCTATTTTATTCATCTCTATATTTCCTGTCTCAATTTTCTCCCGAAATGAAGCAACCTATACCTACTTCACTTTTAGCTAACTCGTTCCAGTGCCTTAGTAGTTGTTTCACTTGGTATCGTGCAAGTAATACAACATCCAAGCTAGATAGCAGTTGCATCCCGCAAGTAGTAGATTATCAATGATGATCTAACTCTGTTGCATGTAAATATTCGTGGTCACAAAGATATTGATTTCAAGGAAACAGGAACAGACTCATGCAAACACATATAAAACAAATCAAGGTAACTAAGTGCGCCTTATAGGCACAGATAAATGTACTCATGTCAAAAAAATAGAAAGCCCACATAAATTTACCTCTCGTACCTGAAACTGTTTATCTGATAATATATGATAATCCTTCTCTCAGCTTGCATTTAAGTGTCTGAATCAAATTCAGAATGGACTGACATAGTGGAAAAATCATCAAGTGATGTTAATTGGTGGAACACCTAGTTGAACACAGGGGTATACATATTTAGCTCTGCTTCCCTTTTGTCTGTGGTCTGGAATGCAGGAACTTCTTTACATCTATCCATTAGTTTATGCAGAAACATGGAGAACTCTAAGTTGATTGCTGGCAAGGTTAGTATATATGAAGATTTTAATTTTGGAAGAATGCTTTCCAACATCTTCTACTGATATTGGTATCATGTTTGTCCCCTATGAGTCAGGCATTATATGGCATTCTTCTCAACACAAACTGGTAAAATGGTTACCATCCAGTAATGGCTTTCGTCCGTTTTCCCGGTTAGCTTTTTCTTATTTCCCTTGTGTTGTTGTTTTGTGAAAGTATGGAGTCCTGTTGTTTGGTTCAATATCCTTCCCCTTTTCTCTGCCTCGCTCCTTCCTTTTTCTTCTTCTCTCCCTCCTCCTCCTCCTGTTGGTTGTCTGCCTTGTCATCTTGTTCCTGCTGTTTCTTCTTTTACTCAGTTGGTTCCACCCCCTCCTCTTGGGGGTCTTGCATTCCCTGTTTCCCAGCTTGCGTCTCCTTCTGTTTCATATGTTCCAGCTCGGTCTCCCCTACCCCCTCCCTTCTGGAAATCAGCGCTGGAGATGGTTTTTCATCATTGAAGCCAAAACTTCTAGTCTGGAAGAACATGGAACTAATAGCGGGCTCTACACAAAAATTCAGAATCTAGCAAAGGGCGAAGCAGCCTTCCGATTTTTGGGCTCGGAGCTCGTGGAATGGGTTGGTCGCAGCTGCTAAGAGGCCTTGAAAGTTCGGAGTGGTGGTCCTTGTTTTTGTAAGAACACAGTTGGGAACAGAGCAGTAATTACTGAAATCAAATCGAACATTGGAGGGTTTTTTCTTTGCATCTCGTTGTTTGTCGGAACTAGAACTTCCCGGCTTTGTATCCCGGAAGGGAAGGATAGATGGGGATGGGACACATTTTTCTAAAAAAGTTGTTAAGCTGGTCTCGATCTCCATCCCATGTTAGCTTTAGTGAAGTTAGGGATTCGTGTGGGTTTAGCGTTCTTGAAGACAACAGCATCAAGTCAGTGGTTATTCAGCAAAGTATGTTTCCATGTATGGAGATTGGTATTGAAAATAGTAGAGCCAGTGAGAAATGGGAGTTCGCTTTAATCCTCATGTCTCAAGATTGATCTGTTAACTGGAAAACCTGTTGGGTCTGAGACTGCAGAGTATTATGGCATCCAGATATCCCTTGGTTTATCTCAGATGGGGAAGGATCAGGTGGTTCTGTTGCTCCTTCTGTTAAGGTCTATGGCTATTTGAGGAGCATTAACTCTTTTCCCTTGAAGTCAAAGAGCAATATTATGGTCCGTTGAGATGGCTGTTCTAGCTTCGATCAAGAAGAATATTGGAGGCACATGGATTAATAATAGGGGTTTACAACCAAATTTCTGGATGGAAGAGGTGTTTGGAGATATCGTGTCGTGTCTACCTGCTGCGGGTTTATGCAAATTGGGAAGGAAACTAAACAGGGTAATCATTTTGATGTTGCGAAAGTCAGGGTGAAGTGTAATCCGTTAAAAATCCTATGAGCCATTGCTGTTAAAATCAAGGATGATGTCTTCTTGCTCCAAGTCGAGTTATCAACCCTAGTTTCAGCTTGCATTTACAGGCCATGGATGGTTCGAACTCTGGATGGCCAGAGATAGAAGATGATGACGTGGAGGGAGCTATCCCATGTGGTTCTAGGGGAGGAGTTGTCTCAAATCGTGGTAAATCGATAGGGTCACATGTTACCATGGGCTAGCTGGATTAGATAGTGGGTTGCATGGTGGCCACCTGTTCCTTAGAATCAGTTAGGAGACTGTAGGGTGTACTGAATCTAGATCCAACTGCTTCAATTCAAATGAGACGGGTCGGGTGCTGGAACCACATAGAGTTAATACCCCAGTCCCAGCTGTTACCGGTTCAACGATTATCCATTAGACAAGGGTGGTAGGTCCAATATGTTAGTCCAAGCGAGGCATTGACCTATTAGACATCATGTGTCATGGTTTCGATCTAGAAGCCCAAGGCCTGGTAGGCGTGTGGAATCCGTGCTTTGGATCAAGGTGGTCCAGCTCCATCGCATGATGTAAGGCATAGGTTGTCAGAGCAATGTACGGTGAGCCCAGTCCGATGCTTAAGTAATTGTGATGTGCGTACATTCTCAGGTCCAAATTTAACATGACAAGGTAATCTTCTTAACCCAGATCAATCAGAGGGATTGTTTAACCTGATAAACTCCATTGTTCTTTGTAGAGCTTCAAATTGTACAGATCTCAAACACTTTAAAAGAGAGGAATTCGGTGGAAAACCAGAAGATAGGTACAAGTCAGAATGTAGCTAAGGAGGGGAGAGGTGAAGTAAATGTTCTCTCTGTGAGGCAGTTGATTGTTGAGATAGCTGGTAATAGATGGTCAATCAGTGTTGACGACAACTGGTATGCAGAATAGGAGGCTAGTAACAATCTCAGCAACCTGCCAGACTCACAGTCTTGTGGAATGGACCTCGCTAATAAATACTCATCTCTCTGAACCCCATTCATGGTATGAAATGGGAAGTCCAGATTCACCCACTGCACCTGTACCACTAAATGGGAAGGGATCTTATGCATATTGTTCCTCTGATTTGTTAACTATTAGAGCAGGTGATGTGTTGTTGTCAGGAAGGTGGTCCATTAGTGGTGTAATTCCCCAAGGTTTTCTGCCCAACTGGTCCCTTACATACTCAGCCAAGTGCCTCTTTTCTGATCTTTCAAAGCCTAATCCAAGTATGCATTGGATTATAACTGTAGCATATCTGTTGAAAGACCGAGTAGGGTGGAGGATGATGAATGGGTTGGGGTTGAGAACTTGGCCAGATTGTTTCGCTTAAGGGTTTCTGATCTGTATGGTGAACCCATTTCCATTCCCATGACAGTAAGCAGGTATAGGAAAATGAAGGGTTGGAGATTGGTTGTTCATTAAGGGTTAGAAACTTTCGTTGGAACTTGCAATACCAAAGGAGTAGAGAGAGCTTAGCTAGGGAATAGATGAAAGATTATTTGTTGGAACATATGGGGGTTTGGGGAGGCTTTTAGAAAAGGAATGCCAAGGAGTTAGGTCAAAATCCAACCCTCCGTTCTAGTCCTTCAAGAAACAAAATGTGAGAATCTGGCTGTTAGATAGATAAGGATAGTTAATGGAGGACGTAACTTTAAGTGGTCTTGTCTTCTAACAGTGGGTGCCAGGGGAATTCTATTTGTGTGGGATAATGATATCTGGACTTGAACTGAAATGAGAGAGGACAAATTTTCGTTATCTGTCGAATTCTCTAATGAGGATCAGGTTGAATGGCTTCTGATTGCGGTATATGGGCTGAATAGACACATGCTTGGGGAAATTTTTTGGGAGGAAAATAGATATTCAAGATGGATGGGTGGGTACTTGGTGTATTGTCGGGGATTTCAATGTTGTCAGATTTTTGGAGGAAAGAATCAGGGGGGAAGGATCACTAGAAGCATGCGTAATTTTTCAAGCCTTATAAACCAGCTTGCTCAAGCGGACTACCAATTAGTGGGAGATCACTTTACTTGGTCAAACCCATAGGAGAATGCCCTCTATTGTAGACTCGATAGATGCTTGGTGTCGGTGGAGTAGAAGCACAGTTCCTTAATATTACCCATAGTGCTCTCCCTAGGTCCACATCTAATCATTGTCCGGTTTTTTGTTTTTGCAAGTAGGTAGATATGGTCCATCCCTGTTCACTTTAAGAATATGTGGTTGACACGAGTTGTTTAAGAATAAAGTGAAGTAATGGTGGTTAGATAAGGAAATTGACAGGTCAGGATGGTCAGGTTATCAATTCATGCAATCACTTAAATTCTCAAGGAGAAGATAAGATAAAATAGTGGAATGAAAGCGTTTTTGGGATGTTGAATGTCAAGAAACGGGAGTGCTTGGGGGAGATTGAGAGATTGGATGCTTTGGAACAAGATTAATCACTGAATAGGAAATAAAGGAAATTGAAAAGAGGGGAGTTAGTGTTATTGTTGAAGCAAGAAGAGATTAGTTGGAGGCAAAGTCTAAGGTAACATAGATTAAAGAAGGAGATGGAAATCTGCTTTTTTCCACAGATTATCAAAAGGGAGATTAAAAGTGTATTCTTTGTCTAACATTCAGGTAGATGGAGAGATCATTGAGGATGGTGAGCGTATCTTGGTGGCATTGTCATCGTTTTATTCTAAGTTGTATGGGTTGGAATTGGATATGAAATTTAAGATTGGGATTCTTGGTGAATATCTTAGGAGCAATAGGATTAGATGGAGAGACCTTTTGAGGACGAGGAGATCAAAAGGGCAGTTTAGGAGATGGAGAAAGTTAGAAGAGATTAGTTGGAGGCAGAAATCCCGTGTCACTTGGTTGAAGGAAGGTGATGGTAACATCAGTTTCTTCCATAAAATGGCCAATGGTAGGAGGAGGAAGAATGCGATGTTATCTCTGAGAGTAGGTGAGGAGAGAGTGGAGTCTGAGGCGGAGATTCTTTCTGCTTTATCTGATTACTATTCTTGTTTATATAAGTCTGAGAAGTTGTATGATTTTGTGTTGAAGAGTAGGAGTGAGGGATGCTTGGTGGAGGAGTATAGCCTTTGGTTGGAGAGGGCCTTTGAGGAGGAGGAGATTAAGGCCTCGGTTAGGGAGTTGGCAGGGGATAAGGCTCCAGGTCCGGATGGTTTCTCGATCTGTTTTTTTCAGGAAAACTGGGAGGTGATTAAGGTTGATCTAATGAAGGTTTTCCGGGAATTTTATGATGGTGGGATTATTCATAAAGCGACAAATGCTACATTTTTGGTCCTTATTCCTAAGAAGCCTGGGGCAGATGATATTAAGGATTTTAGGCCTATTAGCCTCACCACTAGTTTATATAAGATCATCGCTAAGGTCCTCTCTATTCGTTGTGCTTCATTAAGGGTAGACAGATTATTGATAGCGTCCTTGTGGTCGCATAGTGTGTGGAGGAGAGGTTTAGAGTGAGGAGGCCCGGACTGGTCATTAAATTGGATTTGGAGAAAGCTTAAGATCGGGTTGAGATTTTCTAGGCCATATTTTGGAATGGAAAGGTTTTGGGGTGAGATGGCGGAAATGGATTGCAGGGTGTCTTAGGAACGTATGTTTTTCGTTTCTATTGAACGGGTCGACTCATGGGTTCTTTCCATCTTCTAAGGGTATTAGACAGGGAGACCCTCTTTCCCCTTTCCTCTTCACCTTGATTGGGGATGTTCTGAGCTGGTTTATGGGGATAGTTGAGCAGCGGGGTATTGTTAGAGGCTTTTGGATTGGGAGGGATGAGGTCGAGGTGTCCCACCTCCAGTTTGCTGATGACATGATTATGTTCATCAAGGCGGACCGTGACCAGGTTAGATGGGTTAAGGCTATCCTTCAAGTGTTCGAGATGGTGTCTAGTATGAAGGTAAACTTGGAGAAGACTTTGATCTCAGGCATTCATGTGGAGGAGGAGGTGATGGCTGAGTGCGTTGCAGAGTTAGGTTGTAGGGTGGGGGAGTGGCCATTGTCCTACCTGGGCTTACCTTTGGGGGGTAATCCCAGATCGTTGATTTTTTGGGATCCAGTTTTTGAGAGGATTGAGAAGTGTTTGGCGGGTTGGAAGAGAAATTATCTGTCCTTGGGTGGTAGGATCACCCTTATCCAGACCGTTATGGCTAACCTCCCCGTTTACTACATGTCTCTTTGTCGTATGCCTAGAGGTGTGAGTTCTCATATTGAGAAGCTTCAACAAAGGTTCTTATGGGAGGGTAATGGGAAAAGGAGGGACCATTTGGTCAAATGGGAGGAGGTTTGTAAGACTAGGGAGCATGGTATAAGGGATCGTCTGATCCAAAGACTAGGGAGCATGGTGTAAGGGATTGGAAGGGGACGATCCTCGAGTTGTTTCCGAACCGAGAAAGACCCCAAAGCATATGCATTGTTCCGATCCCGAGATGGATCGGAATGATCCAAGGGTTTTTTTTTTTTAATTAAATGCAGCCGGTCCGTCTCGGCCGATCCTGAGCCGAGAAATTACACATCTCTGGGCAGAAGAATTACACTAATACAGCCGACTCTCTCCTTTTCTTATCACCTACTATTTATTCATCTATTAAAATCTTGCTAGGGTTGCGAGGATGATAGAGAAGATTCAAAGGATTTCTTATGGGAAGGAGGGGAACAAAGAAAAGATTATATGGTAAAGTGGGGAATGGTTTGCAAGAATGAGGCTCCGTTTGGTATTGCTTTTCAAAAGTTTTCTTCTGCCTTTGGAAGCAGAATTTTGCTTTTGAAAGCAAAAAAAACGTTTGGTTGTACATTTAAGAAGTACTTTTAGAGAAGCAAAAAAGCAATTTATTTGCTTAAAGTGATAAGCAATAAATCATTGTTTCTCACAGTAAGCAATAAATTTCTTTCGTACTTCTCCTTAAATTCTAAAGAGCTTGATAGCTTCCAAAGTCTTTGAAGGAATGGGATAAGGCACCTGCCATCTTCCCTGAATATCTCTGATGATCGATGATCATCTTTAAAGACCAGTGAGTTTCTTATTCTCTATCTTTTCCTCATCACCCTCGTCCTCGTCCTACTTATTCTTCTTTTTCTACTTCTCTGTAATTTTTCCTTTTTGAAAAGTTGTTGAACTTCGGGGTTTTATTTCTTTCTGAACATTGAAAGTTTCCAGACGATTCAGATTTTTCCTCTTCTTTTTTTGGTTTGCAGAGATGAATTTCTGAATTGTGTATGACCTACAAATGCTTCGAGCCAGCCATAAATATCAACCTGCAAAATTGATTAGAAGGAATAAAGGCCAAAAGTCGAAACGAAGGAATATCATCATTTGCAATGAGATTGAGACCCACTATACTTTTTGATGGGTTGGATATTGAGGAAAACATCGATTGACTCACAATTTTAATCTGAGTTTTTAGTAACAATTCATGACCAAAGCAGTAAATACGCAATTGCTTTTCTTCTTTTTTTTTTTCTTTTCTTTCAGACCTACTTTTTTGGTTCTCATCACAAAATCATTAACTTACCAAACAGTTTTGCTTCACAAGAAGATCTTTTGAAAATATGCTTTTTGGCTTCTTGGTTTCTTGCTTTTGATAGCAATTTTCAAAAAGAAATACCAAACAGAGCCTAAGAGTGAATGTAAACTTAACTTGGGGAAAATTTTGGCCCGAAGCATTGCTTGGTAAATGGTTATGACGATTTAATACAAACAGAAATGATTTGTGGTTTAAGGTAATATCTAGCAAATATGGCACCCATAGCAATGGGTTGGACATAAACCACAATGCAAGGATATATTTTAGAAGCCCTTGGAAGGCCATATTCATCCTTGCACCTTTGTTCTATAAGTATATCCGATTTTGTGTGGGGAGTTTTACTCGTATTCTTTTTTGGCATGCCATTTGGTGTGAAGAATTCTCTTTGTTAACTCGATATCCTAGGTTAGACAGATTCTTATTTTGATTATATTA
Source organism: Pachysandra terminalis (assembly GCA_031762675.1). Taxonomy (NCBI): domain Eukaryota; kingdom Viridiplantae; phylum Streptophyta; class Magnoliopsida; order Buxales; family Buxaceae; genus Pachysandra; species Pachysandra terminalis. The sequence goes on along the minus strand of JAUPMG010000001.1, from coordinate 11,455,478 downwards.
TCTTGGTCTTTGTTGGGGTTGTCTTGGATTTTGGACTTTAGGAGGGATTTGAAATTGGGCGAACTAGGAGATTTGGGAAGTCTTCTTACCGATTCTAGAGTTTGGTGCTCCAATTCGCATGACACATTTGCCAATAAATATTTTTTCCATGTTCTTTGTTTGGGCGAAGACCAAAATCCGGGCCCTTTTGCTTCCCGCAAATTGTGGAAACCTGTGTTCCTCCTTGAGTTGGGGCTTTTGTTTGGACCTCTATTCTTTGCAGGATCAATACTTGTGATATGCTACAGAAAATGAGAAGTCAATGGAATCTTTCTCCACATATTTGTTTCATGTGCAGAAGTCATGGGGAGTTGGTTGACCATTTATTCCTACATTGTAGCTATTCTTTGCAAGATCAATACTTGTGATATGCTACAGAAAATGAGAAGTCAATGGAATCTTTCTCCACATATTTGTTTCATGTGCATAAGTCATGGGGAGTTGGTTGACCATTTATTCCTACATTGTAGTTTTGCAAGGCAGATATGGATGTTCTTTTTGCAACTAGTTAGGGTGGATTGGGTATTTATTACTTGAAAGGATTTGCATATTATTGGGGTAGTGGAGATTTCTTGGGATTGGGATTGGGAAGAGAGGGAAGATGATTTATGACTTGCTGTTTTTTTGCTATTTTATGGGCCATCTGGGGTGAAAGAAATAGATGCATTTCTGTTGATAGACGGAGCAGCACGAGAGTGTGTTATTGACTCTATCATGCTACTGGTTGCCTCATGGGTCGCAGTTCGCTTGGAGTTAAGAGATTACATATCAAGAGATTGTGAGGACGGACCACTATTGCAGATACATCTCTGGGATATTTGCGGCATACATCAGTGTGGCCTTTCCTGGCAAAGCGATCCATCATGTTCATCTTTAGGTAACCCGGGCCATTCTAGAGTTGGTGGTATCTTCAGGGATGCAAGAGGCCATATTCTTCATGCATTGTTTGGGTTGGTTGGAGAGGGGAACTCTACACGTGCTAAGCTTTTAGCTTTAGTGATGGGACTGAGGGAGGTGAAAGCTCTTGAGTTGGAGTTTGTGAAGATGGAGGGAGATTTGTATTTGGTTATTTCTTGGATGTCATTTACACGAGATTACCGTTGGAGGCTATTGCACTTAGTTAGACTGGCTTGATATCTCGTACATAGGATGCATACTTCATTCTCTCATGCACCTGGGGCAGCAAACTATGTAACGAACAGGTTGGTTAGAGGAGGCTCGGTAGAGTAGACTTTTTTTTCAGGATTCCCACAGAGGAGATGCTAGCACGGATGTGACTTAGTCATTGTCGTGATTTAGATAGTTGCATGTTCTTTTTTCTATGACATATTGTTTTTGTTTTGATATCTCTTGGATATCTCCATGAAGATTTTACAATTGACATCATCTCTTGGATGTCCTCCTTGGACACCATTTGTAGTTTGCTTACTTTTATATATATATATATATATATATATATATATATATATATACTATTGGAGACGCTGAGAGATGCATAGGTTTGAAGAATTGA
>JAUPMG010000001.1:11441791-11453213 GCA_031762675.1 Pachysandra terminalis | reverse complement strand
TCTAAACATTTGTAATGAGTAATGCAATTGTGTCTGTAGGTATTTGTACAGACTAAAGTTGTACGTGCGTAATCGAGCTCAACCAGAAGGATCTATTGCTGAAGGATATGTAGCAGAAGAGTGCCTAGCATTTTGCTCAACGTACTTATTGAATATCGAAACGAGGTTCAATTGACCTGAAAGGAACTACAACGATAGTGCAATTAGTGGTGCCGAGCCATTCGAACTAAGCGATTTAGAGTGGTAGCAGGCACAATTTTGCAATAATTATCTGGATAGTCCGGGTATGAGATTTGTAAGTCAAATGGCTATCTGGACCGTCCCGGTATGAGACTTGAGAGTTAAATGACTATCTGGACCATCCCGGTATGATATTTGTAAGTCAAATAAATATCTGGACCATCCTTGTATGAATTGTTTTTAGTCAAATAATTATCTGGACAGTCTGGGTATGAGACTTGAGAGTCAAATGGCTATCTGGACCGTCTCGATATGAGACTTGAAAGTTAAATGGCTATCTGAATCATCCCAGTATGATATTTGTAAGTCAAATAAATATCTGGACCGTCCGAGTAAGATATTGTTTAGTCAAATAATTATCTGGACAGTCCGGGTATGAGACTTGAGAGTCCAATGGCTATTTGGACTGTCCCGGTATGAGACTTTGAGTTAAATGGCTATTTGGACCGTCCGAGTATGATACTTTTTAGTCAAATAATTATCTGGACAGTCCGGGTACGAGACTCAAGAGTCAAATGGCTATCTGGACCGTCCCGGTATAAGATTTGAGAGTTAAATGGCTATCTGGACCATTCCGGTAAGATATTTGTAAGTCAAATAAATATCTGGACCGTCCAAGTATGATATTTTTTATTCAAATAATTATCTGAACAGTCCGAGTATGAGACTTGAGAGTCAAATGGTTATCTGGATCGTCCCAGTATGAGACTTGAGCGTTAAATGGCTATCTGGACCGTCCCGGTATGATAATTGTAAGTCAAATAAATATCTGGACAGTCCGGGTATGAGACTTGAGAGCTAAATGGCTATCTGGACCATCCCGGTATGATATTTGTAAGTCAAATACTTATCTGAACCGTCTGAGTATGAGATTTGTAAGTCAAATAATTATCTGGACAGCCCGGGTATGAGACGTGAAAGTTAAATGGCTATCTAGATCGTCCCGGTATGAGCTTTAAGAGTTAAATGGCTATCTAGACCATCCCGATATGATATTTGTAAGTCAAATAAATATCTGGACCGCCTGAGTATGATATTTTTTAGTTAAATAATTATCTGGACAGTCCAAGTATGAGACTTGAGAGTCAAATAGCTATCTAGACCGTCCCGGTATGAGACTTGAGAGTTAAATGGCTATTTGGACCGTCCCGGTATGATATTTGTAAGTCAAATAAATATATGGACCGTCCGAGTATGATATTTTCTTCATTAACCATTTCTTTAATTTTGAAAGTGAACATTACATGGCATGTTATAGGCTAAAGCTTTCCTATTTAGACTATAAAAGAAACAAAACAAAAAAGTTGGCATTCTAAAAATAAGTTCCTATAAGAAGATAAAAAGTGACTCTAAATGAAATAAGTCCAAAAAGCATATTTTCAAAGTCTATCCAAGTAGGACCCATCTCAATGGGCTGTAAAAATGGGTTTGCATGGAGATCTGCAGGGTGTCTAGGATAGCTGCGTCGATATAGTTAGTAGGTATGGTCCAATTTACCTACGGGACATTAATATACACTTATATGCAGTGGGCTTATTGGACATATAGGTTGGGCATTAAGCCTGCAAGTGTGTAGGTTGGGTTGGCCACTATTTTGTATCTACTATTGCCTTTGTTATTTTTTCATTTTCCAAGTCGATGATTTGACTGAGTCTAACTGTCTTGGCTCTCTCTCTCTCTCTCTCTCTCTCTCTCTCTCTCTCGTGTGTGTGTGTGTGTCTTCCCACTCTTCCCCTCTCCTTTGTATCTTCTTTCTCTCTTCTCATCATAAAAAAAGAAAAAAGAAAAAATAAATTCAGTAAATATGGCATATGTCTCACAAACTTGTTCTAGGATTGATGTTGGCTAGGCTTGTTATAGGCATTGCCTTTCTCGTAAACTTGTACTTGGGGAAACTTTGTATTTCTATCTCTTCCCCTTTACATTTGTGTCTATTGTTGTATATATTTTTACAGGTTTACTTTGTAAGTTTAATTAATAGACTTGAATTGTGTGTTTGTTCTTGTACAAGTTTAATTTCTTGTAGGTGTAAGATCACTTGAATTGTGTACAGGCTATGGTTTAATTTGCTTGTAAGTTTTATAGACTTGAATGGTAGTGTTTGTTTTTCTACAGGTTTGTTTAACAAGATCATAATCTTGTAGAAATAGGGAGATTTTTTATAAAAAAAAAAAAGACTATTCTCGGCAGTTTTAAATAACCGTTTAGAATAGAGTTCTTAAAAAAATGACTATTCTTGGCGGTTCGAAGAAACTGTCGGGAAACGTAACTATTCTCGGCAGTCCAGACCACCGTCCATAACAAACATAACTGCCGCATACCCGTATTTGCCGGTTGTTAGCTTTTAACCGCCACGTACTAGAGGACAATGGGCGGCAGTTCTAAACCGCCGCCTAATTAGAAGACAATTGTCGGCGTCTGTAAACTGCTGTGGAATATGGGACAGTGGTCGGTGGTTCATTTATGAACCGCCGAGAATACCTACCGCGACTAGGAATTTCTCGGGGGTTCTCGTAAGCGCTGGCAATAGAGTAAACGACGGTTGAGAGGGTTTGGCCGGTGGTTCCAAACCGCCAAGAAAAAGCTGATATTTTGTAGTGCAATCACTACCCTTTAGGCGCTTTAACCACATTGTTTCACCTTTTCAGCAAATGATTTGTATTTTTTGTTCTAGAAGTGGATTGTAGGTTAAGATCGACATAAATTGAATAATATGTTTAGATTATTAGTTACTTTACAGCTCAAAATTTAACAGATATGCATTTGTTATAGGATTTGATACACTTTTAGTACTGATACATTGAAATTTGGTCTAGGAGTTTTTGTTACTATCTAAATTATGTTTGCTTTAGATGCGACTGTTAATGGCTTGATTGATTGCACACACACGTACATAATTGCTTTTTTAGTTATGTTTCTTTTGCAGATTCACTATGATAGACGCTCAGGAGAATGTAGCCGGGACCTCTTCAGGGCCATCCACACGGAAGTGGACTCAAGGCCCGACCCGGTGCCTCAAGTTGCGTCGGATGGCTGCAGGGCACAAGAAGACAGTGCAAGTAAATCACCTTGGGATCCCGATTGGGGAAAATGGAACCAAGCTCGGAACGCTGGCGAGTGATTCACAGTTCGTTAGGTTGGATCTCCCATCGTGGCACACGGTTACACCGACCACTCGGGACCGTTTACGGGAATTAATAACGGTATACATTTTCCTACATTCTTCAAATATTTTAAGTTTGTTTATTTATTAGGACTATGTAATGCCCGAGTGTAATTCCAAATTTTCCTTGGTTTATGCAATGCAGGAAAACTTTGATATCCCAGATGAACTCAAAAAACACTGCTTGGAATCGATTGGGAAGAAGTAGAGGGAATATTAGTCCCACCTCAAACAGGACGTATTTGACGTATTCGCCAACGACGATACGTTACTATTAGAAAAGTGTCCAGATTGATGTCTACAAGAGCAGTGGCGTAATTTTATTGACTTCTTGCGTTCTGATCTTGCCCAGGTATAATGTATTTATAATATTTCTATTTCCTTATTATCGTATACTACAAATTAAAATAAATAATAAATACATCTTACTTGTTGATTAATATGTGATGCAGAAAAGAAGCGAGACAAATAAAGGCAATAGATCGAAGCAGACGCTCATGCATACATCTGGTTCAAAGAGCTTTGCTAGGGTAGAGGAGGAGGAGGTAAATTTCTCATGTTTAGTTATCTACTAAATTATTAATTTTTCTTTTTACAGTCTTACATACCTGTAATTTGAGAGCATCTGTTCTTTTCTTTTGTATTTTAAAAGCGGCTGAAGAGCGGTTCAACTGTCCCGTTGAGTCGAGAAGATATCGTCCCGATTACACATGTCGACAAGCATGGACATCCCATTTTTGAGGTGGCAACTGAGATAATGGTAAGTGTTATATTTTTTCTTTTTTCTAGATGACTAATGTTTTTGTTCTTTTTGTTGTCTCAAGAGATCATGGAGTTTGCCATAATTTTATGTGGAGCTATTAAATTATGTTGATCCTTGACATAAGATGGTGATAATAGATGTTAAGCTACTAGAAAAAGAACACACATTGTCCTTTCTTTGTGGAAATGACAAGCCTACAACCCTAATGTGATGCACTATGATCCTTTTGGTTCTTTGAATGTAACTGTTATTTAGAATAAGCCACATTAATGATGACTTGATTTTCAGAACTTGATGATGATTATGTACTATGGTTAGTTGAAATTCTGTTGGGTGGGATTCTTGCTGCTGGGGTTGCTATTTTGAGTTGGATGGGTTTTTGCTGCTAGTGGTAGTACTGAGTTGCTGATTTTGGCCTATGTAGAAGTTATATTGGTTCCCAACTGCTTCTCTGATGAGTTTTCTTCTTTTTTCTTATTGTTTGGCTGATGATTGGAGCTGATCTAGTGATGGGTAGCTGTTCTGAAACGGTGTTTTCTTGACAAGGATAAACGAATTTCACTTCTATTGTACTTTTTGTGTCTTTCTTTTTCTTCATTTTCCTTTTTTAATGGTTTTCCCATGGCTTTCATTTTTAATAGTTGCTACTATTAACATTGCTATTTCTACTATAACTATCATAAAAATCCTAGTGCCCACCCATGTCACATTGTCAATTGCATATATTATTTTCAGTCCCTCCCATTAAAGGCAATGTAAGCAATATGATAATACCTATTGACTTTTCTAAAGTAAATGACAAAACTATCCACTTTCTTTTTTTTAAAGAATCAAACTTTCTGCAAAGGAAAGCACTTTGGTAGTTTATTCTAATTTTGATCAATCCCTTAAGTAGATTAAGATAGCATACAGAGTCTCAAACGTTCACAAATCACACTTTTGGTCATTTTGGTTTTTTTCTCTTCACTAGTTATGATATGATCTGAACTTAAAATACACATAATGTTGCTTTCTAAGTATATTCCTTATATATTCTCTTTTGCACGCAGAGGCAAATACAAGATTTGAGAGCGACGCTTCCGGAGGGCTCACAGGACAGCACGGCCCGTGATGACGTATACTCTCGGGTCATGGGATCCGAGCATCCCGGGCAGGTCCGCGGGATGGGGTTTGGACATACCCCAACCCGATTGTGGCCGGGGTCCTCCGGACGCCAGGATAGGATGAGTCGAGACGTGGAGATCTTTGCCTTGCGAGCGGGTTTAAAGGAGGTGACTACCCAGTTCACTGCCCGGCTCGCTTAGAAAGATGATGAGATTGCTCGACTAGCTGCTGCCCAAGCCCAGAATGCCGATAAAATGGTTGAATTAGAGCGCATGAGTTTTAGTATGAGGGGTCAGGTAAAATCTAGATCTTATATCTATAGTCTTTACTTATATTTGATATTTATATTCAATAAGCATGATAACTAAATTAGTTTATATAATATGTATTGTAGGGTGGAGGCGATTAGCAGCGGCCCTGGGAGATTAATGATCGGCATTTTTGCTTACTAGTTTCATTATATCTACTTTGACATTTGTGTATGTCGTTAATTGTTGTTGACTTACATTTGCGTCTGTTGTTGTATATATTTTTACAGGTTTACTTTGTAAGTTTAATTAATAGACTTGAATTGTGTGTTTCTAGTACAGGTTTAATTTCTTGTAGGTTTAAGATCACTTGAATTGTGTGTTTTTTGTACAGGTTTAATTTCTTGTAGGTTTAAGATCACTTGAATTGTGTACAGGCCATGGTTTTCTTGTTAGGTTTTATAGATTTGGAATTGTAGCGTTTGTAACTACAGTTTTATTCTTAACAGGTTAGTAATATTGTCAAAATAGGGATATTTTTTTTTTTAAAAAAAAAAAAGACTATTAACGGTGGTTATATATAACCGCTGTCCTTGATTTTCGCATTCCCGGCGGTTTCATGGAACTGCAGAGCAAAGTAATGAATGCTCGGCGGTCCAGACCGCCGTCCATAACAAATTCAACCGTCATCTTATCCGTATTTGCCGGCGGTTTTGAACCGCCGCTTAATATATGTTGTTTGGTCGGCGGCTTTAAACCGCCGCGAAATATAGGCCAATTGTCGGCGGTTAGTTGTAAATTTCCAAGAATACCTACCATGACGAGAGCTTTCTCAGGGGTTCTCGTAACCGCTGACAATAGAGTAGACAGCGGTTGGTAAGGTATGGCCAGCGGTTTGGAACCGCTGGACAAGACCTGATATTTTGTAGTGCCGATTGGCCACTGGCAGCCTAGGCAGGGACTGTTTTCCAAAAATCTCATACGTTTTGCCACCGGTAAGCTAACCGGCACGCCGATGGGCTAGGCAGGGGTTGATTTCGAAAGTCACAGACAATTATGGCCACCAGTAGGCTAATCGGCACGCAGGTTGGCCACCAGTGGGCTAAACAGGAACTCCAAAGTAGATAAGTGGTGTCCGGCACGCCTGTTAGACTGCCGGATGCCACCTGGGTGAACCGGCAGGCTAACCAGCACGCTGGCAGTCTGTCGGTTAGCCCATAAAGTGCCAAACAACTCGATAATCACAAAATAAGTTGGTTTTAACAATTTAATTCAACATAGATTCAAGTTTAAAACAAATTCCGAAACTAACCCAATCAAAACTCCAACTATCTTCCACAGTCTCTCTCTCTCTATCTCTCTCTCTCGCTCTCTCGCTCTCTCTCTCTTTCTCTCTCTTAGAACAGTGATCCACATGTCCCCCTAGTGTTCTTATATATATTTTAATGAGTGTTTAGCTTAGTCTAGGATTTGTTCTTAGTTTAGGGTTATGTCTCTAATCCCAGGCCATAGATTGTATTAAGCTAATCCACACCAATGATTGGGAAATACTAATTCTAGTAAAACTCAACCATTGGCTCACCTACTTTCCTAATTAAGTTAGGATCTTGTCTTTCTAATCCTAATTAGATTAGGTTCCTAGTTCTTTTTAATCCTAACCCTTTATTTAGTTTAATTAATCCTGCGAAATCTCAGCCATCGGTTTAACTTTGAGATTATGATTGTGTGTGATGCACTCTAGATAATCTATTGTGCTCCCACCAATCACAGTTGGTCAAAGTCAACTAATTAGCTATTACTAAAAATTTCAAATTAGTCCCTATTTTCTAACTAATTATACTTTAACCTCTTAACTAATTACACTAAACTCTCTAATCGAGCTGGGTTATTACACCTTTTCTCCAAAGCCTACTAGAGTTCACCATCAATTATTTTCATTGATGAGATTGATGCAATTGCATCAGAAAGGGGAAATCTACAGAGGGAGATGGAGCAATGGATTGTAATGCAACTGATGACTTGCATGGATGAATTGAGCCAAACTATAGGGCGATTTGGTGTAAATTCAAAAACATCTGTTGGCAGACCTGGGCATGTTTTTGTTATTGGAGCTACAAATCGACTTGATGCTGTGGACCCTGCACTGAGGCGGGGACAATTCGATCGAGAAATTGTTTTAAGTGTTCCAGATGAAAATGCACGGGTTGAAATTCTATCTGTACTTACACATGACCTTAAACTTGCGGGTACCCTTGATCTTCTGAAAATAGCAAGGTCTACTCTAGGTTTTGTTGGAGCTGACTTGGCAGCACTGCTAATGAGGCTGCTAACCTTGCTGTGAAGAGAATCATTAATAACAGGAAGTATGAACTATGCAGTGAAAACAAAGCTGAAGAATGTATTAAGCAATGGAAGCGTGCATGCGAACCAGAAGAGATGGAAATGCTTAGCTTCACTATGGCTGACTTTGAGGTAATAGAGAAGTAAACTATATAGACTTGATGTAGGCACTGAGTAACATTCATATATAACACTTCTATATGTCATGACTCATTTTATTTGTAGCTTTGATTTTATTTCTGTTAGATCCGGTTGTATAAATTAATCTAAGTTCTGGAGAGTATTAGATTAACTAGTGTTATCTAATGAAAATCAAGACAATAACACAGGCAATTTTAATAAGGTCGCCTTCTCCACGTAGTTCAATGTATATTTATAAAGAAGGTAAACGAATCTTTTCAGATTCTCGGATGACAGACTGTTGCAACACTGTTGCAACACTTTGTTACAGCAGATCTTCAAAATGAGATTTGAAAACATAACACAATCTTATTCAAATTCCCCTTCAAAACTTCTTGATCTCCAATAAGAATCTTCTCAGAATATTCCCTTATAGATGGTCATCCCTTGCTATTAATTAGAAACAATATAATGAAGAATATCTTGTGCGGTTGATCTCTTCCTTAATCCACAATATTTTCAGAATCTTGCCTTCAACAGAATACAGTTCATATTTACATGATCTTCTGTTTTTAGAAGCTTCTCTTCAAAACGCCAGTTTTACCATCTCACGCAATCTGCAAGCTTCTCTTTTTTTGAGAGATCGTCTGAGATTAGAAGCTTCTCTCCAAGGACCAGCTGTATCATCTCACGCATGACCCACGCAATCTTCTTATGGAATCAATATGCTTCTTAAATCAGTCTAAGAGATCCTTACGGATCTTCTGAAATATTCTCTTAGAGTTCCTTGCCTAAAACATAGGAATCATATTAGAATGAGATCACATGCACATGATTTTAGCAATTACTTAATTTGAAATTAGAAACATTCAGGATACGGCCAAATATCGAATTAATTAGAAAGTGTGTGTTATTTTCCAACTCAAATCTTGCCAATAATGCCAATATACACACGTGTGATCTAACCATCTTTGGCATTTTTGGCTTAAACACCTCCAATGTTTATCAAGAGAAATAACTCACATAATTAAGTCCATTAAAACAAAGTGAGTAGCAAAACAAACATATATAATTCAAAATGAGAACTAACAGTTCATTAATATCAATAGAATTCACTAGCATATCACATTCAAAATGAGAACTAATCAGATCATTAATATCAACAGAAATGACTAGTGATCAGAAATTATCAAAGATGAAGTAAATTCAGATAAACATAAAAAAAACAGTAACAACAGTTTATATATACTCCCCTTTTTTGGCAAAAACTAGCCAAAGTACAGTATGGCATGATCAGGAAGATGGAGGAACCGAGGCAGAAGGATGATCAAAGGATTTGAACAGATTGAGCAGCCTCTCCTCCAGCTGTTTTTCCTTGGCATGCAGGATCTGAGTCCGGTCAGCCAACCATTGAAGCTCCACCTTGACAGCTGCTAAATCAGATTTCAAAAAATGTTGCAACTCATCTGATGAGACAGGTCCAAGAACTGTTGGAACAGGAGATGGTGGTGCCGGCTGTGAAGACTCCCCCTCAATGTTAGCCATGTGTCTGCCTCTAAAACTTTTTCTAGAAACCTGAATAGGTTTCCTAGGGTACTTAAGAATATCAAAAGACTCAAAGAAGATTCTACAAAATAGACGGGTTAGGGTTCTTGAGAAGAATATAAATATAAGAAGCTTTGAACTCCACGAATGAAAGAAAAAGTCATCTTTTGGGTTTTTAGGTTGAATCCCTAATCAAAAGATTTTAACACTCAAGGAGGCTGGAATTTCTCAAGATATCAAAATTTCAAAAATCAGTTAGGAATAACTGATAGTTAAAGAGCCAAACTCCTGTAGCACATGTTACAAATTGAGAACAAGACAGACAAAAATACCCATAGCTCATTTTTTTTAAGTAGTGTCAAAGAAATAAAATCACATCTTTCAGATCAATAAAATTTTTCAACTTCACAATCTTTAACTTTTAATACTTTAACTGAAAAATCTTAGATTTAGATGTAAACTGATAAAACTTTTGAACCAATTATGTGTGTGTGCTCAACAAATTACATTCTTGAAGAATCCATCATATTTCCAACTTGATGTTTCAAATCATCTTTTTGAAAGATCTGTTAAAGCATGTCCTTGATCCCTTTTTTTTTAAAATCATTTGACAGCTTTCACACTTATCACTAAGGTATCTATTTTCTCATGGTAGATCTGCCTCTACATATTAGTAGTACATAGGACCAGATTACTCATGGATAGCTTCATACAATAGTGTAGGTTGCTCTTTCCAATGAAGATTTTCACTATGAGTATCTCATGATAGATCTTCTTCTACATATTGGTGATACATAGGCCCAGATTACTCATGGATATCATCACACACATGTCAAGGTAGAGATTATCAACAAAATCTTTCAAAGAAAATCTTCTTAACAGTAGGTGTACATACTTCAAGTATTCAGTCCAGAATATGCATGCTGTTGTGCTAAAAAGATTGGTTCTAAACTCAAAATCAACATGCATCAAAAGCTCAGTTTATCAGATTAAAGTGTTAAACTTCAAAGATTGTAAACCTGAAAAACAGATCAGATCATAAAAAATATGTAAATTACATCATGCAAATCCCTAAGGTCTTTCTCACAGATTCAAAATGCATTGCATCAAGAGCTTTAGTAAAAATGTCTACATGTTGTTTCTCTGTTGCAACATGTTCTAGAACAACAGTTCTGTGTTCAAGCAACTCTCTAATAAAATGATGTCTTGTGACAAGATGCTTGGTCCTAGAGTGTTGGACAGGATTCTTAGAGATATTAATAGCACTAGTATTGTCACAAAAAATAGTTAAACTATCATATACAATACCATAGTCATTGAGCATTTGTTTCATCCAAATTAGTTGGGTACAACAACTACCAGCTGCAAGGTATTCGGATTCAGCAGTGGACAAAGAAATGGAGTTCTGTTTCTTACTGTACCAGGACACCAAATTGTTCCCAAGGTGAAAACACCCTCCAGTGGTGCTCTTCTTGTCATCAGCACTACCTGCCCAGTCAACATCACTAAAACCAACAAGGTTAGAGTTTGTGTCTTTAGAATACCAAATCCCATAGGCAACTGTTCCATTGACATATCTTATGATCCTCTTCACAACAAACAAGTGAGATTCTTTGGGGTTTGCTTGGTACCTAGCACAAATACCAATATTAAAACATATATCAGGCCGACTAGCAGTTAAATACAGTAGACTAACAATCATGCTTCTGTATAAACTGGGATCCATAGAAGTCCCACTTTCATATCTAGTCACTCTCATATTTGTCCCCATTGGAGTCCTGAAGTGTTGGGCATTTACCCAGAATTCATCAAGGAGAGCTTCTGTCACGTCCCGAAATCCATCACTAGACCGGAACGGTCTATTGGAAAACCAGAGACATGACCTTCGATTTCCGTAAG
>JAUPMG010000001.1:11420289-11433436 GCA_031762675.1 Pachysandra terminalis | reverse complement strand
CCGCCCCCCCCCCCCCCCCCCCCCCCCCCCCCCCCCCCCCCCCCCCCCCCAGCTTTGCTTACATAAAGGCAAGCTGGAAATGCAGTCTAACATTTTATTTATCAAGTCTTTTATTTGGGTATTTTCTTTTGAGTTTATAATTCTTCCAATGGTCCATTAATCCGAAACAAAGTTTAAACTCTTGGTTTTTAATCTGGACACCCCTTTCTAGTTCTGGTCTTATATTGGTATTAAATCTTTTATCTTGTTTTATATAGCATAACTTTGCAGAGGGTTTGCCGGAAGTGTTTGGTATGTTAAATTTCTGCCAGAAAATAAGAAAGAAAGTGAAATTCACAAAATTTTATGCATTGACCAGTATGGTTATCTTGGTGTTGGATGGTCGCGAGTTTCTACGAGGATTTTTGAGTTTCCTCAATTTATAAAACTGTACTTACAAGAATGCCATTAAGGTTCTGTCTATTGCATGTTCTTTTGGGAAGAAAATTATGTTATATTGATGTGTTTATAACAGTTGGAAGGTCTCACTTCATTTCTTGTAGGTGGATGCTTTAACAACAAAGCGTGGAAAAGAAGGTGGTTGGGTCATTGAGCGGCTCCTAAACCAGGTTAAAAAAATTGCAGAGCCAGAGTATATAACTGTCCTATATATGTGTCTGTGGATGTGTATTTATATATGTAATATCTAGGATGTAGAGCTATATTTCAGTCTGAGATGAATACATTGCTATTAGTGCAGCTGCTCATAGAGCTAGATGGTGCAGAACAGCGGCGGGGTGTTTTTGTCATTGGTGCTACAAATAGGTATAATTCATTCTTTGTTTTCCACGTTCTATTAGATTGTTATTATTGAATCTTCTTTCTACCCTGGTAGTGTCTCATGTATTGCTTTGATATTTTTGCAGACCAGAAGTGATGGACAGTGCAGTCTTGCGGCCTGGCAGGTTTGGGAAACTGCTTTATGTCCCCTTGCCCACTCCTGATGAACGTGGATTTATTTTAAAAGCTCTTGCTAGGAAGAAACCTATAGATTCTGATGTGGATCTGATTGCCATCGGTCAGATGGATGCTTGTGAAAACCTAAGTGGCGCTGATCTTGCTGCATTGGTTAGTATCTGTTTCCCTAGATATTGAAGTTGCTCCTCTCTCCCTCTATCCCTCACTCCTAAGTGATCCTCCGGCAGATGAATGAAGCTGCCATGGCTGCATTAGAGGAGAAACTGACATCAAGCCAAAGTGAGTCAAATGTCACACAGTGGACTATCAAGGCAAAACATTTCAAGCGAGCATTGGGAAAGGTCTCTCCATCTGTGTCAGACAAGGTATGGAGAACTACCCTGATTCCGTTTCTGGATATTGGTTCAGCTTCCTCTCTCTTTCTCTCATTCTGATTTTATTCTTATGGGAAGCAGCAAAAACGCTACTACGACCTCTTGTCACATTCCTTAAGAGCAGCTTGAGAAGAGCATTGGAACTGAAGCTTTTTGAGAGTTTGGTTGGTCAGATAAATGTATCTTCAACTTCAGATGCTGTTTTTTTGGGTTCTGCATGCCATTCTTAGGCATGGCAGTCCTGTAAATCAGAAACATAAACAGCATTTGGATTGTTGAGGATGGGTCACCATTATCATCTTTTGTTTTCATTTCATTATACGTGACTTACATATCAAAGACATGCATGGGAAAAATAACAAGCTCTCTCTCCCTAGAGAGAAGATGGGAGCGGGTTTTAATTTTTGCAGGGAATAGAGGATTTTATTATTATTTTTGTTCTTTTTAGTTGCTCTGTTCTGAGGATTTATATGTGAAAGAACGGAAAAGCATGTATGCTATTATGATACAGTGGAGATCAAAATTTTGGCTGCACAAGCATTTCTTCATGTAAGATTCCTAAGTGATGGTCAAGATTAGTACATCTCTACAATCTATACTATTATGATAAAATACTATATCATTGATAATTAAAGTAAAATCGAATTTTGACCTTTTATTTATTATTTTGTAAAGTTTGCTTTTTTATTTCTGGTTGTTTTGTCCTGTATTTGTGCTTTCCCAGAATTAGATTCAGCTTCTTATAAATCATAAGGTGGACTTCGGAATCCTGGAATGGACGAATGAGTGCATTTAAACTTTTGAATACGCGTTCCTAGGACTCTAAACAAGCTGAGCCGCGCCTTGCCTAGCTCGGTTTGGGCTTGTAAAATTTGGACCAGGTTCGGATTCGCTTTAAGTTCGGTATAATTTTTTTGGTTCAGGTTCGGCTTGGGTCGGGTTTGGTTCAGCTCATGAAAGTTCGGTTCGTGAAAAGAGAGAGAGAGAGAGAGAGAGAGAGAGACGTCTCTCTATTGAAAGAAAATAAAGTTCGGTTCGTGAAAAGAGAGAGAGAGAGAGAGAGAGAGAGAGAGAGAGACGTCTCTCTATTGAAAGAAAATAAAACCAACGAGAGGGTTGTACCATGTGCGCGAGTAAGAGGATGAGCGAAAACAAATAAGTATTTATATTGAAAGAAAAAAAAAATCAAAATCTAATGAGGGTTGTATTCGTACTTTAATGAGGATGAAGAACTAAAGAAGCTTCGTTTGTTAGAAATTTAGAATTAGAAGTCGGGTCGTCACGGAGGAGGGGTGGTGGTAAATGACCAAAAGATAGATTTGAAAGTTGTTTAGGGTTTTTTGGTCTTAACTATAATTCATACTACATAAAGAGTTTTAAAAAGGTAGTTATTTTTACATCTTAAATTAAATTTGAGATATTTCTATAAGAATATAAAATAAATCAAATTTACTTTAAATAATTTAAGACCAAATTCCCCACTAACTGTTGGTGGTGGTGGTGGTGGTGGTGGTGAGAGTGGAACAAGGGTTGCACACCACTTAGTGGTGCAAGGTTGCACGACTAAGTGTGCATGCCTTGCACCACTTATTGGTTGTGGTGTTAAGTGGTGGGGGTGGATGTGGTGGTGCAAGGGTTGCACCATAAAATGTGCAAGGATGCACCACTATGTGGTGCAAGACATGCACAATTAATGGTGCATCCTTGCACAGTGGGTGGTGCATTCTTGCACAACCAACTTTGCAAGACAATCACAAGAGGTTGTTCAAGGATTCACTGCTAACTGTTGGTAATGGGGGTTGGTGGGTGAATGGTGGTGGTGGTGGGTGGGTGATGGGGGTGGTGGTGGTGGAGGTGGAGCAGGGCATGCACAACACTAAGTGTGCATGCTTTGCTCCACCTATACTAGGTGGTGGTGGGGGATGGTGGTGGTGGGTGGGTGCTGGTGATGGTTGGAGGGGGTGGGGGTGGAGCAAGGGATGCACACCCCTAAGTGTGCATGCCTTGCACCACCTATAGTTGGTTGTGGTGGGGGGGAGGGTAGGGGGGGGTGGTGCAATGGTTGCACCATAAAATGTGCAAGGATGCACCACTAGGTTGTGCAAGACATGCACAGTTAGTGGTGCGTCCTTACACAGTTGGTGTAGCATCTTTGCACAATGGGTGGTGCATCCTTGCACAACCAACTTTGTAAGGCAATCACAAGAGGTTGTGCAAGGATTCACCACTAACTATTGGTGGTGGTGGTTGTGGGTGGTTGGTGGGGGTGGTGGTGGGAGTGGAGCAAGGGTTGCACACCTCTAAGTGGTGCAAGGTTGCACCACTAAGTGTGCATGCCTTGCACCACCTATTGGTGGTGGTGGTGAGTGGTGGGGGTGGAGGTGGTTGAGGTGCAAGGGTTGCACCATAAAATGTGCAAGGATGTACCACTATGTAGTACAAGACATGCACAGTTGGTGGTGCATCCTTGCACAACCAAGTTTGCAAGGCAATCATAAGAGGTTGTGCAATGATTCATCACAAACTGTTGGTGACGGGGGTTGGTGGTGGTGCTAGGTGGGTGGTGGGGGTTGGAGGGGGTGGGGGTGGAGCAAGGCATGCACACGACAAAGTGTGTATGCCTTGCACCGCCTATAGTTGGTGGTGGGGGGTGGGGGTGCAATGGTTGCACCACAAAATGTGCAAGGATGCACTCCTAGGTGGTGCAAGGCATGCACAATTGGTGGTGCATCCTTGCACAGTGGGTGACATCCTTGCACAACCAACTTTATAAGGCAATCACAAGAGGTTGTGCAAGGATTCAACACTAACTGTTTGTGGTAGGTTTTGGTGGTGGTGTTGGGTGAGTGGTGGTGGTGGTGGGTGCGTGGTGAGGGTGGTGATGGGGGTGGTGGTGGTGCGTGGTGGTGGTGGTGGTGGTGGAGCTCCAAGAGATAACATCTCTTTCTGGCATCTCATTAAATACTCGCCTCACCGACTCAACCATTCCATTTCTTATGAAGCCAGCAATAAGAGCATTCCAAGATGTAACATTTTCTCTACACCCCAACTAGAATTGTAGAAGAGCTTCATTGATCTTGTGACATGCCGCGTAAAAATGGATGATACTGGTTTGCATGACAATGTTTCAAACAATTGGTGGGCATCATCCAATCGATCAATGCTGACATACCCAGATATCAATATGTTCTAAGATGCAAAATCCAATAGAGAACAAGAATCGAACATCGAACGAGCAGTCTCAACATACTCACATTTAACATAAAGATTAATCAAACTGTTTTGGATAAAGATGTTTGAAATGAGACCAGTTCTCTATGAAGAGAGAGAGAGAGAGAGAGAGAGAGAGAGAGAGAGAGAGAGAGAGAGGTTTAGATTAAGGGTAGTTACTGTATTTGTTTTTTTGAAAAAGCAAATACCCTATTTTATACCTGACATGTAAGGCAATTATTTTTGTATAAGAATACTAGAGAGGTCAATACTTTTGTTCAATACACTTTTGGACAATAAGTTACCTAAAATAGGGGGTAATTTTCAATTAGGAAAACCACTTCATTGGTAGCTTAGGAAATTGGGAATGTACTAGTTTTCCCTTAATTGTTAGAATATTTTTAGGTCCCCTTTTTTTTGGTTTGAATTTACATATTTGGGATTGCATACTTGAATCTTTGAGTGGATATACAAGAAATGCTATTTTAGAATATCAGGAACAATAGCAGAATGATTCCTCTTTTTATGTGATGAAACACTATGATTTCTCTATTTAGAGAGAAACTATATGTTATGCCTCTGTTCAAACTAGGTGATGACATGAAATATATAATCACCCATTTTGAGCTAAGAGACATAGGATTTCATGTCCCAGGGAACTTACCCATATTCGAGTATCTTATTATATTCTTTACTTAGTTGATCTTTTAATTCTAACAAAAAACAATTTAATCTTGTGCTTAGGGAATTGTCACGAACCAAACCAGAAAATCTCAATTCTGAAATTTTCAAGTTTTATTCATGACTCTCACCCTAAAGGGAGTGGAAACAATAATCAAAACATAAGAGGAAGTAATTAACAATTCTAGTAAGATATAAGTAACATAAACATAAAATCTAATCTATTATAGATTTATAAAAGGAAAGTCTATTCGAGTACAACTCCACTACTAATCCAGTTTTCTATACCCATTCTAGGTTCTCTCTTTGTGACCAAGCTCCAAGACCTTAAATATAAAATCAACATCCGTAAGCTGGAAAACCCGAATGAGTAGTCCTTCAACACAAGGTATTTACTCATATCCCAATATTATGAGAAAATAATAAATAGTATATATACTATGTTACGGATAATATCTGTGCTTACCATGGTGAAATATTAAACATCAGAGATCACACATTTCATTGTCCTCTCCAAACCTCACTGGGTATATAATCATAGGTCAACATCATAGTATTCATATGCCTAGTTCTATATGGAAATTTGATTAAGTGTGTAATACACTTAACACTCGAAATAATAGCAACAAGGAATATGCAGTGCGCCAAAGGGTGGTGCTGAATGATATGTAAAATATAGTAAGTTCCCACATGACCGATCCGTCCTCTGAGCAAGATGTCTTATTCGACCATCCCCCCCATAATTTGGGCCATCTCAAGGACAATATATTCTATGTTCGCAACATAGTTTCTAGGGTTTTCGACCTAGGAGACACAATCCCTCCACTTGTTTTTGATTATGGGTAATACTCCAAGGTATCATTAAAATGAATTGCCCTTAGGGAATCATACATATTCACATTCAACAGAAGGGTAAAATCACGATTCAGATATTGGGCATCACATTGTGAACATTCCCTCACCTTTCATCTTTCCACAAGTCTTTTGGGATCATCACACAGAACATATCCCTAACCTTGGGAGATAACAACATAGTCCACTCATAGGACATCAAAGTCAACAAGTCGATTCAACCCAAGGGTATTAAATGGGGTATTGACTAAGCCATTATAGCTGGAAGGTCCATGTGCAACTCATTGTATTCAAGTCCGTTAATTTAATGCACCATATAATGATCCACAAGCATATATTCAACTCAACATTCACATGGGCACAATCCCATGGTTCTACACTACCACACACTATAAAGCACAATAACAAGCGCTAAGTAGAAACAATCCTTCAACCATGAAACACAAGACATGAATAAATCCTAAGCAAGATATAAACCTCTAGCCTAAAGAATGAAGCATAGAAGTGTGCGGACCATTACAAGCATCACACAAACATTATATAAAAATGGCAGGTAAGAGTAAAGAAGGAATTTGAATAAATCATCACATATAAGGAGACAACATCAAATATTACCGTTAATGCCAATTTCTGTATCTAGACATGCATAAAATAAGGGAAAAGAACTAAGGGATGGGTTTGTGAAATGTTCCCTCAAGATCCCCAAAATTTCATACTATGGTACTAAATCTAGATAAGCTAAACCTTTGGTTTGAGGGTCATATTTTGATTGACAAGATTACTAAGGTCAACAACACGCTAGAACAGTTGGGTTTGGGATAATACACATGCTCATAACTTAATATCAAGAATTGGACCAAGGGAGTGTCTCGGCGTACCCTTGATGCGCCGATAATGGAGTTTTGTTGCCAAATGCTATGGAACCTCGGAAACTGGTCCCAATGGGTCCCATTAGGTCAAATCCAACACTAACTCAATTCCTAAAAAGAGGTCTCGGCGGGGTGCTCGATGCGCCGACAAAGGGTTGGTGGCTTTTCTAGAAACTATAAAATCCCCAGGAGGGCTCGGTGGACTCTTCGGCGAGCCGAGGAGGTCATCGAAGCTCGGGATCAGGGCATTTTAGGGTATGTTTGGGTGAAATTTCACATGGAAGTTGCTAATCACCTAAGGAAGCTTCGAAAATGGTTTCTAGGTCAAGGAAATCAGTCTACAAAAGGTTTCATTGAGTTTCCCCAAATTTCAAACCCTAGAAAAGTTGGAACGTCCAAAAAAAAAATTTGGATCGTCTGGAATGGCAATATCGGTAGCCGGAACGACGATACCGGTTGGTATCGGACCGGTCTAGGCCGAAACCTGTTGGATCGTTTGTTTTATAAATTAAAAAAAAAAACTTTGGATCCGTCTGACCTAGTCACTGGACCGATTTGGATCGGTCTTGGTTGGACCAGTTCAATCCAAAGCCACTTAATACAATAGTTGTATCGTGGCTTGGGATTAGACCGGTCTTGGCATATCCCGGTACGGACCGGATCGGTCTAATCCTTGAAACCATAGGCAATGGTTGGAGTCAGTTCTTGAAAGTCTTGTTGTTGAATTTTAGAGATGGGTCGACCTGGTTGTCCCGACCTGTTCGGGCCAACATGGGGTCCCCACTTAATGGGACGTCCATACTTGATTAGAAGTGTGGATGTGAATAACTCTCTCCTAATGAGATTAGGAGATAGAGTCCTAGGTGGAGCTGAGTTGAGTCTTCTATATGTAGAAGACTCCTCCCTATCCATCGAGAGTTACTATTCACGTTTTTGGGAGTCCACACCTAGAGAACTCTCTCTTCTCTTCATCCCTTCTTCCTACAGAGATCTGAATTTGCTATTGGGGTTTCATACAAAGTCCTAGATCGATTGAGTGTGGATTGAATGTATGTGGTTCTAGTAATCACATATTCCTATGTGGGACGCTATCTGGTTCGATAGAGATCTTCCACTGCAGATTCGGGTTCGTGTGCTTCGAGGTACATGATCCGGATCGTTTACAACCTTCATTGGTATCAAAGCTACTACGATACGTCTTCGTTGGATTGTGGTACGTCAAGAAACCTCGTTTAATCTGCAATCGGGTTACTGATTTTTTGTAGAAACCCACGTGTGCGTGCTGCTGGGCCCTTGGGCTACTGCGCTTGTGCGAGCCTGGGCTGGGGCGCTTGCGCATGCGCCCTTGGGCTGTTGTGCCTCTGCGTTGGGCCTACTGCGCTCGCCTGCTGGTGTGCGGCCTGTGCGCTGGGCTGCTGTGTGAGGCCTTGTGTTGGGCTGCCCGCGCATGCCTGTTGCTTCTCGGTTGCTGCACGCATTGGGCTGCCGCACGTGACCCATCAGACCTTAAAATTCATTTTTATTTTGAATTTTGATATTAGGGTTTTAAAGCATGATTTAGAGTTAATTTTATTTTCAAGATTATATGTGGTTAACATGTAAATAATATCATGTTTAGAGATTATTATATTTGCATGATTATATGAGGTTAACATGTGAATAATATCATGATTTAGAGTTTATTTTATTTACATGATTATACGAGGTTAACATTTTAGTAATATCATGAATTAGAGATTATCTTATTTGCATGATTATATGAGGTTAACATATAAATACTATCATGTTTAGAGTTAATTTTATTTGCATGATTATATGAGGTTAACATGTAAATAATAACATGATTTAATTATTTTATTTGCATGATTATCTGAGGTTAGCATGTAAATAATAACATGATTTAATTATTTTATTTGCATGATTATCTGAGGTTAGCATGTAAATAATATTATAATTTAATATTATTTGCATGGTTATATGAGGCTGACATGTAAATAACATCTTAGTTGAGATTATGTTATTTCCTAGAAGGGTTTTGAATATTTTGGATTAAAAATAATATTATAATTTTACTGTATTGGTGATGATTATGCATTATGACCTACGATCTAGTGTATTTTTGATCTGATAAATTAAAGATTAATATTATTGTTTAATCCTAGATAATGATGCAAGATCAACAATGTGTGTGTGTGTATGAGATGCTAGATATGTGCACTTTAATTGTAGTGATATGACCGCTTAGAGTATAGTAGCTGACCTAAACAAGGGTGAGAAATTTGATTGTAAGAACTATGACATATGATATAGGAAGATCCTATATCTCCTCGATGAGTTTGAGGCCCAAGAGACTTTATCACAAAGCCTAGATTATCCTGGGGAGGGAACCATTGCCTAGCATCATAGAAATATGGAGGCCTATAAGGCTTAGACCAAGAAGGATCGTTGTACACGATTTACCATGTTGAGTAGTATGCACAATGATCTTATTGGCGAATTTGAGGCCTATAAGACTGCACTTCATATTTGGAACGCACTGAAACTCGCATTCGCTGCTACCTCGGCCACCAGATTACAAGCACTGATGATAAGATTTGAGACTTACCAGATGACTCCCAGCGTGAGCATGGTTGCGTTTTTTAGGAAGGTGTCATCTATGATACGAGATTTGAAAGCCGCAGGGAATTTCCTGACAAATGAGCAGCATTTTTTCGTTGTTCTGAGATCCTTACCTGACTCGTGGGAGCACATGAGGCTCGTCATGACGCACAATGAAAACATTAAAATGTTCAATGATTTGTTGCATCATCTTGAGTTCGAGGTAGAGCGTCAGACCGCAAGGTCTTACAACACTGTGCTCTTAGCCGAACCGATGAAGCACAAGACAACCAGGTCTAGGAGCAAGCACAAGCGTAAGGCACCCCAATAGGGGGAAATAACTGAGAAAGCGCCTAAGGCAAACAAACGTAGCAAACGCCCTAAAAAGGGAAGCGTAGAGGAGAGAGAGACATGTCCAAGGTGATTTGCTACAACTGCGACAAGTTCGGATACTTCACTCATGATTGCACTGAGCAAAAGAAGGTACGAACTGATCCAACCTCTAGCCATTATTGCTTGGTTTGCACTGATGTGTTGTTTGCTTATTCTAGTCCTGATTGGATTGTAGATTCCAGAGTAAGCAGACACATAGCCAGAGAGTGAGATGGGTTCGTTGATTACATATGGATACCAGCAGGGAGTCAAAAAGTATATATGGGGAACAGTACTAGCGTGGATGTGCTAAGAGTTGGCACATACCTGCTAAAGAATCGAGAGACTTGTGCACTAATGCTTCATGACGTACTCTATACACCCACCATTAGTCGTAGTCTCGTCTCAGTAATAAAGTTACTTAGACTAGGTTTTTATGTTATTTTCAGTAGAGATTGCGTCTCCATTTCTTTAGAGTAGGTTTTATATGGTAGAGGATTTATTTTTGATTGTCTGTTTAAGCTTGATATTGATAAATTTAAGTGATGCAAATTTGGTTTCTAATTGACTTCCTATGATGATGATGTTATTATTTCTGATTCATTGAGATGACATGCTAGATTAGGCTACATAGGGATAGAAAGGGTGAACCAATTGGCTAAAGAACGTCTAATAGGATTGCTTGCCAAGGTTCAGTTACCCGTTTGTTAGCATTGTTTGGCCAATAAGTCATGTAGGAAACCATTTGGTAAGACAGTGAGAGCAGATGTTCTTTTAGAGTTAGTTCATTCTGACATATGTGGACCACTCAATGTAAGGATCCGTCCAATTCACCACATTAATTGATGATTACACGTGATACAGTTATGTGTACTTGATTTCTCACAAGTCAGAAGCATTAGATTACTTTAGGCGGTTTGTGGCGGAAGTCGAGAACCAAGTGGGTAGACACATAGAGCGTCTCTGTACCGATAGAGGACACGAGTATTTATCTGATATGTTTCTAGAGTTATGTGAAAAAAAGGGAATCCGTAGGTAATTGATGATCCTAGGCACACCTCAGCAGAATGGTGTTGCAGAGAGAATGAATCGTACTTTGTTAGACATGATGAGGTCAATGATGGCGCATGCATCCCTACCCATTAGTGTTTGGGGAGACGCACTTATGACTGCTGCCTACATCTTAAACTGTGTCCCTATGAAGTTAGTTTCTAGTACACCATACCAGTTATGGATAGGCAGAGTGCCTGACCTAACCCACATGAGGCCATGGGGATCTATAGGTTATATTCATGTGCCTTCCCACTAGAGAGGGAAGCTAGAAAAGAGAGTCGTTAAGTGCATTTTTGTGAGATACTCAGAGCACTCTAAGGGCAACGTCTTTGTCCGTGACCAAACCGACGCGGGACTAACACAGATTGAGTCACGTGATTTGGATTTCATCGAGGTTGATTTCCCAAGTAGGAAGAGATTAGGGATGGATCTGGAGCTCTTCGAGATGAATGAGCTAGATTAGTTGGGATCAGCGGAGATTACCCCATATCCAAACACCACTAAGAACATCGGTTCTCAAGGGATCATATGGATTCTATGAATGTTGTGGATAGTGTGAGTGGATTACCGCCAAGTGGGCGTGTCCTAGAGGACACAGATTCCAGCAATCCCATGCGTAGGACTAGTCCTGGAAAGATTCCTCGTAATTGTTTTACGATTAAGGGTGATTCGTTCATGACTGTCATGCTCGATGATGATGCGCTTGGTTCATACCAGCAGACATAATCATCACATACTTTGCAGAAGTGGATAATTGCAATACAAAAAAAACTTCCATGGAGAAGAACCAAGTTCGGGAATTTGTTTATCCTCCCCTTAGACGCAAGACCATTGGAACAAGTGGGTTCTAAAAGACAAGCGCAAGGCAGATGGAAGTGTAGAGAGATACAAGGCTCGTCTCGTGGCGAAGGGTTAAACCTAGAGAGAAGGTATAGACTACAAGGAGACGTTCTCACAAGTAGTGAGATTTGCCTCCATTCGCCATATTCTAGCTATTGTCGCACGCCTTGATTTGGAACTCTACTAGATGGATGTCAAATTATGTTTCTCAATGGAGAAATGGATGAGGAGATCTATATGGATCAGCCAGAGGGTTTTGTGGTCGAGGGGCATAAGCGCATAGTTTGTAGACTCAAACGCTCTTACAGCTTGAAACAGTCATCCAGACAGTGGTATCTTTAATTCCATCGAGACATTATAGAGTTTGGCTTCACGATGATCGAGGAAGACCAATGTGCACATGTTAGACATCATGGTAGGATCTTTCTTATCTTTTCGTTATATGTTGACGACATTTTGATAGCAAGGAATGACAAGTAGATGATTGTGGCCACTAAAGAGTTGATTTCCTTCAGTTTTGAGATGAAGGATATGGGTGAGGCAGATTATGTGCTAGGTGTTAAGATTCATAGAAATCATGCTAATAGGATTTTTTGTATATCCCATAAGACTAACATATGGAATGTACTTGAGCGCTTCAGAATGCACGATGCTAAACTCATTGAAACTCCTATCGAGAAGGGTGCTTCATTGCATCTTGGTCTTTGTCCAGAGATAAAGAAAGAGAAGGAACAGATGGCTCGTGTTCCCTATGCTAGTGATATAGGTAGTCTGATGTACGCTATGATGTGTACTCGACCTAATATCAGTTTCGTGGTTGGCTTAGTTAGCCGTTACTAGAGTAACCGAGAGCACATTTATTAGAAGGCAGTGAAATGGTACTCTTAGATACCTACGTGGGACAGCAGATTACATGCTTTGCTTTGAGCGAGCAGATTTGCAGCTATGAGGCTACTGTGATGCAAACTAGGCAGATGATCTAGAAAGTCGAGAGTTGATGTCAGGATACACATTCTTGCAAGGTGGTGGGGCCATCTCTTAGAGTAGCAAGAAGCAAGTCTGCGCCGCATTGTCCATTATGGAATCAAAGTACATGGCTTGTGCAGCCGTCCTTGAGACGGTATGGTTGAGGCAATTCTTACAGGACCTTGGAGTCTTCAGAGCTGGCGTAAGGCTGATCACCATCTATAGTGATAGCAAGGCATCATTGGCCTACGCTAGGGACTCCAAATACCATGGCAGGACGAAGCACATCAACATTTGCTATCATTACAATAAAGACAGAGTTGCACAGGAGACGTTTCCCTTACACATATCCCTACTCAGTCTCTGGTAGTTGAT
>JAUPMG010000001.1:11404323-11415285 GCA_031762675.1 Pachysandra terminalis | reverse complement strand
GCTATTCTTAAAGGTGCTAAATGGCTCATTTCGAATGGTTTGTCCATTAAACTTACTGATAATTGGGTAGCCAACTGTCCTCCCGAATGGACCCTTCCTCCTCCTTCTGATAACCAGTCTCTTTTGATGGTTGCGGACATCATTGATTTTGATAGCCATTTCTAGAACATCCCCCTCATTGAGGCCAATTGGTGTAGTGAATTTGCTAACAAGATCATTGCCACCCCTATTAACCTTAGATTTCATCATGACCAGTTAATTTGGGGTGGCACAGCCCATGGCAATTACACAGTTGCTTATGCGTACAACACTATCCATGGCTCTCATACACTTATTGACGATGGTTCCCTATGGCTCAGCATCTGGCACTTACCATGCCCACAAAAAATCAAATTTTTTCTCTGGAAATGCATGCATAATGCCAACGTTACTGGGGATCTGCTACAACACCGCCTGAACAACCCTCCTTTCCAGTGTTTTTTGTGCAATGAGCTAACTGAGGACCCTCCTCATCTGTTCCTCAATTGTCCATTTTCTCAAGCTTTATGGTTTGCAGGTATTGGAGGCAGACTAGATGGCATCGGCCCACTTGATGAGGTTAAGACGTGGATAAGCCAAATCAGACTTGTTGATGACTCACGATTGCCTCCCTCTCTTGGCCAAAGCTGCAAACTTTTTATGGGCAGTGTGGCTTGCCCGAAATCAGGTTTGCTTCGAAAGTATTGCCCTGAATATTCAAAGCTCATTGCGTTTTTTATCTTCATTGCAGGAAGACAGCCGCTGCATTTTGCTTCTTAAGATCAACGAACAAGGTTCCAGACTGAGGACAACAACTTACGTACAGTGGTACATGCTGGAGTCAAACTTCATTAAACTAAACTTTGATGGTGCGGCAAGAGGAGGTTCTGCATTAGCTGGTTGTGGGGCCATTTGCAGAGATGCCCGTGGAAGATCTCTTGGGTGCTCCGCTTTGTTCATTGGTGACGCCAGTGCTCTCATGGCTGAAGCTATGGGTCTAATCGAAGGGCTTAGGCTAGCCGTCAGTCTTGGAGCTTGCAACATCCTTATCGAAGGCGATTCCACGGCTATCATCTCGTTCATCAAGAAGCCCAACAGTCCAATTCCGTGGTCCGTACGTGGAATCATTGAGGAAGCTAAGAGCATTATTGATGGTTTACCCAATGTTGTAATTGAGAGTGTTTTTCGGGAGGCTAATCAAGTCGCTGATCTCCTTGCTAATCACGCTATTGATCATTTCTCTTGCTCATGGATTAGGTCTCCCCCGTCTTTTCTCAACAATGTACTGTTTGATGACTTATCTGGCCGTGCTACGTCCAGAGTAATCTCTGTAGATCGAGGTGTTGTTACTTAAGTTATGTGTTTCATCATGAATAAAATTTATTTCCTTATCAAAAAAAAAAAAAAAAACTTTGGCCATGAGATAAACGAGTGCCGGAAGGAAATCAGCTGTGGCCTACGGGGTTGTCCACGTTATGGGGTGGCCTGTGATTGGGTGAAAACACACTTGGAGTTATTTAAACCAATCAGAGGGCCACCCCACAGCGTGGGCAACACATTAGACCACAGCTGATTTTCTTCCAGGGTTAGTAATGTCATAAAATTCCTTACTAAAAGGTCATTATATCATTCTTTCAATTCACTCAAACATCTTTTTAAGTTTACTTATTGTTTAGAATAAAAAAAAAAACAGAAAGAAAGCAACCTCCAAAAATGGAATATCTTTTGATTCTTATAATCCAAGATAACTCTTGATGACTTACTTCCTAAGCTACTATTCAGACCTTATCTTCTGTTGAGCAGGTAATTCCAAATAGCAATCCAACAGTATAGACATCAATTATGTTTTAAGGTAATTAATGTTTGATTTTATCTGTAGCAGAGATCGATAGAGATGGGGACTTACTTTCATATTAAGTAAATATCAAATTTGATTGTCTAAGGCCTTGAAGCAAAGAGCAAAAGAAAACATCAAGACACAGCTTAATTGAGTGGTCTTAAGTTAAAATGAGACACTCCCAAAGAGGTGGCCCACCAGTTAGAAATGTCCTGCACATAGGATATGTTTCATCAGAAAGATGATTAACCTGGAACTTCAGGCATCATATATCAGCCTCTCATATAATATTATAAATATCATGTTTATTGTTCTGAATAATAATATTCTTTTTTATTGTTATCAATATTTATGAAGTGCATGAATGGAATCCAATAATATTCTTCTGTGATCAAACAATAACAGGATTGAAACATAAATTGTTCCATTAAAAGAAGCCTTAAATTGTTCTCTATAGCCAATATACGATATTTTTATCGAAAAAGAAATATATATTACATAAAATTTAGTATCATGATTTACTGGTGGGATGTGTAGAAGCTTATTTCGTTAACCCCACTTCTATATATTCATTATGGTGGTAAAGCATGATGAACAAAACCATAAATTGTTCTCTTTAACTATGCAATGAATGGTGGTAAAGATTGTTGTAAACTGACAGACTTAAATCACCAAATTTTAAACATTCTATGTTGATGTCTACACTTGTTCTTCTTACAGGTAGGAGATTAAAATACAACAGACATACCAGAGCACAGCCTAAGAAGCTAACAGGGACAGCATTCTTCAATAGCATCTCAGAAACAAAACAAATCCCACTCAGGATACTTGCAACAATTCCTTGATATCATATCCTTGGAGCTGTACACGGCAATAAGCAGTAGAAAATGCGGTTTTTAGTTGTTCTTATAAATCAACAATTGGTATCAGCTATTATTAGTGAGAAAAGCTTTTCAATTTATTGCACTTTGAGGCTGTATGGAATACATGGTCATTGAACCAGACTTTCCTACCAATGTTTTTGCTATCACACAAGATCAACAGTCTGGATCAATGTGCAGACACCCCACAGTAGGGGTGTCAATGGGTTCGGTTTAAACCGAAAAAAGTCAATTCGGTGTGGCTCTATTTCATTTTTGGTTTGGAAATGAAAAACCGAATTAATTTGGTTCGGTTTTCGGTTTAACATTCGATTAAACCGAGCCGAATTAGACTACTATACATATATCTATATATGTATATGTATATGTATATGTATATGTATGTGTGTGTGTTTTATGTGTGTGTGTATCGTTACATAAAATAGCATTAATTTTATCAAACCGAATCTATTTCGTTTGGTTTAGTTTTCGATTTTGGTCACTATAGTTCGGTTCGGTTTAGTTCACTATATTTAGGTTTGGTTTTGGTTTGACCACTAAACTGAACCAAACTGACCGAATTACACCCCGACTCCACACTACATAAGTTTTAATCAAAGTGTTCACAGCTTGGAAACTAGTTTTTCTTCTTATGTTTTATGGCCTCAATATTAATATAACTATTTCCCACTGGATGATCTGTGCTTAATAATATATGGGGCCCACAGTCCCTGAAGAAAGGTGAGGAGTAAGAACACTTCCAAATGGCATGTATTGTTATTGGGGTTAGAAGGTTGCGTGTTTGAGCGTAAGAGAATCCCAGAACAGTCCATGCACAAATCATGAATTTTATATATGTTCTTCAAAGGAGTAAGACAGCAGATTCAAAATTATTCAAACAGCTATAGTCTGAACATAACATGGGTGCTGCTTAATCTTCAGAAATATAAAACATAAGAGAAAAGGACTTCAATTTGTACTCAATTGAATTGCTAATTTTCTGGTCAAGCAACTACTAGCCCAAGTCCAAACATTAGGTGAGTTGAAAGCAAGTACCAAACATAGATCTGGATTTGCATAGAAGCCATACCATACTAAAATTTGTCAAATGTATGTAACAAAGGCACTGTTAAATGCCGTAAATGAATGGTAGGAGAAGAGGGAGAATCGCAAAGCCGCTCGATTATCATAATATGTAAGTATACATAATTAAAACCATTTCCCTTTGCCATCTAAACTAGGTCTGTTTTGCATACTTTCTTTGCCCATGGATGAAAGCTTATAAAATGATGTATCTTTTGATGTTAGTATATATAGTATGAGTTTACTTAAACAATAGGTGATGAAGCGAAGAAATTCCTAGCAAAATCAAAAGTTATAACCAATATATCGGGTTGTTGAATGTCTAGCTAAGATTATTAAACAATAGATAGTGAAGAGATACCTAGCACAAATAGCTGGGGAAACTCTGCAGGAGTGAGATGCGCAACAGAAAATAATGCAGCGCTTATAAGGACATAAACTGGTGTAGGAAGCCTGCAGAAAGCAGAATAAAGATATTAGCATATATAGTATGAGTTTACTTAATTTCTATGAAATTCTCTCATATATTGTATATTATAGAACATCCTAATATTTAGGACTAGCTGAAGATTAGAACAAGTCTTTGGAGACACAATTGAGTCCGTAAGTCATTAGGGCCAGATTGACTTGCATGCTGGTCAGGGTTCCTCAACAAAAAATTATGTGCCAGGAGGCAAGGTGTAAAAAAGTTAATAATAGATCAATAATCCCATTGAAGCCACACTAGAATCAAAAATAATAAAAAAAAAAAAAAAAAAGGGAAAAAAAATCAGTGATCAATAAATAAACCATACCACTTTGTCGGTGACACCATCAGAAAACCTCGATAAACAGTTTCCTCTAGCAATGGAGCCAAAACACCTGTGATGCCTACTAGACATGCAGTGCTGAAATAGATATAAAATATGTTCAATTTTCTGCACTCAACTCTTAGCTTCGCATAAAATTTTCACATTCTTCAATGAAGAATCTTTTTAAGTAAACGATGTCACTGCTTCAATGCCATAACATGGGTAAACATCAATAACCTTTTGATGCAATACCCGATACTCGAAGATCCAATCAATGGTAGCAAACGAACTAGAGCATCAGTCTGAAAGAGAAGTGCAAATAACTAGTAAAAGATCCATCAAATAGTAAAACGTGCAAAAATTATTTAGTTCCGCATCATATCTGAAACATAAAACAACCACATCAACTACTTATTTTAAATAATCATATGTAAACCTAAAACATTAACTCGGTCAATTGTAAGCCTCACCCAGAAATACATTATTCTACAATAGTACAGATAGCTCTCCCTATCTGAATATTCCCATAACATTACGAACACAAAATAAAAAGCAATAATATCAGTTTAGATGTTAATTTTATTCTTTATTTTTTTATTTTTAATTAAACCAGTAGGGGATCTATGATGAGCAACCATTTCTTGTCAAAAATGCAATCCCCTTGCAGAGAGAAAAAAAAATTCCTTGCACGTTATCCACTACCTTAGCAATAATAATCACGAATATGCATTGAGTTTTAACATTTAATATTGACATCTCACCCTCTCTCTGCGGGTTCTCGCTGTTAAATAAGGCCATTGCAGCTCCTGTCAGAGCAATGGCAGTTAGCGCGATGACAAGTCCAATTCCAGCCCACAAAAGCCATCCATTCTCTAGATTGAAAAGGCTCCTTAAGTTCTGAAATAATTCCATCCTACACAACATCAACAAATTGTTCTTCTCTTCCAGAAATATAACAGCACATATTGTGACTATAGCGGGGATGGCCATGTTCTAGACATAAATTTATGTCGAAAAAAGGGAGATAAAACAAAGATGTATAAAAGAAACAGATGCAAGGGAAAATAGTGTGAAAATGCCTTGTGTTTGCTCATCCGAGCATCGTTATGATCTTATTCTTTTATGTGTGAGAATAAGAGTTCCATATAGTTTTGTATTGCAACCAGGAATAAACAACACATAGGAAGTTAAATATGATGGATAATTGCATTCACTTCTCAACCCTTTATTTATAACTAACAGTAGAATACAATTCTTAGGCTGCGTTTGGCCTGGCATCTATAAGTACTTATTGCAGCTTATAGTTTATATAAGCACTTTTTAAAATTAAAAATGTGTTTGGTAGCGCTTATGGGTAAGTGCTTACCCATAAGCACTAGAAAAAGACTACCCATAAGGAGAAGCTGTTGTTATGCGTTAAGCTATTTCACAACTTTAATAATATTTTTAAAATACCTATTTTACCCCACTAAACTTTTATAAACACTTAAATAAATATTATTTATAAACTTTAATACTATTTCACCCCTAACGTCTTTTGATATATCTGACTTTAATTAAGGGTAATATAGTCTTTAAATCGAATGATGTTAACACTTGTCGTTAAGGTTAAGATGAAAAGTTAACAAAGGAGTGTCGAATGATGTTAACACTTGTCGTTAAGGTTAAGATGAAAAGTTAACAAAGGAGTGTCTTTGCTATCCAGTACAAAATCTCAGGGGGTGTAAGTGAAGTTTCAGAAAGGTGAGGGGGTGTTTCCGCTTTTGTCAGAAATGTGAGGGCTGTAACTGGAGTTTACCTAAATTTTAAAGACTATTGTCTTGAGTCTCGACTCCCTCGACCTTTCCCAACCTAAGAAGCGAGAGCTCTCTCCGTTTCCTTCTTCATTACGGACCCTTTAGCCCTTTCAACTCTTCGTCTCTTAATGAAACCACAACTCCGTCGTCGCCCCATTCCTGTCGATACAGGTACTACTCTCTCTCTCTCTCTCTCTCTCTCTCTCTCTCTCTCTCGTTCTTTGAATGGCTTAGATTTCTAACAATTTCGTTCAGCTGAAACCCCTCAAACTGTATAAAGATTCTCCTCTGTAATCGATGTTCTAATTCCATCCTTAATGGCGGACTTTGTTCTGAAAGTATTTCAATTAGACATCTGTATAGGGAAACACAAAAAAGAGCTTCACCCATCGACTGATTAATCAATTTATATTGAGAGGAACGGGTTTTTATTTATATTTTTCCGATTTATGATGGGCTACAGCTTTGCAAGAATGATATTTGGTTAGACATGGTCGGTTAAACTCTAAATGGATTGATAAGGGCTTCGTTAGGGATAGAGTTTGATCTTCCTCTGCAACTGGGATCCATTAGATGAAGAATCAAGAAACATGAGGAACCGATTACTTATTACTTCAATTTTTTTTAATTTTTTTTTTGTTTTGTTTTGTTTTATTATTTTGTTGGAACAGATCAAAATCTCTGCATTAGAGCTATTATGATACTAGGTTATGACAGGTTTAGATTCTTAATTTGATTATTCGGTAAAATGAATCTTTATTTCTCCTTTTTAATGAAAGAAGAGAGAGAAAGAGCTTAAAGATCAGTAAGCTTGGCATTTTTCTGAGTTGCCAGACAGCAAACAAGCACACAAACACACTCAGCTATATTTATGATATTAGATAGTTTCTGGGGGTTTTCTCGTGAACATATATTGGCTCACAGGCCAAGTTCGAGATGGGGTCCCTGTGCAACACTGCTATTCCTTCTTTTTATTGTTTCTATGCTCGTTTTTGAATGTCATTGCTTATAATTCTTAGTATTTCAATGTTTTGAATTTTGAATGTAGATCTTCTTGTTACCAGATTTCATTGTCCTTTATAGCAACTCTGTTCCATATCTATGTCTGCCTGTTGGTATAACTATTTTTTGCAACCTTAATTGAGAGATATATTTTTCCTGTAAAAGATTGGTAGCTTATTTTTCATAATTTTTTGAAGCCTTAATTGAGAGATATATTGTTCATGTAAAAGATTGACAGCTTAATCTGGTATGAATGGTTATTGATCATGTATCAAAATTGTGATTGTGTTTAATTGTGTGTTAATGCATTATAACGTTCTTTTTTTTAGGAAACCAAATAGAGAAATAACATGAGGCGTGATTGATGCAATTCCTTTCTGCTTGATAGTTGGCGAGTTTAATATGTTTCTAGAGTACCTTATTTCAGATGAATATTCACTGACTTTATTTAGCATTCCTTTTTTCAGGATTGATGCTGTAACTCCCTTTTTATGTTGGACCAGTACTCCTACTGTGGAAAAGATTTGCTACTGATAGCTCTTTGGACCTTTCACTTGAGTTATTGTTTATATTTGAGGATCTCTTGTAACATGAAAAATTTTCAGCTTGAAAGTTTCTTTCCTAGACATTTGTAAATAATGCAACATTCCAGTGGTATTGTATTCATTTCAGCTCTTCGGCTTTGTCGGCAATCTGATGTTTTGTGTTCAAATAGTACTTGTTCAAATTTGTTATTTTCTCGCTAAATACATAATTGCATTCTTGGGAAACTTGTAGATGTGTGTTGGATATTCGTGAGAAAGGAGAAACAATTATCCCCTTTATTGGTGGATTCTTGATCATCTGGAATTTTGGAAATCTTCTTTTTCAACATTCAACCATGGAGAGCTTAGCGCAACTGGAAGCATTGTGTGAAAGGCTTTACAATTCACAGGACTCAGCTGAACGAGCTCATGCAGAGAGCACTTTGAAATGCTTCTCTGTGAACATTGAGTACATTTCACAATGCCAATACATTTTGGACAATGCATTAACTCCTTATGCATTGATGTTGGCTAGTTCGAGCTTGTTGAAGCAAGTGACAGAGCATAGCCTATCTTTGCAGCTCCGGCTAGATATCCGTAATATCCTTGTTCCGAACAGATGTTTATGTATACATTTTGGAAGGACATTTGTGTGGCTTCAATTCTTTTTCCATTTCTTTTTGTTTATTTGCTTTATCTTTCTTGCATTTGCAATGCAAATGTTGTTTTATGCATGGATTTTTACTGTTTCATGCTATTTGTTTGCTCGTTCAGACTTTCTTGGAGAATAAAATTTCTCATTCATGTTTGTCTAATTTGTAAGGTTAAATGTGAAATGGGAGGCACTAAAATTTTTCAGGCTTTTGCTTTGTCTAATGTTTTGTTTTAGATAACCATGCAATATTTAAGAATGCAATCACATTTTCCATATTATTTAATGTCATGTTTTCTTTATTCTTGTATTTATTTTTTCCTGAATTTACTTCTCTGCACTTTTTCTGAAGGAAACTACCTTATAAACTATCTGGCGACCAGAGGACCTGACTTGCAGCCTTTTGTAACTGGATCCCTGATTCAACTATTTTGTCGAGTTACAAAATTTGGGTGGTTTGATGATGACAGATTCAGAGAAGTGGTTAAAGAGTCAATGAACTTTTTGAGTCAGGTGACATTAGTTCTGAATATCTCATTAGTTGCTTTGAATTCATTTTAAAGAAGATCTTCATATCATTGTACTTTTCCTGGCATGTAAATTGGATCCACCATATCTCTTCCGTTCTATACCGTTTTCCTTGGTTTTCTGGTTTTTAACCATTGAATTATTAGTAAGATTAACTATATTCTTATGTAATGACACACATCATATCAATTATGTTATTTTTGCTACCATTGTCATTATTTTTCTTTTATGTTTTCTGATTTCCTGTAAAATGTTGATGTGTTTTACCTGCCTTATCATCGTCTAAGATAAAAAGAAATCAAGAAGACAAAGATCTTCGTTGTCTAAGTCTTTACTAGAATCTGTCATTAATGATGTTATTACTTTACCTTTGTTTGAATTTGACTATATTGAGTATGTTTTTGCTTCCATTGGTGTCATATTCTCAGATCAATATTGAATTGGTGTTATTTTCTTAATTTATTTTCCTTTTTCAACTCAAAAGTTTTAATCTATATCCTACAACTGGACTGATATCAAAATGGAGATTTGCATTTCAATGTGGCATCCACCACACTTATAATTTCCCTGTTGGGGTTTGTATTTCTGGAGATATGTCCTGAAACTTACTTGCTTTTCATGTTCAGTCTAGCTGGCTAGTTCAAGTTCTGCAGTTACAACTTGCATATATTTGGGAATTACTTTCATGTAGACAATAAACAAAGCTAGAGTTTTGCTACCGTGATATCATTTTTAGTATTGAGATTTACCTACAAATGCAGCTGTGATTGCCATAGCTGTTTCTATCATGGTTCATGTAATTGGAAATGCAATATTAATTCTTATGAGATTCTTATGTACCTGTTTGCTGGCTTGGTCTATTGAAAACCTTGTATAGACATATAAAAAATTCAGTAATTAATAATCACTAATTGGTGATTGATGATTCTAATATTCATTTATTCAGTGACTTCATGTAATGAGAAAATCGTTCACTGATAAAATCTATCTGTCTTAATTAATATCGTCATTGGTATTTGCTGCTACCATTATATATGCCATGTGTGGCTATATGTGAAACATTAAAGGTCCTAGTACAAATTGTTTTGGGAATCTTTTATTAATATCTCGATCCTTATATTTTATATTACAAAGCAAGTATATGTAGCCCTATGAACCCATGACTAAACTTTATAGTTTCAATGATTGAACCATCACCTGATCCCTTTTACAGGTTTCTAAACCCTCAAAACAGGAACACCCCGAAAATTGTTCAACATAAGAAGGCTTGTTCAAGGTGGCCAGTAGAGACGCTGATCCATTCTAACCATTAAATAGGGCAACGGAGAATCTGGGATACTTTTTGAAAACCATAAATATTGCTTAAAACTTGTTTTCTGATAATTTGACCATAATTATGTTCATCCTTTCCACTAAGAAAATGACCGTCTTCATCTACCACTATTTTCTCTTATTTGAGATATGAAAGGTAAAGGCAGCGTGAGTGTATAAGTGCGTGCGTTTGTGTGTGTGTGGGTGGGGGGCATGTTTTTCATCAGGTTGCTAGAATCTTTGTCATGACTTTGTGTGGGGCATTACATAAAACTGAAAAATTATTTTAATTTTTTTTTGATCAATAACGAAGATTTTATAAATAGAGAAGAATGCACAAAAGCAAACAAAAAAGAAATTAGTTCACCAAGACCAAGGTTATCAAAACGCCTAGGCGAGCCCAGGCGACAGACCTGGCCATCGCCTAGGCGCTCGCCTAGGGTACATTTTTAAAAAAAAAGAAAGCTTTGATAAATAACTTATATACATATAAGAAACAGAAAAACAAAACCTAAAAAGAAAAACAGAAAAAAAGGGCAGCCGATAAGGTGAACAGAAGA
>JAUPMG010000001.1:11384086-11400359 GCA_031762675.1 Pachysandra terminalis | reverse complement strand
CGATAAATTGAGCGTATCGCGTGATACGCTATATTTTTTTTTGTTTCGTTTCGAGCATGAGTGTATCGTATTGACACTATTGATACACGATACGTATCACCCGTATCGGGAGATACGATACGATATTTTGAACCATGATCATGTTAAGATCTTCAAGAATAAATGTTCACAAACTCTTCCATAAATCCCAATTAAAAAATAGCACATATAAAATAATAAAAAATGAAAGAACCTTACGATTTCAGATTATGATCACACCAAGATAAACATGTTAAATCGTGTATGCAATCCAAATCAGATATGTATAAAAATAGATTTATATTCATGCCATGAAAACCCCAAATCGTTTTTCAGAAAAATCAAAACTTATATGTGTGATTTCGGTTTGAGCATTAAGAGGATGCAAGAGAAACTACTTGCTTCTTGTCTTCCCATTCTCCGGTCTTCTTCTCCAATGCTAGGGATGGTTAGGGTTTGGAGAATAGGTTTTTGGGGTTTTGGCTAAACTTATTAGTTATAACATGGGTTTGGGCCTTAATACAATTCCTTAGGCCCATCCTAGAAAACAAGCCTAATACCCATTTTTATTAAGCCCAATCTAATCCTAATTCAACCCTTAAATTTTAAGTTCATACTAATCTCCTTAAAATCTAGGTTAAGGATACCCAAACATATAACCAAGCCAAGACCAACTTATTTTATATTAATGTGTCAATCTAGTAAAAATTTAGGAGATTTTCATTAATCGGATTTGAATTCGACTCTCCTAAATTAAATCAAGACTTAGATTTATAAAATTCAAATTATCATATTGGATATTTATATTTTTAGTATTTCGGTCACTACACTTGCCCATGCCTATATAAAGCCATGGGTGGCTAAGGCATGGACACACTTACAAGGCATTAGGAGCACTAGACTCCGGCAGAGAAAGAGCTCTCCTCTAGACTTGGCCTTTCTGACTTGAGCCCTTAGTTTGGAGACTTAGCAACAATACCCGGACTTAGAGATTTCTCTACTATCTTTAAGTAAGAAATCATCTTCGGATTGGTGAAACTAGAAGTTCTTCATCATTTGTTAGTGCATCTCCTGTGGACGGTTCCTTGCCTACCTACCACACCGTATCGACCCAGCCTCTCCAACTCGGTTCAAGCAACACTGTAGGAACAGCTACTGCAGTTTAGGCCTACTCATGGATCTACCTTCCCTACGCTCTTTCTTATCTAGCGGACACATAGGAAGATCTTTGCCACGTGTATTGCCGTGCCCAAAAAGGCACCTACAGTTATCATTTCCCTAGACAGAGGATAAAGCTGATTCTATTTTTTGGACTTGCTAGGGTGAGGATAGCAAACTATATCAACTCTTTGCTTATCCCTATCATCGACTTTGACCAATTTCCTGCCCCTGTCCTCCAGTTGAGCGAAGCTCCTAGACTTGATCCTTTTCTCCTCATCAAGGCCTTGGTGCTTTCATATACCCCAGCACCTCAAAGGCAGTGCCTTTAGGTCTGCCTCTCCCAATGCTCTCATTGCCAGTTTTTTCCAGCACAAGCTTCCAGTTGTGGGAGGGAGTATCCAACAAGTATTAGCCCTTCAATTATTAATTGGTTACCTTTAAACCATGTTTTTTCTGAAAAAAAAATCCCTTGTTAGGAGCGAACGACTCCATTGATTTGGTATTGATGTTTTCCCCCCTTTTTCTTTCATTTTTCACTCTGATATTTTTCCTAATTGTCCGGTTAATTGGTGCTTCCTTTTCGCCCATCTTGTGCAATTGTGATTTGCAGGGATGTGTCTTAATGTATCATGATTTGTCGAGTACTCCAATGTAGAGCTTGTGGTAATCAATGTCTGTGGCTAGCCAGTCTTTTTTTTTTTTTTTGTGGTTCTCCCTCTCCTTTTTTCTTTTTGGAATATAATGGCTGTTTAACACTTTCCAGAGTACTACTGTACGGATTTCTCATATTCTCATCATCACTTGTGTCTTCTGGCCTAAGGACATCCTTTCCTAGGTTTATACTCACTTCTGTAACCCCAGATGTTCAGGAAGAGAAGAAAAGATCTCTTATACCTCTACCAGTCTCTAGAACCTTCATTGCCTCCTGAGACAAAAATGAGAACAGAAACAAGTTACTGGGATTTTGTTTTCACCACCACTGTGCCAAAGCCCATCCAAGCTTTAGTCACCCTCTGCTGGACTTCCCGTTATAAGAACCTCCCTACCAGAAACGGTTGTGTTTGTAATTGAAATTCGCTATTGCATGCTTAACCAATATGTTGTATTGTTTTTGTTCTCATATGGTTATTTGCATAATCTTAGAGAATTTTCTCAGCTCTTGATTGTTTGTAAGTTTTCTGTTGTTTTATTCTTTTGTTGGAACATTTGCGACTCATATTTGCAGGCTTTGGAATGCTTGGTACGATTGGCTTCCGTAAGACGTTCTTTGTTCACCAATGACACTGGACGTTCCAAGTTTTTGGCCCATCTTATGACCGGAACGAAGGAAATTTTGCAAACAGGGCAAGGTGCTAACAAATTTACAGTAACAAGGATATCATACATAAACTTTTGATGATTTAAGATTATGATACTATGTTTTGTTTTTCATTTTGGCCTTCATTAGTTCACTAAATTGCAAATTGTGTTTCTAGATTACATCATAATTACTGTTATGTTCATATTGGTTTAGGGACTCTATATACTGTTTTGTTTATTTATTTATTTTATTAGTAATATACTGTTTTGTTTATTTTCTAAAAAGTATTACACATATATTTTTTTTGATATCTGTATAACGTAGTTTTTACGATCTTCCAAAATCGTGGTAGTATGTGCTTAGTCAATGCTTCTGTTGGTTTGTCGCAGATTGACTGAGCCACCTGCATTATTTTTTAGTTTAATGTCTAAATAAGTTTTAGCAAATAAGTATAGGGATATAATGTCTTCTCTTAGTGTAAATATGTCTTCACCATTATCCATGTGTCCTTGATTTCTCTTGGCATACTTACATGTTTATTGTGTGGATATTTCCTTTTGGCTTTCTAGAAATTTTTTGGTCTAAATTTCACGTGTCCTTGATTTCTATTGGTGTACTTACATGTTTGTTGTGTGGATATTTCCTTTTGGCTTTCTAGAAAATTTTTGGTATAAATTTCATCAAATGGGCATGGCACCATAAAATGCGTACTGTAGTTGTTGGGATATGATAAGGCATTTTGTAGTTGTTGTTGTACTTTCCCACCTTTTGTTACATGACCAATCATACCTTCAAATAAGCTTATCTCAAGTTTTCCGTTGGGATATGATAAGGCATTTTGTAGTTGTTGTACTTTGCGACCGTTGTAGTTATTGATTTTAGTCTACCCCAACACCTTGTTGGCTGTGCTTGTTTTTGATAGTTAATATCGGATTTCATTAATCATCAAAAGAAGTAAGGATACAGAGGATCACAAAGAGTGCACCGAAAGAAAACAACATAAAAACAGGAAGCAAAAAAACCAAATGTACATGAGTCAACTATAAAGGCAAGCAAAAACAATGCAGTGGGCCTAGTCTTGATATCCCACTACTCCTAGAAAGCCACCCCCTTGATCGAGGGACCCGAGAAGAAAGCTTCCTTCGTCACCCCCTCCCTAGCCAGTCTATTCGCTGCCTCATTTACCAATTTGGTGATGTGTGAAAAAACTGTCTCCATCCCATCCCCCAAGTGTTTTGCCAACCAAGTAAGACGTGTGAACCTCCATGGCCCCTTATTTGCCGACCTCATCCATGTAATAACCGAGGAAGAGTCGCCCTCAACTTCCACACAACTATAACCTTGGCCTTAGGCTTCCTTCAAACCTGTTACCAGAGCATGAATCTCTTGTCGTGTAGAGTCTCCCTCCCCTATAGGATCCGAAAAAATATGAATAATATGACCATGATGATCCCTGAAGATGCCACCTATCCTATAAGGACCTGGATTCCCCAAAGATGAACCGTCAAAATTGAGCTTAACAAAACCTTCTCGTGGTGGTTGCCAGATAGCTGTAACCGTAGGCCTCTACCAAGATGATCTAGCAATAAGAGTCCATTCTCTGGAAATATCTGAGCTCGATATGCCTCAGAATTCGGGAAGCACAACCATCTACGATACCACAAGTGATGTACAAGCCTCAACCATACTCTGAACACTTGTCTCCTTTTCTGCAAGTATTCTTTTATTTCTTTCCCCATATCAACCATAAGACCGCAAAGAAAATATTCCTGTAGAGCAACTTCCCTCGTTTCCCCATATTCGAGAATCTCCACTGAAGAAAGAACTCCTGTAGCACATGAGCCAAGACCCACACAATCTCCATTTGGATAAAATGGAGCCATATCCTCCTTGCTACCTCATAATGTATAAAAAGATGGTCCACAACTCAGTTTTTTGCACATGACACACATTTTGGGTAAAGAGAACACGCTTTCCATCTCTTTTGCAGCATATCATAAGTGTTGATTCTATGAAGGACTGTTGACTAGACAAAAGCTTTGACCCTGGGGTGAGCATGGGATGACCATATTTTAATTTAAGGAAAAGATAAAGGTTCAGCCGAGGTGGGCAACCGAAGGTGAGAGAAAAGCGATTGGACTGAAAAAGATCTAGATCTCTAAAAAAACCAGGATTTGGAAGCAGGGATATCATGATCAGTGAAAACAGACTCAAGGGACTCACAAAGACAACCTAACTCAACCAGCTCCGCAGACCTTGGGTCTCTCCTAAAAACCAAATTCCAAACCAACCCAGGCAGAGACCAAGATAGTACGTCGGAGACCAAAGACTCTCTGACACTAATGATAAGGTAAAGACGACGAAATCTTGAAGGAAAAGTCGATTCCCCCCACCAAATATCTGACCAGACACGAGTACGAGTCCCATTGCCCACACAAAATCGGGAATACTATGAGACGATAGGGATGAGTGAAAGGATCGCCTTCCAAGGGCTGGTATTGGAGATTCTTGCTTGGGGGTCCATTTTCATGTATGTCGTACTTGTTGCGGGTCACTTTATGCTACAAGGACTCTGTCTGTGCTGAATTTCTAGAGCCATTTCCCCAATGAAGCCAAATTGCAAGCGCGAATATTTCCCAAGTTAAGGGGAAATAGGTCGGAAGTGGGCAAGTGAAGCCTGGATCAAAGTGATTCTACCCCCTAAGGATAAATAGGGTTTTTTCCATGATGCTAGTGGTAATCACCTAGTGGCATTTTTTCAATGACAGGCACCTAGAACGATTCTCTATGGTGGCTGTCACCTAGTGGAAATCCTAAGTATCGGATAGGCTATGTTTCAACACGACACCCTAGAATCTGATAGAAAATCTGGACCCGGTCTGGATGCATTGAATTTCCTACTAGAATTCTCTTCTCCAAATTCACCTTAAGGCTCGACACCATTTTCAAACATAAGATGATGAATTTTATCCAAAAAGTTTCTGTTTCATCTGCTTCTAGGAACATTAATGTGTCATCTGCAAATTGGCGATGAGAAACCGCTACTAGGTCCCTTCCTACCTTAAAACCAGAGATTAGATGATTCAGATTTATCTCCATCGCTTTAGATAAAAACTTGCTAAGGGCATCCCCCACTAGAGAAAACAGTAGGGGGGACAGTGGGTCTCCCTGCCTAAGCCCTCTAGAAGTTGTGAAATTCCCGTGGACCCTACCGTTGATGACAAAAGAGAAGGATACATTCTGTACACAACCTCCCATCCATCACCCCCATCTTGCCTTGAAGCCTTTCCATTCAAGAACAATGTCTAGAAAGTGCCATTCTACCCTGTCATATGCTTTTTCCAAGTCCAATTTTCATACCATCCCTTGCCAACCAGTTCTCATCCTCTTTTCAACAATCTCATTCTCCAACAAAGCGCTTTCCAAAATCTGACGACTCGCAATGGATGCACTCTGATTAATCGAGACAAGATCTCCCATAACCTCTTTGAGTCTCAAAGCTAAGACATTGGCCACAATCTTGTATAAACTTGTAATGAGAATAATTGGTCTGAAATCCTTAAAATATGTTTGATAGGTCAGAATGGCATAACAGGATTTATTAGTTAGAACAAGGCATCCTTATTTTAGTTGTTAATTCTTAGGTCTGACATGCTTCAATGATTAAAACATCGGATTATATGCTTCTATTACAACCACCACAATAACATAAACAGCAACAAATTGCCTTATCCCAATTAGTTGGGTCAGCGACACAGATCCTGTTTTGCCTTTCCAATCTTTCAAAACCCGTATATTTTGTCAGATTATTTTGATTTAAATCCTTTCTGACTGACTCCATCCAGGTACATTTTGGCCTTCCTCACCATTTTAAATCTTTAAATGTTCACCGTTCACACCTTATTCACAGTCATTCCCTTAGGTCTTCGCTTGACATGCCCAAATCATCTTAACCTACTTTCCCCATCTTCTATTTGGGAAACATCTTGATACTCTTTGGATGTCTTCATTTCTTACCTTATCTTTACTTGTCTTTCACACATCCATCTTAATATGCTCAATCTCTGTAATGGTTATTCTATGATTATTTTAATTCTTTGGTGCTGAATATTCTACTTCATACATCATAACAGGTGTAATAGCTGTCCTATAAAATTAACCTTTTAGCATGAGTAGAACATGCATCTGACTATGCATGTAAAAATTATTTGACTCTTAGAATGACTATTCTCCATAAAAAAGTATAGTCTTCAAATTGGAG
Source organism: Pachysandra terminalis (assembly GCA_031762675.1). Lineage (NCBI taxonomy): Eukaryota > Viridiplantae > Streptophyta > Magnoliopsida > Buxales > Buxaceae > Pachysandra > Pachysandra terminalis. Next base: position 11,393,619 of record JAUPMG010000001.1, on the reverse strand, counting down.
AAAAGATATGGTCTTTGCTTACTCTTTGCTGATATGCCAGAAATCAGCCACATTCTTCAGCTCTATTTTTCAACCTCGCAAGTGGAACATGCATCTCTGACTATGCATGTAAAAATTACTTGACTCTTAGAATGACTATTTTCACATAAAAAAAGTATAGTCTGCAAATTGGAGATAAGATACTGTCTTAGCTTACTTTTTGCTGATAAGCCAGATATCAACCACATTCTTCAGCTCTATTTTTCAACCTTTCAAGTGCCTCCGCTACTTTGATAAAGAGGAAAGGGGAAAGGGGTTCACGTTCCCTTAATCCTCCAAAAATTTTAATGAGTTTTGACCACCTTTTACAAAAATGGGAAACATGGCTGTAAAGATACATGTTTCTATTTATTTTCTCCACTTCAGTCCAAATCCTATTGTCCTGAAGATATAACATTGGATGTTCTATTACATGGGTGTAATCCTTTCTGATGTCAAGTTTACGCACCAAGCCGAGAATAATATTTATAAACACAGGTGTCTGCAGCCGGTTTGACAGATTTAACATTGTAAACCAGTCAACCATCACGGACCACTCAATTTTGAACTGGTTTATGTAATTATGATAACCTAAGGGTTTTAATGCTCTGTATCTCGTCAACCTCAACCTGTTTAAGAAATTAACCGCTCTTCTCCCTACTAATCGGCCTAAAGTCTTGACATCTACAATACCTCCTGTTTTTTTGAATTACAGCAGTAAAACTGGCATTGGCACTCTTTTTCCAAAATTACCCTTTTCTGGAATTTTGCATAATTTTCATAAAGTCCATACTGATTACTGACCAACACCTCTTGTATAGAGCTGTTGTGAAGCCATTTGGTCTTGGTGCTTTGTCACCTTGTATTTCTCTTAAAGCTTTCAACATTTTTTCCTGAAAATGGTTTTTGAATAGGGTGCTTTCTCCCATAGAAATGGAGCTAAGGTCAAGTCCATTCATAAATGAACTATAGGATTTCGGTTTGTGGTGCAGCTCTTCTAAAAATATCAACAGTTGCTTTCTTTGTGCTGATTCTTCATATGTTATCCCATCAACCTTGAACTTTTAGTCTTAAGTTCCTCTCGTGCTATTTCATTAATCTGATATTATAATGTTCCCATTTATTTCTGATAGAATTCGTCAAATGCTAGTGTGCTATTTCCAAGTGTGGAAAACACAGCTGTTCTTGTCTCTTCATGGTTAGAATTTATTAACAGCTTTTGGTGTTCCTCATTTACAGTAGTAGTTTGAGAAAGCAAATCATGTTCAAAGTCAGAAAGTTCAGGCAAATGAGCATGTTTAGAAATTCTACAATCTATACTATTACATGCATCTCTCAATTCCATTTCCCATATTCCATATGATTCACCTACTTTACTTAATGTTCTCATGTATTAGTGCTGTGGGTACTTTAAAGAGGATCTTCCTAATGATATTCACAACTTATTTGTTCATTATGTACCTTTGTTGTTGTTGTTTTCCTCGTAAGTGTGATATTTTAGTTCTTATGCGTGACTTGTAATCAGGCCTCACTGATCATGAGAATTATCATGAGTATTGTCGTCTTCTTGGACGCTTCAGAGTGAGTTATCAGGTAACCTTTTTGGATATTTATGTCCCTATCATGATTTTCGCAACTACTGCAATGCTTTTGTTACGTGGAGGATGATATTCTTGCAATTTTGCTATGCTTTATTATCTACTTATTTTTCAGATCTTAATTGAACTTTGCAGTAAATGTTGTCAAATCACCTATGCGAGGCTAGGCTAGGTGATTAGGTTCTTTCCTAGGCGACAATTCTCTCCCCTTTAAAGCCCTATAATGAATCAATCACATTTGTTAAATGAAAGCTTGAAATCGGGTTGACTTTTTGTGTGAATGGACATATCGATATCACCAAAAAAGTTGGAGAAATGAGGGAAAATATTGGAAAAAAGGTGAAAATTTTAATTGGAACTCTTTAGAATGCTGACTTAGATATTTTTACACCCAAATAACTCAAACATTACAAAAAACAATGATGTAAGACAATAAGGCATGCTAGACAGGCTTGTACTGTCATGCATGCATTGTTCTTTAAAGTTTTATATGAAATACGTAGAAAGTATCTTAACTAAAATTGATACATTATAGATTACAAGGCACAAATACATGGGGAACATAAGAATCTAAAGAATCTAATCATTTGACTTATAGTTGTAGTTTAGATTGGAGAAGTTCCTGTATTCGGTTTTAACTTCGATGAGGCATAACTCACAATTACACACATTAATGTAATCCCAACCAAATGGTGCTTCAACCGAGTATCTCGCGCATTCTTGAATATATATATATTTTATGAATAACTGAGGGTGGATAATATATATCAATGGAAAGAGAAACATTACAAAGAGAAGAAGTAGCAATCACAAAAGAAGAGGCTCGTGGTGCACAAGGTGTGCACCGACGGCCCATAAGAAACCAAGCAGTACAGAAAATATAAGAAACAGAAAGTCTCAAAAAGATAATCAAAACACTGCTATGGTGCAAGAAGTCCGTTGCTTAACAACTATATGGAAGGAGGACCAGCAAGCAGATCCACCCTTCCCACTCTTGCTCTAGCTAGACGATCAGCCATGCTAATGCTTGACCTCGGAGTATGTATATTTTTGGTCAAAACACATGAACACATGCTATCTAATTAGAAAAGAAATTTTTTTGAACACTATATAAACTTTTGGAATTTACTGGGGATCCAAATAATTACTAAAATGAGAGATCAGTTCATCCAGTGGCAGTTCCTTGGGCTTGGTGCTAGAGGGAAGATTTTGTACCGTACTCTTTTCTTTGTGGTGCTTTGGGGGGTTTGGATGGAAAGGAATCGAAGGATTTTCGAGGGAAATGGCAAAAGGGTGGCGGAGATTATCGACTCTGTTATGGTTACAACTGTCTCTTGGGTCAGATTTCTTCCATAGTTCAGAGACATCTCTTGGTCGGATATGATGAGAAGTTGGGAGACTGTGGCCTATCTCTAAGTGTAGATGTTTTGGTCATCGGGTGTTGTCCTTGTATCATTCTTTTCTCTTCTTTCTTTCTTTCTTTAATTCGCTATGTACTTTTCTCCTCCTCTTTTAATAAAATTTTCGTTATCAATCAAAAAAAAAAATACCAATTAAAGCCTTTAAATTTACGACAAGAAAAGATCTCTAAAATCTTTCCTTTAGATAAGAGAGAAGATGATGTGGGTTTTGAGCAATTTTGATTGGTTTTTAAAATTCAAATTTTATGATTATGTGGAAGGATAGATATGCTCTGTCCTCCTACTAAAAGCTTATTTCTAATAGAATACCACTTATTGAATTTTGATGGATACCTAGAGCTGACAATGGGTCGGGTTAGGACGGGTTGTAAACAGGTTCAAGCTTAAAAGGATTGGGTCAGGTTTGGCCCGTTTACTAATGACTTGGGAAATCATTAGAGCTGGCAACAGGTTGGTTGGGTTGGGTTTGGGCTGGTCGTAAACAAGTTCAACCTTAAACTGGTTAGGTCAGGTTTGGTCCGCTTACTAACGGGTTGGGAAATCATGGAGCCGAACCAAACCCATTAATAAACGGGTTGATCCCGCCTAACCCGTTTATTTATTTTTATTTAGTTTTTTCAGTTTTAATTTTAAATTATGGTGAAATATAACATCATTTGTAAAATATATTTAATAAACATGATTCTTTTTAAAATAAATAAAAAAAGATATTTTTAACTTAATTAAAATACTTATAAATAATAGATAATTATAAAGGACCACTTAAACGGGTACCCAACGAGTTGGCGTGTTAGGTTTTAGTTTACCCGTTTACATTATATAACAATCTTAGTGGAAGGGTGGAGGCCTCCCAGGGCTTCCCTCGAATGCTCAATTCTTAGAAGTTTGGCTATTTTTATAATAAAAAAGATTTAAATAATTTGACAACCAATGAATTATTACCACATTATATGTACAATCTTTGTTGAAATCTTTTATAAAATAGAAAACATTCCATAATTATTATTGAATAGAGCTTTTAATTCCTAAAATCTCTCAATTTTCACACAACTGTTTCTTCTCTTTCAATAAAAAATGAAAAACCCTCAAATAATTTATTCTTTGTTCAAATCTTGGGTATCTTTTCCTACCTACTTAGTGATTAAGAGGTCCCATTACCTAAAACTATTATAAGAGATATCTTTTATTCTAATTTCACTTTATCTAATTAGAAACGTTAATCCAACCTTTTTTTTTTAAGAAACACATCTAATAGAAAACTCTAATTATAAAGGTTAATTCAACCAAATTATGTATGGAATAGTTTTGGTCAGAACACATGAACACAAAAGCTCTCTAATTAGAAAAGAAAAACTTTTGAACACCATATAAAATTTTGGAATTTATTGGGGATCCACTTAATTACTAAAATGAGAAAGAGTAATTAAATAGAGAAAAACTTTTGAACACCATATAAAATTTTGGAATTTATTGGGAATCCACTTAATTGCTAAAATGAGAAAGAGTAAATAAATACCAATTAAAGCTTTTAAATTTACCAAAATAAATGATCTCAAGATATCATTCCTTAAGATAAAAGAGAAGATGATGTGGGTTTTGAGAAATGTTGATTGGTTTTTAAAAGTCAAATTTTTTGATTATATGGAAGGATGGATATGCTCTGTCCTCCTTCTAAAAGCTTATTTCTAATAGGATCTCGCTTTCTTATTGAATTTTGATTGATACATATAGTTGGCAACGGGTCGGGTTAGGACAGCTTGTAAACGGGTTCAAGCTTAAATCGGTTGGGTCAGGTTCAGTCCATTTACTATGGGTTGGGAAATCATTGGAGTTGGCAATGGGTCAGTTTGGGTTGGGTCATATACGGGTTTGAGCTTAAATGCTTGGGTTGGGTCAGGTCGAGTTCGGTCCGTTTACTAACTGGTTGGGAAATCATGGAATCGAACCCAACCTGCCAATAAACGGGTTTAACCCGCCTAACCCGGTTTTTATTTTATTTTATTTAATTTATTAATTATTTTTTCCAATTTTAATTTTAAATTAGGGTGAAATATAACATCATTTAATATATTAAATTTTAATTATAAAAATATTATAAAACATAATTATTTTTCCAAAAAATAAAAATTGATATTTTTAAATTCTTTAAAATACCTTTAAATAATAAATAATTACAAAATATAATTATAAATCATGAAAGACCACTTAAACAGGTACCCAACAGGTTGGTGAGTTGGGTTCAGGTTGACCCGTTTACAACCAGGTTGAAAAAACCTAAACCAAACCTAATTAATAAACGGGTTGACCCAAATGCATTTAGTATGGCTGACGGGTCGGTTAAAAAATTGTTAGCTCTAGAAATCATGGAACTTAACCCCACCTGTCAATAAATTTGGGGGAAGTGTGACCTCATTTAATATATTAAATTTTAATAAATATTATAAAAATATTTAATAAACATGAGTTCCTTTTAGAAAAAAAGGTATATTGTACTTATGAATAAGTTTTAAAATACCTATAAATAGTAAAATAATTATCAACCTATAAAAGACCGCTTAAACGGGTACCCGACGGGTTGGGTTAGGGTTGACCCGTTTTAGGCGGGTTGGTAAAACCTAAACCCAAACCCCACCCAATTTATAAACGGGTCAACCCAAATACATTTAATCGGGTTGGGTTCGGGTGGGTTCATAGTGTTTAAACTCGGTATCGAATCGGGGATCATCCCGGTCCGATACCGAGTTGGGTCGGCGATCCAACTCGGGATCGGGCGATCCAAAAGATAACATAAGCGATATTGTATTTATATTAATGCTATTAATGTGTGAATAGATTTTAAAATCAGTGGTCAGCTCAGTTGGTAGAGCGCAAGCCACAATTTTTTAGGCTTGTGGTCATAGGTTCAAACCTCATATTGGGCATATTTTTTCAATTTCTTCGTAAACTTAAATTGTTATTAATATCATTAAGCAGTTAGATGCTAACAAAGGTAAGAGTTTAGGTCAAGTGGTAGAGTAGTGTAAGGCACCAAACATTGTAGTCTTGGGTTCCAGTCCCAACCTGGGCATATTTTTTTTTATTTGTTGGGATTTGGCAATGTGTTTGCTTGGGTATTAGATTAATATTAATACCATTAAGTATTTATAGACAATCAAAGTTATTGCATAGCTCAGGTGGTAGAGAGCAATGCATTTAACATTGTAGTTGTGGGATCGAGACCCCCCGGCTATATTTTTTACTCTTTGGGATTGTGTTTTCTTGGGTCTGTCTGGCCGCCCGATCCGAACGATCTGACTCATCTGAAACCAAGTCAGATTGGTTGGATCGGAAGATCTTACTCGGTATTGGACCGAGTTAGTGGAATTATCAACATGTTAGGGATCGGCTTGGGATCGTTACTCGTCTCAAGCTGATCCCGAGTTGGATCGGGATTGGCCGATCCTTTACACTATGGGCGGGTTGGTTCAGAAAATGCCAGCTCTATGAATACCACAATTTCTTTTTTAGTTGTAATATCACCTGTGGCTCACAAGATTATATAATTAAGTTTTACTTAATAATTTTAAGGTGCTCATGAATTCTGTACTCTGTTTAGTTCACTTATGTTGGCAGATGTAGTTTGATTTTCTGTTAAATCGTAAGCCTTATATTTTTTTCTTAATATAGTATAGAAAATTAATTCAGTATTCCAGCCGGGAGAAAACTCAAACCAAGCATTCATACACTAACCAAAGCTTGCAATGTGATTCAATTTCTCACACCCGTGCATCTTATGGGTCCTCTACTAGTAGAAGTATAATAATCAAATTAGTATAGAAAAAATAATATTCTTTTAGATCTGTTTCCTATTTTTATTAATTCTTTAAATTAATATTTCAACCAATATATATATATATATATATTGCTTTTTCATCTTAACACATAATTAATTCATTGGTTAGAGATACAAATGCTGGTTGAAAACCCCAAAATTTTTGGTTTCCTCCAAGTCTTTGGACTTCCAAGTCCTAAAAACAATCAAATCCTTGATGAGATGAATTTTATTCAATCACATTAGTAATTTGGCTTGCATTTCATCTTCTTTTCATAGTTAAAAAATAAAACGAGTATTAAATCCTATAATTATCTGCTTGCTCTTACATCAAAAGGATTCGTAAATCCTGGGAAAAACATGGAAATATTGCTTACCGAGTCCTTGAAATTAGGTTAGGACCTGATTGAAACAAAAAACTAAAAATTGGAAGAGTTATAGGAGTTTGTTTCTCTGTTGAAATGACGATCTCCCCCTTATTTTGGCCTATATATCTCTTACGTTAATCCAAAAACAATATAATAAAGATATAATAAGGGGATATATCGTGATATATCGCGTATATCGCGATACATTGTGACATGTAGTGATATATTGATGGATATTTTGTAAAATCAGATTTCCCCCTTTGATTTATATCGACCCTAGATCGAGGAATGTATTGGGATATATCAAGATATTTGAACCATGATAGCAAGAAACATTAGATGGGTTTTTGTGGGCCCAAACGAGTGCCACATGCCAATATGTGAGGGTGCGAATAGGGAAGGCTTCCTAGGCACTTCACATAGGAAATTCATCCTCACATATATATATAAGCTTACAGAGGTATACAAGAGGTTGCTAGCTGGTGAGGACAGCCTTAAGTAGTAGAACAAGCAGAAACAGAATTACACTAGTTGAACAGCCATTCTATTAGTATGGTACCCGGTGATGGTATTATTCATCATCATCTAGCAACTCCTCTATCAGCATACCATAAAAGATTTCCATTCTCTTTGCCTCTTTCCTCACTAAAATGTTGGCTTGCTCGTTCGTAGAAAATGTGGCTCATGAGTGAATGAGATGTTCAACCCATTGGCCTGGAACTGAGCCAGTTGCACTAAATGAAGAAACCTCCAGGTGGAACCACTTAGAGAAGCTCATCCAAGATGCCACCGAATACGAGTCTCTCTCCACTTCCGGAGTGTGAAATCTATTATCTCGTCTTCTCAGTCCAACCAGAAGAGCATGTAACTCAGAAGAGCATGTAACTCTACTCGTGTAGAATCCCCCTTCCCAATTGGATGCTCAATATCAAAACAAACCATCCAAATGTCATCAGGTAAAACATATATGTTGCACAAAAATATTTTGTCACTAAAAACCATGAAAATGTCACCCAAATAAAACAAATATATCAAATACAAACATTGAATCCACGTGCACCATCCAAATTTAAAATACAGACAAATAACTCAAAAGCAATGTTACAACAAGGCATCGTCACTAGTATAAATTTATGTATGTTTTTAATTCTTTTATTTTTATTTAAGCACCTCATTTTATAATATAAAATGGATGTAAACTATGAATATGTTATTGACTGCATTTTCTTATATCCGTTTTATATTTATTTACAAGTATTATTTTTCTTAAGATATTTTCTATTTTTGTTTAGTGTAGTGATGGAACATAGGAGAACACTCATATTGCCCTCTGACAGAAATAGAACTTAAAAAGGAATTATTTTGATTCAACTATCTCTTTCTCGACTTGCCTATTTGAATCATCTATTAAAATAGTTAAATAAATAATTAATGGCTAATTAATTTTTTACCAAGTTACCAAAACAAACAACATTTTCTGAAAGAGATATACAATGCTTCATTTATTGCGTGTCTCCTATAATAGTTATTTTTTCCTCCTGGAATTAGCTTACAGTCTTAATTGATTATTAGTTATTTTTATCAAAAAGTATAAATGATTACTTACTTTTGAAGTTTTCCCCCTTTCTGTAGACCGGCCTGTAACAATTCTGATATATTTTAATCTGCAACATTCAGATAAATTTCAAGGGTAGAAAGCCTAGAACACATATTTAATATTTTCCAACTTTCCTGGTTTTCCCCCCTTGCCAAAATCTGTGTTTTGTCCATGTTGATGCATCTACATGCATTTTAGTCAGTTTGTGCTTCAGTCTAAGCCTCAAGCATGGAGCAATTTTACTGCAAAAAGTAAGACTTCGACATGAATTGAAGTCTTGAAAAACAGAAATACAAGAATTTTCTTCTCCATAGGTACAACTGCAGCCTCCATTAAGTCTTGAAATTCTTATGCAATGTTGTTAAATTTTTTAATACGGTCATGTCTTTGTGCTGAGGTATCATGCCAGACACCTGTTGACACCTAGACATTTGTTCATGTATATTGGTTGTAATGGCTGCTGCAACTTCCAATGGAACCTGCTACCTATAATGAAGTGATCTTAAGGGATTGTTCAATTGCATTTTTCTTCTTTCACGAGATATTACCTTATTCAATAGCATAACGGGTGTTTGGGAAACAAAAGACTAATGTTATTTGGATAACACAAATATTCAGTATATTCTACTCAGTGAATCAGTCATTTAGTTGCATTGTTGTATATCTTTTCATTTTCGATCAATGACCTTATGGTCATGTTCCAGTTATCAGAGCTTGTGA
>JAUPMG010000001.1:11348414-11359611 GCA_031762675.1 Pachysandra terminalis | reverse complement strand
AATCACTGGATTTGTTGAAATTCAAGTTCTGAAACCTTGGGGCAAATTGATATGGATAGACCAAAGTCCTTTCCTTGCAAGTATACTGATTAAGAAATAATTAAGGATATTAATTTAAAAAGTTGTGTATGTGTATATACATGAATTTGTATATTTATATATCAGAATTATTAACCAAATACATTTATCACATTAGTATGATATCATCTGTTGGACCTTTCCCCTTTTCCTTCTACAGATGGTGAATGGTCTTGATTTTTTGAATTTGGTACCCAAGCAGCATACAATCTGCCAGCCTGTTGCATCAAGACATGGTACACCAATTTCTGAGGAAACCGCCAAAAGTTCCTTAATATTTTTCACTAATATCCCCATCCGTAACAGAATTGTTAACCAAATACATTTATCACGTCGTTATGATGTCACTTGTTGAATCTTTCAACCAGTTACCTGGCCCTTCTACCTGGCTGTGAATGTTCCAGGTTATCTAAATTACCAATTGATGCTCGTCTCAAGTTTTCATAAATTCTCTTGTTCCTCTGAGAAAACCTTTCAGGAAGTTCTATTTGTAATTCATGGTTTAAATTATTGACCGAGACCGATACATACCGGCTGGTATGTATTAGAATTGTACCGGACCAGTCCGTTATCTGGCTGCAATAAAGTAAGTAAATAAATAAAATAAAAAGCTCTATACTTGCCGCTTCCAGTACATTTCATTTTGGATTTCCCAGTCCACCTCTGTTTACACTGGTATGAACCGGTACATACTGATCATTTTGTTGTAAAAAGAAAGTTAAGAAATAAATAAATAAAAATAAATAAAAAGAGAAGAAGAAAACCTGACCTTTTGACAGAAAGGTATAGATAGATAGATAGATAGAGATATATATAAGAGGGAAGCCTGTTTAGGCCTGCTATTCTTGTTCTCCTCTTCCCTTCATTTTCTTCTTCTTTTCAATTTTTCTTCTCTTGTTTGAAAGAAGTAAAGATCTTTGTTTAAAAAAAAAAAAGTGCCAATATGGTTGGGGCATTTGGCTGTACTGGACTTGGATTGGCCAGTTCAGGTTCGTACCATTGGTAAGGACTGCTATCTACCTTTTTTTTTCCGGTACCTGATAGCGGGACTTTTAAACCATGCTCGGTTAATCTAGGGTTCAATGATGGTAAATAGTACTTTTGCGAGCCATTTTTCTTGCTATAGAGTGAGGGGTTTATCTATTATTCTCCGCCTTGTGAAATTTCATATAATATCAGAAAGTGGATGGCATTTAGGTGAAACTCTAAACGAACCTTGATACCTTAAAGTTGGATAGGATAGCCTTACATAAGGCTTATATCACCCTAATTTCTCTGAAACACAAGATGAATTATTGAATGATAAAAAACTAATATTCAGTTCTACTACTACTTATATTCAAGGAAACTCTAAATTACATATCTACAATTAACTGAACTTTTGTTCGTCTTGCTGTAAAAATTGTTTTCATCTGTTCATGTTGTTGCTCAAATTTTACGTGCAAAAAGATCTCTTTGTGAAAGGACACCATTTGCCTCAAATGGATAAAGAAGAAATGGATCCATTTTTGCCTTATAGGCAGGCACTACTTTCAGACCTTTCTAGTTGAAGTTTATGTATTTGGTTCAATCTTGCTTCTTCTTCTTCTTTTCAATCTTATGCCTGGAAATGTATTTTAAGTCAAGTACCTTGGAAACTGCAATTGGTAGATTTGTATCTCACTTACTGTTCTCGATTGTAGTTTATACGTAAATGAATTCAAATATTAAATAAATTTATATATTTCTATTTTTTTAAGGACCGCTATCTTTAAAGAACCAAATGATGCAGGTCACAACCCCATTGCTAAAGTTCATGGCTGAGTTTGTGCTGAACAAAGCCCAGCGTCTAACTTTTGACTCGTCATCTCCAAATGGCATACTTCTTTTCCGAGAAGTTAGCAAACTAATTGTTGCCTATGGGTCAAGGATTTTATCTCTTCCTAATGCTGCAGACATCTATGCCTTCAAATACAAGGGAATATGGATTTCTTTAACCATTCTTTCAAGAGGTATGCAGACATCTATGCCCTCTAATACTATGTTGGTCACACTTTTTACTTTAACATGTTCAGTGGTTACCATCTTGCTGAAGTCTGAATTTTTTTGGAACCATGTTGAATGGGTCCATCTAATAGTAATTTGGCTGTTAGTTTATTTGGTTATATGATATTCTGTTGAAGATTAACATGGTAAAGATTATAGTTCTTTCAGGAGTTACTGTCTTCATAAAATATGATTGTTCATCCCATGTTGGATCGTAGGAATGAAATCCATATTCAATGTGAGAAATCACAATGGATAAAATCTTGCTCTACTTACTCGTTATTTGATCTACGCAAGAAGAGCATTCTGAAATGATTTCCTAGTCTTCTCTATACTATTATGAACCATAAAGATCTTGTTCACACTTCACAGTTGATGTTTAGAAAAGAATCCAGAGCCGGATACCCTAAACATTGTTGGTAGGAAGACTTATCTATGGTTACTGAAACAAAAGATGATTAGTTTAAAATAGAGGCTTAGATCTTTAAACTTCGACTTTGGTATAAATATTAGTCCTTTTGAAAGTGGAAATTCTTGGAATTTTATGGAAATCATGTAAAAATATTGAGCTTTTTACATTGAATTTATTCTTAGATGAAGGCTTAGAAAATGATAAAAGAGCGTTAATCCTTATGTAGACTCATAAAAAACAAAAATCTGAGATGAGGATATTCAGATGGATGCTCAAAAAGGTCCAGTGAACAAACATATCCAAGAGAGTCTAGGAGTAGCCTTAATGGGAGATAAAATGAAGTAGTTAAAGATAGTTTAGGATTGTAAAACACAGACCAATGGAGACACCTATGTGAAGGTATAAGAGGGTGCATATTGAAGGATCTAATAGTGTTCGAGGAAGACTGAAAAGGACGTTCGTGTCCTCAGTTTGAAATAATTTGAACTCACAGTCTGATTGAAGAATTGGTTTTTGATAGACTGGATGGCAGAACATGATCCCTATTGTTGACCCCAACTAATTGGGATAATGGGTTTTGCTGATGTTGATATAACAAAAAGCAACAATTTAGGCATTTTGAAACTCCAGAAGTCAATGTTACACATAAATTCTTAATATGTAACTGCTAATGATACAAATAGGAAACATCATATGAGTGTCTAACTATCATGCCTAGATATTAATTACTTATTTTATTTTTAATTAAAATTTGTATTATTAAAAGGAATTATGAAATTTAATACTTAAGATTAGTTTGAATAGATGTTTCTTAGTTGCGTGTGTGTCTTAACTTATTTTAGGTTTTACAAATTGTGTCAAAACAAAAATGAGAGTTATAGCATATTAATAATATTTTCAATATTTTTCTTATGGTGCTACTGTTTAATTTGCGATGGTAGCTTAAAGCTGGAATTCACTTGATAGATATATCATAAATTTTCATAAATTACTTGAATTACTTAAATTTAAAAAATATTTTCTAAGATTCAGACCGACTAGGCCAAATGTTTAGGTTATATACCTGGAGCAATCCAAGAGGTCTAGGCTATTATTAGTAGGATTATGCCCAACCCTTATTTTTAACAAAACTAAATACAAAACATGTGGACTAGCCTATGAGTTGACACGATACCTAGCCCAATGTAATTCAATATGGGTTACTTAGGACTTGAGCTACCTTTGGCGTATTTTGGTAATTTTAAATTTTTGATGGGTAACAATGGATATATTATATTTAATCGATGAAAGTTAAAGTACAACTAAAAATGTCCAAGGAGGGCATCACTAACACTACAAGACAGACAATAAAACAAGAAAGGCTACAAGCATCAATATGAACTCTCCACACAAAAAAATGTACTCATCCCATATTGCGGATCATCTCCTTTGACATCCATCCTGAAAAAAACTCACTCCGGTGCACTCCTTGGCTCGCTAGTTTATTTGCTATGCCGTTTGCTCCTCTAAGCACGTGTCTAAAATGTGGACTGCATGAATTTAATAAAATGGTAAAAATTTTATATGCTGCTAATTTCTGGGCTCATTAATGTTATAGAGAAGCCCAAATCACTCACAGCGTTAGAGCAGGAGGATCAGATCTTTTGATATTTATTTTTGTTCTGTTATCTTATTTGTTAATTGATGGAAATGTATTAAATTGTCCGTATGTCAATGATGCGAAGATCCTTGTGATCTTATATTTACCGAACAATCTGTTCCTTACATCACATTTTGCTGTTGGTCGGGTTTAATATGATTGGCTACATTATGGCAGCACTTGCGGGAAACTATGTCAACTTTGGTGTGTTTGAACTATATGGTGATAGAGCACTTGCTGATGCACTTGATATTGCTCTCAAGATGACACTATCAATTCCTTTGGCTGATATGCTGGCTTATCGAAAGGTAAGACCTTTTTATGAAAGTTATGTGCTTATGTGTTAAATTGGCCTACAACATTGCTCTTTTATATTTTCTCATAGAAACTTTGCAGTGTCAAGTATTTAATCTGGAAGACACTGCAGAAACATATTTTTATTCAGAATGTTTTTTTTAGTAAATAATGGTTCCTTTGGTGTGGATATTTTTTGGTTCGGTACTTACATGTGATGAATCCTTGTTTTGTTATTACGGTTGTCATTTCGACAAAATGCTGAATGTTGCATATTACTGATAAAAGCTTAATCATGACTAAGCCTACCTGTTTGACCTTCTCTTTTGTGTCATTTTCCTTCTCTTTTGGTTTTTTGTCTGTGCTAATACAAATAATACATCCATTGTTCTGCATGTAATAGATTAAGGTTGATAGTTTACCTATTTGGGGGAAAGCTAACTCTTTAAGTTGTTCATTTCACCTGTATTACAGAGGACAAAAATTAGACTGTTTGGCATGGTTTAAAGTTTTGATTTTGTGTAAAATTCTGAATCTTGAAAACATGGAAACTTGGTGGAAAATTTTGCAGGCAATTTGGATCTGCTCTAAAACTTTGAGAAGTTTGGAGGAAATGGAGGATATCCAGAAGGAAAGTTTTGCGGGAATTAGCTAGGTTGTGTTTGGTTGGTTGGAAAATGATGGAAAGGAAACTAAAAGAGCACTTTCCTTTCCCTTTCATTTTAAGGGTGTTGAAATAATTGTAATAAATTAAGGGTATTTAAGTCTTTTCATAATATATATTATAATAAAGGGGGGACGACTGATTGAGATTAGTGACTCTCAATTCGTCTCTTTTCTCCTCTCTTTCTTCTCTCTTCTCTTCTTTTTCGTCTACTATTTTCTCAGATCTACAGGTGCTGTTTCCGTATTCTGTTACATGGTATTAGAGCACGATCGGCCCTAGACCCATCGTCCTTGCTTTGTCTACATCTTTCTTTCTTTCTTTTCTCCTTCTTATGTTCTCTAGGGTTTTATAATTTTGATAGTCTTTACTGTTCCTTCATCTGTAGTGTGCAGCAACAACAATGGTTGGATGCGTATACTAGTTCTGATGTGTTCAGGTGTTTCCTCTTGGATCTGATGTGTGTGGAAGAGGCTGTGAAGACTAAGTGAATGTGTCACATAAAGTTCTGATCTAAGGGATCTTAGAGATTCAGATTTGGATTCTTTCAGTAAACTGAAGTCTGCTTGTGTACGGTGAGTCTGTGTTCATATTAGATCTATTCCCATAAGATCAGAACTTTGTCTGGTTCAAGTGCTACGAAAGGTTCTATTCTAGGTGTTTTTGACAATGTTGGCTTGCAAATCACAAATGTGAAGCTGAATGGTACCAGCTATTTGTTATGGGCCCAGTCTGTGAAGGTGTTTATTGGGGCCAAAGGAAAGTTAAAATGTCTGACTTCTGAACCACTAGAAAAGACAGAAAGATTATGATGAGTGAATGAGAGGGAATTATCTCATTATGACTTGGTTGTAGAATAGTACGGAGCCGAGTATAAGTGCTAATGTTATGTTTCTCGATACTGCAAAAGAAGTGTGGGAGGCAGTACGAGAGATGTATTCACAAGACAAGAATATCTCAAGAGTTTATGAACTGTATGAAGGTATTTTTATGTGTCAACGGGTGATAAAATCTCGGGCGAGTATTATAGCACTCCTAAAGGCATTTGGGAAAAGTTGAACATTTATCATCCACAATCTAATGATCTAGAAGCACTACAGAAGCAACGAGAGGAGTTTCAAATTGCAAGATTCTTGTTTGGATTGAAGTCTGAGTACCAATCTGTAAAAGGACAGATTTTGACTAGTGACAATTTGTCATCTTTAGCTAATGTTTATTGTCATCTGCAACACGTATTGACTCTCATTCACTCTTCTACTTCATCCACAAGGAGAATTCAGCACATGTTTTTACTCCATATACACGTGGACGAGGAATTAACACTCGTGGACATGGTAGAGATTCATGGAGAGGTCGTGGTAGAGGCGGTCATGGAAATTGACATTGTGATCATTGTGGAAGGACTAATCATGCTTCTAATAAATGTTGGGACAGGTTTGAGAAACCAGCTTGGGCTAATCGAACATCTGTTAATACCCATATAGATGAGTACAATCAGTCCCTTGTGATAATCAAGCTTTTAATCATCCTCAACTACAGTCTTCTCCATCTAGCAGTGATTTGGTAGTACTTTCACTTGACAAGTATAACAAACTTTTAATGATAGCTCAGCCTAGCTCTCCAAGAGCCACAACCAAGGTTCGCCATGTCGATGTCGCCAAGTGGCTCTAGCGTCATGTCGGCGACTCGGCGACATGGGGAAAAAAGGGGAAGCCAAGGGGAAATGTGGGAAAACCATGGGTTTTTGATGGATTGTTTGCCCCAAACTTTAAACTTGTCTAATGAACGCCTAAATGCATCCAAATACATCAAAAAAATGCAAAAATAAATGCTTGCACATTAAAAGTCATACTTGAGAGGGGTTAACTTACACGATGTCTGGTCTGTAAGCTATAAAAAAGATGTATGTAATTAAACCAAACTAAAAGAGACTGTAAGTCAAAGTAAAAGATACATAAAACTAGAAATCAAGTGTCATATCCATGTGGGAAATCTGGGGAAAATTATAGAGAAATCTGGGGTTTTTGATAGGTCCCCCCCGCCCAAGTTTTAAACAACCTTAATTAGTGTCTATATATATCATAATACATCAAAAAATGCAAAAGCAAGTGTCTACATATCAAGGGACATTGCTTGAGGGAGGTTCTTCTACTCACTGTGGGTGTGCAAGCTGTATAAAAATTGATGTAATATGATCTACTTAATCTATATCCTCATACATTGCACATCTTATAACCAAGGTTCGCCATGTCGATGTCGCCTGGCATATCGCCAGGTGGCATTGGCGACATGTTGGCGACATGGTGTAAAGAAGGGGAAATGTCGGGGAAATGTGGGGAAACCATGGATTTTTGTCCCAAACTTTAAACATGTCTAATTAAGGCCTAAATGCATCCAAATACATCAAAAAATGCAAAAACAAAATGACTACACATCAAAAGTCATTACTTGAGGGGAGTTAACTTACACATTGTTGGGTCTGTAAGCTGTAAGAAAAAAATGCTACATCTAATTAAGCCAAACTAAAAGTGAATGTAAATCAATTAAAAGATATATAAAATTAGAAATCAAGTGCCATATCTATGAAGGGAAAAAGGGAAATATGGAAGAAATGATGGGGAAATGTGGGTTTTTTGATGGGTTTTCCTCTCAAGTTTTAAGCAACCTTAAGTAGTGTCTAAATATATCATAATACATCAAAACAAATGTAAAACCAAATGTCTAACAATTTTTTTTTTAAAATGAAAATTTTACCCCATGTCGCCCATGTCGAGAGACATGGGGGAAATATCGAAAAAAATTTGAAAATTTTTCCCCCATGTCGCCGAAATCAGGGTAAAGCAATTTACACCCTGATTTCGTGTCGCCTACCTCGGAATTAGCGACATGTCGCCGACATTGTATACACTGCTTACAACTAAAAGTACATGAAAATAAGCAAATAAGATACATACCATACCAATTTTAAATCATAATTTCAAATTTTTTCAATCATTTTTTTTCGCAAAATAATTAAGCAGTTTCTTAGTTAATATTTACTAACATACAATATTTATTTCAATTTTTTTTTTCAAAAAAATTTGAAAAAATATCGAAAAAATTTGAAAATTTTCCCTCAATGCCGTCCATGTCGCTCAACATGGAGGTAAAAACGAAATCTGGGGATTTACCCCCAGATTTCGTGTCACTGAGGTGGGGAATGTCATGTCGGCGACATGTCACCCATGTCGCTCGACATGGGGGTAAAAACAAAATCTGGGGATTTACTCCCAGATTTCGTGTCACTAAGGGGGGAAATTCCGGCCACATTTCGCTCCATGTTGCCGATATTGCAAACCATGTTGAGTACATGAAAATGATCTTACTAATTTTTGTCTTGAAAATAGAATGATACACCAAACATCTCGTGTGCATACCTCTCAACAAAATGGTGTAGCTGAAAGGAAGAATCCTCATTTATTGGAGGTATCCCGTGCTATGATGTTACATAAGAATGTTCCAAAGAGCTTCTGGGTAGACGCAGTTTTGACAGCATGCCATCTTATAAATCATTTGTCCTGTTGTGTTAAATAACAATTCACCATATTCCATTTTATTTCCCAACTCTCCTTTGTATAATCTTACTCCAAGAGTCTTTGGTTGTGTTTTGTTCATGTTTTTGATTCTCATCTTGATAAGTTATCTCCACGTGCAATTAAATGTGTTTTTCTTGGTTATTCTCGAACTCAAAAAGGATACAGGTGTTATGATCCTATCACTTGAAAACAGTTTGGGAGTGCCGATGTCACCTTTTTTGAAAACCAACTATTTTTTCTCCTAATAGTGGTCTCCATGGTACGGAATTGTTATCTCTATCTATACATGTTAATCCTTTAGTTCCCTCATCTTCTTCTGCCATGCATGTTACTGAATTTAATACTTTCACAAAGGCCCTTCAGGTATATCAAAAAGAAATGTGACTAGAGTGGTAGTTTAGTCTAGCATTCAACCAATTAACTAATCCTCTTCGGCAGGAGATCCATCTTCAGATCTATATGTTCCAAGCAGGTCGAAAAAGTAAACGTTCTTGTACTCGGTATCCTATTGCTAATCATGTGTCTCTCGACTATTTGTTTCATTCCTATCGTAGTTTTGCTTTGTGTCTTTCTACTGTGTCCATACCTAAGACTTTTCAGGAAGCCTTGCTGATCTTGGCTGGAAAATAGCTATGGCCGAAGAAATGGAGGCACTCTGTACTTGTAACACGTGGGAGTTGAGTACTTTACCTCTTGGTAAGGAGGTTGTCGGCTGTTGGTGGGTGCTCACTATCAAGTATCAACCAGATGGTACTATTGAAATACTCAAGGCTTGGTTATTGGAGAAAGGATATACACAAACCTTTGGGATTGATTATTTTGAGATTTTTTCTCCTGTTGCTTGGTTAAATTCCGTTAGAGCATTGATATCCATTGTTGTTAGTCAGAAGTGGCCCTTGGTTCAGTTGGACATTAAAATTGCTTTTCTCCATGGTGATTTACTGGAAGTGTATATGGAGCAGCCACCTGGGTTTGCTGCTCAGGGGAGTATGGGAAAATTTGCAAGTTCAAGAAAGCAATCTATGGATTGAAACAATCTCCTCGCGCATAGTTCAATAAATTTAGTCATGTGGTTGTTTCATATGGGTTCCACATAAGCGATGCTGATCATTCCATTTTTATACGAAAGTGGTCCTCTGAAATTAGTGTCGATCGTATATGTAGATGGCATAATTATTTTTTGCAGTGATTTGAGTGGAATAGAAGTTAAGAAATATTTAAAGCCACATTTCTAGACAAGGAATTGGGACAACTGAGATATTTTCTTGGGATAGAGGTGGCTAGAAGTTGAAGTGGTATATGTGTATCACAATGGAAGTATGCTATTAATTTGTTAACAGAGACTGGGTGTTAGGAGCTAAACCAACTGCTACTCCTATGGATCCCAATGTGAAACTAGACATGGATCCAATGTTAATTTTGAAGATCCTAGAAGATATTGACGTCTGGTGGGAAAATTGATTTATCTAACTGTAATTAGACCTGATATTGCTTTTGCAGTAGGACTGGTAAGTCAGTTTATGCAAACACCCAAGCAAATTCATTGGGAAGCAGTATGTAGGATCTTACGATATCTTAAGTAGTCTTCTGGAAAAGGTCTATTTAATAGTCCACATGGTAATCTTGATATTGTGGGATACTCAGATGCGGATTGGATAGGATCAGCAAATTTTTTTTTTTTTTTATCATTAACAACAATTTCATTAATCATCAAAGAAGATTACAAAAAGAATCATGAAATGTGATTCAGAAACAAGACAAAGCTGTAAATTAAATTACAAAAGCAAACAGAAAAGAACAAAACTGTACAAAAACTATCCATCTGTCATCTCAATCTCTTCCCCCTTGGCATATCAACCCCAAAATCCGCTCTCCCCACTCCTCTTCTAGCCTAAGTATCTGCAGTATTGTTAGCTAATCTCAACACATGACTAAAAGATATGCATAAACCATTGGAAAGGTAGCGAGCATATCTAATCCAATGAACATATTTCCAAGGAAATCTATCTTCACCTTTCATCCATGAAATAACCAATAGAGAGTCACCTTCAACTTGTAGAGGCTCCAAGTTCATCTTTCTAGCTTCAGCCAGAGCGGCAATCAAGGCTCTTAATTCAGCAGTGATAGAATCCTCAATACCAATCGGACGAGAAAAGACATGTATAATATCACCATCCGAATTTCTGAACACCCCTCCAATCCCAGATCTTCCCGGATTACCCAAAGAAGATCCATCAAAATTAAGCTTAATATAACCCCTAGGTGGCGCCTTCCATATCATTACCTTCGTCGTAGTTCTGATCGGAGAAACAATCAACTCATACCAGCTTCTAACAATGCAATCCAAAGATATGCCCCTAAATTCCTGCCTTGTAGACATCCAGCTAGCCATCATACCCATAATGGACTCGATAAGTCAATGAAAAGAATGCTGAATATCCTCAAACACACACCTGTTCCGTTCACACCAAATAACCCAAAGAACTGAAAAGAAGAATGCCTTGCAGAAA
>JAUPMG010000001.1:11324134-11339962 GCA_031762675.1 Pachysandra terminalis | reverse complement strand
ATTAAATAATATACACTAAAATATTAAATAATATTATATATATATATATATATATATATATATATATACACACGAAAATATCTATTCTATTAACTAATATATGTACTAGAAAAGTTCTAAAAGATTATTATCTAGTAGGTATTAGAGAGTATTAGCTATTCACTATGGGACCAAGTTGGTTCCTCAAACTATTATTAATTATTAGAGATTATTTTGTTATAAATTATTCGTATTAGAGGATGAACTATACATTGCTCAGCAACTGTTTCAAACCCGAGCAAGAATTTTTGTCTTATTATGTGCTTTTCATCCAATCACCTTTCATCCATCTGTATGGTAAAAAGAAAAATGAAAGTAGACGATCTTCCATATTGTATTATTGAGGACACTGTGTTCCAGTATCTGTATACAGGAAACAGTCTGTAAGCTTAGGAAGGCTCTTTGGGGGCTTAAGTAATCATCTTAGTCGTGATTTGAAAGGTTTAGTGGAGCTATGAAAAGGTTGATTATAATCAGAGCCAAGAAGATCATACCTTATTTATGAAGCATATCAGAGATGTCAAGATAACTCTTATTATATATTGGGGTGATATTATGGTTGCTAGCAGAATTTGAGATCAAAGACTGGAGTCCTTCAAAATATTTTCTAGGGATTTTGGGTCTTGTCAATGACATTTAAAAATTAGGAGCCGAGCAAATTTACATCCTTTTTGAGTAAAATAAGAAGAGGTTGGGGGACAAAGGTGACAAGAATCTAGCGAATAAAGGAAAATATTAGAGATTGGTTGGAAAGCTAATATAATTGACCCTTACCCAGCCTGACATTGTGTACATGGCTAGTGTACTGAGCCAGTCCATGTATGCCCCAATAACTACATATCTTGATGTAGTCCTTGAGATGCTAAGTATATGCCTAGGGCGAGGTTTATTGTTCTCGAGTCATGATCGTATGAAAGCAAGAAGTATTGGTTTCGGATCAGGACTTGGTGCCCTCCAAAATCGATATGAGTCGGTACTTATTGGCTGACACAGGTTGGGTATTGGCCTATACCATTTAAAAAAAATATAAAAATATGCGTATCGGCCGATACCTATACTAAAGGTTCATCAATGCGATCCATCGAGCGTATCGATTTTGGATGATACATTGAACCTTGTATGTGAGTAGCAGTGTGGAGTAATGTAGATTGGGTTGGAATTAAATCAGAGAGGAGTCCCCTTCTTGTTAATGCGCTCATTTGGTAGGGACCTAGTCACATGGAAGAGTAAGAAACAGTTGGTTGGTGCTAGATCCAATGCAGAAGTAAAGTCCAAACCTATGATACATTGTATTTGTGAGTTGTTATGACTTCTACTCTTATTTAACAGTACTTTACTGTATAGCTCAACTACCAACGAGTTTGTACTTGTGCTAAGAAGAAGCAATGTGTATTGCTCATAATCCGGATCAACATGATAGAACAAACATATTGAAGTTGATTGACATTTCATTTTTCAGAGAAGTTTGTGTCATGAGTAGTCTAAGCACCTTATGTTACCACAAATCAACAGCTAGTCAGTGTTCTAACTAAAAGTACTTTAGCAAGATTCACCATGTTGAGATTGTGGGGAATTCAGGAATATAGGATATTCATGCACTACCTTGAGGGGAAGCGAGCTTTAGCAGAGTAGTTTGTATCTCTTCTTCTATCAGGTAATGTTTTATTATTGTATATTTTTGGAATTCTGTCCTAGTTAATAAGTATTATAAGATATATATTTTTTTTGGTTACTTTAAAAAGTTAAT
Organism: Pachysandra terminalis; assembly: GCA_031762675.1. Classification (NCBI taxonomy): domain Eukaryota; kingdom Viridiplantae; phylum Streptophyta; class Magnoliopsida; order Buxales; family Buxaceae; genus Pachysandra; species Pachysandra terminalis. The sequence continues at coordinate 11,338,176 of JAUPMG010000001.1, read as the reverse complement.
TAAATATATAAAGATTGGATGTGGGAAACAATTACACCAAATTTAATCTCACACATTGTCATGCTTCTCAATTTCTTCTTTTTTTTTTTCACGATTCGTTCCTCACTCTATTTCATTTTTAAAGTAATATTAATATTATCCTCACACATCATCCTCTCCCACTTTATCTCCTCTTTGCATCCCTTCTCTTCTTTGATTCCCTAAATGTCACAACTTAATATCATTTCAAAATTTGTATAGGCTGGTCTTACTCATGGTTCCCTAGATTTGATATTGTTTAATCTTGGTATCAATGGCAGAAAAAAAAAAGGAACTTGCTTCTTTTGTTTACTTATGCAAATTAAGCAACTATCATGTGACTGGTTTAGGCTGAAATGGAAGAAACCTAAGCATATTCTACTCTTTTACGCATTTTGTCTTTTCTTACTAGTCATAGTTTGTGAACAATTTAATTTATTTTCCTTTGGACAATCAATTTTTAGTGTCCTTTTTTACACAGATATTGAAGACCCTCTTTGAGATTGTTCTGTTTGAGGATTGTGGCAATCAATGGAGTCTTAGCAGACCAATGCTGAGCTTGATCCTTATTAGTGAACAGGTGATAGTTTGAGCTGCCTTATTTTATTATTTCCTTCCAACTACTTCTTTTCTGCATTTTTTTTAATCTCTGCACTCCCTGGCTTCATATACACTTTTACTCTTCTGCTTTTGTGAAGTTTACGTGCCTGTACCCTCTGGCAACTATTATCAAACATTTGTGCTGTGTTCCTGCGCCATGACAGGATGAGTGGATAGTTGTTTTTCTGCATTGGTTTTCTACAATTTTGAAAGCAAAGGCACGAAGAACCTCTAGATACAAGATGCTTAACCTTGGCAGGCAGAACTTAAGCCTTACACTCTGCTAATGCATGTGTGTGTGTGTGTGTGTGTGTGTGTGTGCATGATTTACTTTTTGTTGATATGCTTATTAAGAGCCAAATGCCCAGACATTTGTTCATGGTGCAAGCAAGTAGAAACAGCTAACATTAGAAGCCTATGGGTTCGTAGGCTAGAGTCATAGGCAAAAAACTTAAAATGAAACAAAATAAAAATAATAATACTAATAAGAAAAAATCTAGAAGAAGTTGCAAAAACATTTGCTGCAAGACTTCGGTTTCTATACCCCAACATCATATTGCATACTCCTCCATATCTATATAAAATTTAAAATGGTTGGAAATGACTTCAAATGCAACTGCATGATGAGAAATTTATTTTTAGTTAGGATAAGAGCATGAGACATAGCTCATGTTACCACAATTTGAGGCACGGGGATTTTGAGGCTCCAAATCTACACCAAGGCATAAATCTTATAGTTTTCTTAATTCTAGTATTGTATAGTGTTTAATAAATCTCAACTTTTGTCTAATGTCAATATTAATAAATCTCATAGCTTTTGTAACTCTACTTGATGATAGTGTTTGAATACTCTGCACCTGCCAAATAAACATGTTATGTTGACTTGATTAAAATGATGATTTGGGGTATATGGTAACTTTTTCCTTCTCTTTTTTTTCTGTAAAAGCTCAACTAAATTCTCGAGATAGTTAGGGTTTTAACTACCTGAACATCGGACCAGATTAGACATGGTCAGTAGCAACCAACAAGGTTTCATACTGGCCGGTGGTTTGGTCCATGGAGACCCACCAGAAAAAAAAGTTCTTAAATATAAATTTGTTAAAATTGAACCATGTACCAGTACAAAAGATTAGATGAGTAGTGGAGGGGGCTGTACTCCGAGAAAAAGAAACCGATGAACTTCTCTGCAGTAATGAGTATCGACACGACGTACTCCATATAATCATAATGCCCTAGCGAGCAATACCTGGTGCTGCTACTCTATGGACAAGCCAGCTGACCTTCATAGCCATAATATCCACCAACTTCTTTCCTAGTAGACTTCAGGGAGGCTACCCATAGAGACTTCTATACCCCCATATCCATAACCTGAACCTCTGATATGGGTCACTACTCACACTCGACTGATCATATTCATAGGACGAGGAGCATTTATGTCCATATCTTCAACACTTGTACTCTTAAAACGCTTTTGTAAAACGTCCTTTTGTATCTTCATAGCTGTATGCAGCATAAGGTCCGCTACTAGTATCCAATGAAGACCGTGTGACTCATCGCCAGGTATCCTGTAGCACATACCTCCCTTGACTACAATTTTGCATCACTCAGTTGGGTAGGCATGCCATGCTATCCTATGTGGCAATATACTCATCGTCAATCATCAGTAGTTGAGGCTCACTATCATTACAAGAAGCACTTGCATTGGTTGCAGACGCACCTGCACCAAACGTTGAATCACCCGCACTTGAAGCAGTACCCCTAGACCTGGTAATATCATTGTTATCGTCATAATCATCATCACTGATTCTTCTTTGTCGAGGCTCATCCTTTGAGTCACTATAAACATTAATGGTTCGAGAACGGGCATGGACTCCTTTATCCTCATCCAACTGTAACTAATCCTACCCATAAAGTCAATCAAGTCCCTATCCTTCTCCCTCATCCACTTGTCCAGGTTTTCATCCCTAGAAAATGTGATCCAGGTTTATCAGATTACAATATTGATCGTCTGTATTCATTCCCTAAGATTTTCAACACACAACCATAAATTATAGCGAACGATGATAAGCTTGTGCAACTTCTTTACTTATAAGCGGTTGTGTGGACTATTGAAAAGGTTCCAGTTCCTTTTGCAAGTTGATGTGTAGCATATTGCACTTGACACCTTAATTTCAATGGTTTCAGATATGGTGTATAGGAGCCATAGTTGTTCCACCATGTACCTGTCAAATACATGAAAGTTGATAAAAAGCCAATTGCAAATTTCATCATTATATTACAACTAAAGTCTAAATAAAGATGTCTTAAATTGAATTTCCTTATCCCGTTGCCCCACCGTGGCTCTCCAAACTTCCAGATTGCATCCTCAAAGTATCAAAGCTAAAAAGAGAACATTTAACAATCACATAAGGATCATAACCTCGAATAGGATTAACGTAATACTCCAAATACAATGCAAATCGAAATTTGCCTCATTCTTTGCTCTCGTTTGTCAGTTTTTTTTTGGCTCCAGCCTCTCAATAATTCTTAACAACCTTTCTCATACTTTGGGGTGTCCCAACATGTCACAAGTATATTCATATGTGGGGTTAAAGAAATAAGCTGTCAAAGGAAGTATAACATCAATAGCTATATTAATTAATCATTGTATTACGGTCGATCAAAAATTGTACTTGCAGTATGATTGTCCTGATATATCTGGTTCTCCCACTTATTAACAATTATTTCCCATTATCTCTTATAGTTCTTCACACTTGTCTAAATGGCGAATGAAGACCTATGGAGGTAAGATAAAGGAAAGTAGATTAAGATGGTCTGAGCATGTAAAGTGAAGTCCTAGGGAGGCAGCTGTGAGAAGATGTGAGGGGGTAATCATTAGAGGAACTAAGACAGCGAGAGGAAGGCCAAAAGGAGCATGGATGGAGTCAATTCAAATCTGAGCCTAAATCTTACCAGTCATCTGATATAAACATATGGTTCAGCCCAACTTTTTATCTCATGGTTCAGCCCAACTATTGCTATGAGTAATCTCAGTGACCAACCTCGTAATCCAAGTCTGAGGATATCTCTATCAGTAGTGTACTTAGCTTCCATCAAGTTCATCTAGTACTATTATATATGACTGAATTAATCTTCTTAGGGTCTCCTTGATCTTGCTAACATGGTTCATATTCTTAAGCATCATATTGAGACGATGTGCTCACACAGGGTCCAATACAAGTGGGTCTCCTCTCCATCAATATATGTACGGCAGGTATTATGGCCACCTATTACAGAGTGAGTTTTAAGTCATTAATTAAATAAGAAAATGGGTTGAATTTACAAACACAAAGGAGATTCATTTAGGAAAACAAAATTAACTGTAGCACATCCTCCTTTCCCACTTCCCCTACTACCTCATGCATGAGCTTTAAAATCAATTATTTTGTCTTACTAACATTAGATACATCAACTGACTTGGGAATAATCATGTATCTGTGACAATAAACCATGAAGTGATAATGTTCTTCTTGGTGTGAAATGACCATATAACGCCCATGCGCCCATGATTTTCATAGCCCAAGTTCTTCACTTTTACCATCTATTTAATTCTGAAAATCTGTCACTTCGTCCTTCAAATACTTTCCACTCATCTAAGAAAGTATAGGATGCCTAACACCTGGCCATGTCAGTGTTATAGTGTCCATCATGACCTGGAATATGGAGCCTTTGCTGCATTGAATGGGACGACATTAGTAATAAAAAAATTTCATGTAAGCACTTCCAATCCTGTGCAACCATTTACTGCTCAAAACATCTTTCTACCTCTTGTGCTTCAATTATCTAGAAGGAAATAAATACAGATCCATGCTGCTTACAGACTGCTCTCTCAGTGGCTTGGCCTCCCTCTCTTTGCTATTGAAATCCTTGTACGAGCACTAGTGTATAATGACCATGTTGAAACTAAGTACCATCGCTGATCATCTATACACAAAGTGCATAAATCAACATTTTACCACTCAGGATGAATATCATCATTACCCTCACACTCACCTTCATTAGAGATGGCTATACCCCCTGCCCCTACTGGTCAAGTTTGGTAAGCCAAAACCCGGGTTTGGGTTGGGCTTGGATTTGGTATAGCCCATCCCCAACTCACCCTGTTACCATTCAATTAGTCATATATCTTTTGTGTAGTATAAATGTTGTAAGAAACTATGCTAGAACTTCATTGAAAACTGATTTTATTAATAATATATGTTATAAATGGATGTTCCTTAACACCGATCCGATCAAGTTAGGTCAGATTTGGTAGAGGGCAGACTTCTATAGGGGTGGGTTAGGATTTTCCAACCCCCTTTGCTATCCATAGCTCTAATAGTGGTCCCTAACATCCAAATATTAGTTCTTCATTTGGCAATGCTAAAACCTCTTCTATCTACGGACACACTACAGTATGTGTCACGCCCCAATTCCGAGATGTCTAATTTCGAGGATTATCAAGGGAATAACCTTCGGATCCAAAACCATGGATGCGGCCAAACCAACAAATAATCCGTGGATCAACAGAGTATACTAAATACAGCGGAAGTTTATTAAAATTAAAAACCTTAACTAGAACCAACAAACACAAACGAAGTCCAAATCAAACCAATATTTACATTGTCATTGCCCATTAAGGGTCAAACAGAACTTAATCAAATCAATAGAAAGTTTCTTCAGCAAGTCCTAATATTTAATTCCCATGTCTTATTAACAGCCATCTAATATCTCCCATCCTGGTCCAGTCATCTCTCTAGGGGTCCACCTGTTTCAACATAAGGGTGAGCTTGGAAGCCCATAAAATTCTAAAGTAACTACAGCAATTATTTTCGTAATCATACAATGAGTCATGTTAATTCATGCAATTCATCACTCATCTTAACATCATGTTATAGCTTTTACATGTTCATCATTATAAATTGAATCATAATCCAATTCATCATCATGCTCATCTTAAGCAATTACCAATATCATCATGAACTCTATCATGTCTTGTACGTGAACACAATCTGAATAAACAACATGTACTCATGCACTCTATGATGATATGTAACCACCACCACCAAGGCTACTGACTCTCATGGCACCTTCTCAATAGTAACAGTTCTCCCTTTTTGAACATCACACCATCAACAATACAATCAATCATAACCACACATCAATGAACAATTTAAATAGTAATCATACACCACACCAAAGTCAAACACTTAATCACACAGTGTATCACACTCAATTCTACAGTCACAACAATCAATGCAATGCAATACATGCAGATGGATGCTATGAGCACATGGATGATGATCAAACACACATTCAAGAATACAATGCAATATGAGTTATGATGCAATGCAAATGATGCAATGTATGCAAGGGAATGTTAGGCCAAGCCTAACATTGAATTAAATCCTACATCTCCTTTAGGAAACTCTATTCCAGGAATGTGCTCAATCAATCACCTCAGTCCCTCTTATCTAAAGAGTACTGAAAATCACATTATCCATTTCTTTTAGGGGGTTCTGACCCAAGGTAGAATATGCCACCTTCTTTCCTTTTTGGGGATAATACCCATGGTAGAAAGACACCCTTTTGTCCATTTCCTTTTACTACCCAAGGTAGAAAAACCACCATCTTTCCTTTTTGGGGATAATACCCATGGTAGAAAGACACCCCCCCTCCCTCACAACAAACAGTGAGATCATCTAGAGTCACTCTCAATGTTATTATCCCAGTGAATGCATCTAGCATCTCTCTCAATATCACAATTCAAGTTAGACCTCACAATTCAAACTTCATAATACAGTTCATATTTCATGACACAGTTCATGTCACATATCACAGTTCATAGGCTTATATAGGACCCACACACATCATATTTCCAATTTTCCATTAACTCACGTGCTTGGACATTCATTCATCTTAATCATCATACATCATACTTTCTAACATGTTATGATACTATTGGAACCTTATCAAACCTCATTGCATACCTTACTTGGCCATAGCATACAAGGAACTGAAGTAACACATTTTATTTCACAAAATCTTATACATTTGTTTTGCACAAAAACCAACACCACACACATACTAGTAACCCTAAAACCAAGGTGTCCATAAACTTTGAGCTCATTTGGGGCTCTGTAGATAACTCGGTAGTACCAAGCTATCTGCCGAGAGCTTCTCGGTAGCTGGCTCGGCAGCTACCGAGCTCCGGTAGATTAACCCTAGAGTTTGGACCTCTTGGCAGATTGGCTCGGTAACTACCGAGCTACCTGCTGAGGGTCTATATTTGCTCAGAATTTCACCATCTTCATAGGGCTTCGTGCCCAAAGTTTTACCATCAATTTTTCCCACTTTTAAGCATCCCAAAACATGGATTATCACACCAAATATCAAAACATCATACTAGAAACAAAACCTAAGATTCAACTAGGATTTACATGTGGAATTCAACCTAATTTTTCATGATTCAAAACAATAATCTCACACCTTCATCCTAAAGACTAAGTCAACACAAGCATAATTTATCACTCAATATAAGCATAATTTATCACATATCCACATACAAAGTTATGAGATCTAGATGCTTAGTCCTATTGAATCATTATAATCTTATAAAAACAACTACCGTAAGAAACTCCAGAAAATCCTTACCTCTTTTCTAAGCCTCTTTCTGCAAATCTCTAACAAAGAAGGTCTCCACTTCCTTTAGCCGTCTTCTTCCTTATCCTTATTCTTCTTTAGCCTTTTCTTCCTTCGCCTTTTTCCTTCTTCAACCGAAACCAGAAAATCTTCTCCTTCCCCTTTCTCTTTGCTCGTGTATGTCAAAGTGGGCAGTTTCCAACCCACAATCCTATTCCGGAAGTTAGATGCGTTAGTGGGGAAACTTTCCCCCCTCATACAATTGCTGAATTCAAACAAGTTGAATTGACTAAAAGTCCTTACCTCAACAACATGGGCCACACGACCAGCCCAAAGCCTAGTCCTGTTCATTCTTTGGGGCCCAAGCCCAAATCTCCTGAAATTCATTAAATTACGTAAGTTACCCACTATTTCCCCTAAATTGCAAAATAATCCAATGCAGCCCATACCCTTACACTTAATCCCTAAGGTCCATTGAGATGATTAAATAGGATTTAATCATTTAATTATTGAGTGGGGTCAAGGTCACTACAGTATGTGATGCTACATGGTACATAGAATGCCAACTCTCCTCAGGCACCTTAGAGCATCTAGTTATCTCACCCTTCTTATGTGTCAAGTGTTCTTTTAATCTAGTAATGTCACCCCATATACATCTGTTATAGTATTCCATATATGTGCTTGGTATTCCTTCCAATAGGGAACCTCATGCTGCCATTGATATCTAGTTGTTGTGGCATGGTGGAACATGAGAACAAAGAAACACAAAGGAATCTTTAAATCATGCATTTGCACATAACTCACACATCAATTTTGCATTTATGTATTTGTCATCAATTTTGCATTTATGTATTTGTCATAATCCATGCATCTTAAAATCTTGCATTTATTTAAACTTATAAATATAACTTGTGACTTTATTTTTATATTGAAAAAGTATATTTTCATTTATAAATAATTCAAAAATAAATCCGTACAAAAAATTACGATAAAGTGTATGATGCATGGATTATGATAAAATCCATCCATCTTGATATTATACTTACATTAACAATACTTTGAAATTTTTTATTGCGTTTAGGGTAATTTTATTAATAAAATAGTTATCTTTGGAAATATAAATTAATTTGTATCAAACAACAAAATTAATGGTGCATGGATTTAGTCCAAATCAGTGCATCTTAATTTTTTTTCAGTTATTGAAACCTAAGAACACAATTTATGACAAACTATCGTTCTTCATATTAATATATAATATTTTAATTATCAAATGTATTAAAAATGAATCCAAAATTAAAAATTAAAAAAATTCCCCATCCCCAAATCCTTTTCAATCATTTGATATTTAAGTAATTGAAGGGTTAAATTATGTAAAAATAAAATAAAAATAACTAACTTTTACATATTTTTCAAAATACAGAACCCCCAAAACCCACATTCTTCAATCTTCAAAAGTCTATCAAAATATGTCAATTTTTCTACGAGAGTGGTTCAATCTACTTATTTACAACTCATTATGCATCAACCCAAGTTTTGAAGTGAAAAGAAACAGAAACTTTTCCTCAAATTCGAAATCCCTAATAACTGTAGGCTTTAAAATGGTATCCCGTGCTCAGTTGCTGCCTTTAAAATCGAATTAATTGACTGGACCAGCCCATACCCGTTGTACTGGTCGGTTAATCACTTTTGTTTTTTGAATTTTGAATTTTCTTTGGACCGCAGCAATATGCCAGACCTGCCTAGGCCAGTCCCGCAGGTACCGGCCATTATGGGCCACTAATAAAAAGCATGGAAATAGTTGCTCTATCACTGGATTATCCATTCTATTGAGTTTTGAATAAGATGATATCTTATTGAACTTTAAATGTCTTGCCGAACCTACTGAATATCTACCATGTGTTTTCTTTCTAACTGAAACAACCATGATTATCATGCAGGTATTCACTGATTTGAAAGCTCAAATATTGGCTTCACAGGTAAGTCCTATGTTCCAGCTTGATTGTATATTATATAATTTCTCTTAGGGTTGTTTGAGGTCTGGTTGCAAATGCTCTGGTGCAAAATATCGCTTGATATATTGAGGAAAATATCGATGTTGTCTAAAAAGTTGAAGAAATGGGGGAAGCCTTTGGAAAAAAAAGGGGTCAATTTCCAATAAAACTTTATAAGATGCATATCTAGACATGTTTACACTTAAGTAACTTAAAATATTACAAAAAAATATTTTATTAACCAAGTAATGCAGTTATAGGTATGTAAGGGAGTCATTGTCTACATAATCACCACTAAAATACTCAAGGAAACATAAATAGAAAGTTTTACATTTAGAAAATAATAACAATAACAATTATCCAACATCCAATAGAAGGTTTTCAACAGAAATGCATGATAATATACATTCGAAACAGGTGACTCGATACCGCATAGTGTTCCTTATGGGCTCAAATTTTTCAAGATTTTTCTCTATAAACTATTTTATACTAATAAATTCATGATTTTGCAACTAGCTTAACATATGTCATTAGTTAATAATTATCTAACTAGTTTTCCATTACAAATCTGTCCATTTGAAATTTCTTCGTGTTTAAGATGTGTTCAATTATTTTTCAGTTTTCAAATAAAAATAAATTTTTTAATAATATGCTCATACTTATTTGGTAAAAGGTTGAACCGATAGGTAATAAAAATAAAGTTTTTAATAATATTGCTCAATATCGCTATGGGGTACATTTGGATCGCATGAATTCAAATATACATGAAAGTTGGAATGCATATGAATTGCAAATCTTATGATTTTAAATTCATATCTATTGAAATTCTGTTGTTTGGTTGACACGTTACTCATAGCCTAATTTATCAAATTTGTATAGCTAGTGTATATTTTTTCCTTTACTACTTTATATTTAACTCAAGTGATGGATTCTCTTACAAATAGGGATGACATCAAGGTTTAATGTACCGGGACCGGTACCCGACTGGTTCTGGTCCGAACCAGTGATACCGGCTGGTCCGGATCCGGTATCAAAAAATAAATTTTCAAATAAAAAAAAAAAAAATTGGACTGGACCAGTCGCCGGACTGGAGGTACAGGTCAGGACCGACGGGACTGGTCGCTGGTCCAGATCGAAAATGGTCTGGACTGTCCACTAAACAAATTAAAAAAAAAAACAAAAAATAAATTACAGGATCGATCGGACCGGTTGTACCAGTCCAGTACTGGTTGTACCGGTCCGGTCAAGACTGGTACCAGTTGTACCAGACTGGTCCATAACCCCGCGATACAATAGTTTGTATCACGGTTGGAACTGGACCGTTGAGGTTCGGTTCTGGTAAGAATCGGTACCGTCCGGTCCGTAGAACCTTGTATGGCAATGGGGCAGGTTTCGAACCCGAACCTAACCCCATTTATGGGTTGCCAAACCGAAATCAATAGGGTTGGAGTGGGGTGGGGTGGGGTGGGTTACCCTATGTAGCTCCGCCCATGCATGATTACCTACCCCTTGTTGGATCCCCTTTGGTTTTCCCTGACTGTCCTTATTAACAGGTTGGTAGAAATTAAGTTTTAGTGGCCATTATAATTTTAGTGGTTAGTTATTTCTTTAGGACCATCTGAGTGAGGCAGGAGCATATAGGACAATATCTTCACATTGTGTTTCTGATCCCGTAAATCTTACCCGGGGTACTAATTTGTTTGTCTGAATTGCTTAATTATTGTGCCAACTCTTTGGCAGCCCTTAGCCCAAATTTACAGCAATTATATTAACTTGGTTACCTTAGCACTCAATAAAATAATCTTGTTAACAATCACTCATTTTATTGAATTTCCAGTTTATTTGTAATATTGTCAGATTGGTATCATTTTAATACCATAACCTTTTGAGAGGTGACCCCAGTTACTGATGATCCTATGCCAGTGGTAAAAACCAGCCATAGTACAAACACATTGAAGAATTTGCTCAAATATATCAAGAATTGTTTTCATGTAAATAGTATTAAAATGCAAGACTTGGGTATACACAATTGAATTTTTAGGAATTTACTTTTTGAAGCTTCCAATTTGAAACTTCAAAGAGTTTTTAACTCTTTTGTGGAGTTTGGTTGGTCTAGTTAGATGTGACCTGTAAACGTAAACTTGTTCGCTCAGTCCTATGCTCATCCTGTTGGTGACACATTCTCTCCATTGTCTTGCAGCCAGTGGATCAACAGCAGCGCCTTTCCATGTGTTTTGACAAACTGATGGCAGATATTACTCGAAGCTTAGATTCGAAGAACAGGGATAAGTTCACTCAAAACTTGACTATATTCAGGCATGAATTCCGTGTCAAGTAGTGCCTTGCCACTCTCTTCATACTTTAACTTTTTTTAGAGAAATTCTTTCCAGCAGATATCCATATAAACAATCCCCCAGCCCTATATACCTTCCAGCCAAAAGAAAAGAAAAAAAAAGTATTCTTTGGTCATGGAGTGAATGCATCTCAGGAAGCAGTTTATCTGTTTGTTTGCTCCAACAAGAAGCAGATGTTCGGAAGGGCTATTTTTATGTGCCAAAGGAGCAGGTCCTTTGTGAATTCTTTCTGGCCTTATATTCTCTTCTTTGTAATGATACTGGGGGGGAGATGGAAATATATACGATGGTAGTCTGTTTGAAAAAAAATGTGGAGTTAGAAAGTTACGGTGGGTTTGATGCTAAGGTGAGAATGGCTGTAGCTTTCATGTGTTAGGTCAATTCTTTTCCCAAGGGGGAAGATGTATATCACTCATTGGTTCCCTCATAAAGAGGTTTCAGTTTGAAATACATGTGTTCTGTACATTAACCATTTTGTTGAGTATGATGATATAAGTTGATATATATTTTGTCTTGGCTGGCATTTAATGACTGAACTTTTTGGATTGACCAGGTTTATTATGATCATTGGATGTGCATCAAGCACATTATTCTTCAAGTCATCTGTCTCTTACTTTTGAAACCTTATGATTCTATGTAAATGAAGCTTAACATACTTTTAACCAAATGTTTTTTTTTTTTTTCTGGTTTTTGTGCAAGGTAACTTGCCTTTCCAAAACTGGTTCCCCAAGAAACAACGGGATAAAATTTAAGCCGACTCATTAAGGCCTCGTTTGTTACCTATTCTGGATTAGGAACTCATTCCAGGAACCCATTTTGAAGGCTTTTTGACTGTGTTTGGTATCATTGGGGCAAACCATCTAACATATCTTTTGATTGTGTTTGGTGGTGGTGGTGGTGTGAGGGGGGTTCTCTTGGTATTTATAAGTTTGTAATCAAAATGCAATACTCAATTCTTAAAATCTAGAATGAGGGTTGGACCTCATTTTGAGGTTGTGTATTTTTTTTTTTTTTTTTTTCATTCTGAAAAACTCATTTCAAGGCTTGCTATCAAACACTTGATTTTTTGTCAAAACTCATTCTAGGGCTTGGAATGAGTTCCAAGCCATGGAATGAGTCCGAAAATGGAAGCCAAACGACACCTAAGGTTGGTAAAGTCTTGGAATTCATTAAGATTGGTAACTTCCCTTTCCAAAATTGGTCACTCATAGTTGGTTCCTCTTGAAGCATCAGGTCTGGGTTCGATTATACAGGGGGTCATTTTACTTGGGGCCACTGGAGGTTTACCTAGTCGTTAACTTTAAGATCTTGGGGATTAGTTGTGGTGTGCGCAAGCTGTCCCGAATACCCCAGTTATCAAAAAATAAAAAAGTAAAAGTCAGAGAGGTTGTTGCCAAGAGTTGGGATCAAGTTTTGCCTTCACCCAATACGAAGAGATAAACTAGATGGTTTGCCCCAATGATACCAAGGTGTTAGCTTGAGTTTTCGGTCATGTCTTGTCATTAAGGTTGACAAGTCTTTGTTCAGGTTCGTAAACATTGAATAAGTTACATGTTCGTTAAAAATTTTGGTCATAGGCTCAGTTCAAGCTCATCAACTTTTTTTCCCACAAAAAGAAAATTAAAAAAATGAAAAAAAGCTCATCAACTTTTTTAAAAGATCAAGCTCGACTCATTGAAAGCTTTGCTGGGTTCAATAATTTTTTTTTTTTGTTTTTTTTTTATTTTTTTTATTTTTTTTTTATTTTTTAATTTTTTGAAAATTGGATTCAATAATGTTATTGAGCTACATGAGTGCAAAGCTTGTTAGTCTTCAATGTCCATCAATAATCTCGTTAGTCTTCAATGTTCATGAAAAATGTCCATCAATTTCATATGTATAACGTTGAAAAAGAAATAAAATTATAATTTATAATTTTTTTATTTTTAAGACTATTAATTTTTTTATAAATATAATAAAATTATAAATATTTAATATAATAAACTAAAATCAGCTTTTTATAAATTCAATAAAAACTATAATCGCCTAAGCTTGTAAGGGAAAAAACAACGATGTACTAAAATATCTTTATTCTTTAACCAAAATATCTGTTTACAAATGTAAATAGAGTACACAAAACAACTCTTGAGATTAGAAAGCGAAGTCTAATGAGATAGTTAGAGGTTTAAACCAAAAAGAACCCCATCAACTGAGGTAGTTTTTGTTTTAGTCCTAGGCAAGATAAGTGATCATACAGGCTTGTTATCACGCTTCGAATCTAAGATATTGAATTTCGAGGATTACTAAGGGAATGACCTTCGGATCCAATTAATGGATGCGGCTAAACCAATCAAACTATACTCCGTGGTTCAACAGAGTATAACTAAACATCAGTAGAAGTCTTGAAAATTAAAATCACATTACTATGTAAACATTTTCA
>JAUPMG010000001.1:11312380-11324034 GCA_031762675.1 Pachysandra terminalis | reverse complement strand
GCACACCCAAGTGTGCACAAGGATGCACACCCCCATTGTGCAAAGATGCACACTCCAGCGTGCAAGAATGTACACTCCAATGTGTACAAGGATGCACACTCTAATGTGTACAAGGATGCACACCTCAGCGTGCAAGGATGCACACTCTAATGTGTACATAGATGCACACCCCAGTGTGTACAAGGATGCACACTTCAATGTGTATAAGGATGCACACCCCAATGTGTATAAGGATGCACACTCCAATGTGTACAAGAATGCACACCCCAGTGTGCAAGGATAAACACGCAAGTGTGTAAGGATGCACACTCCAATGTGTACAAGGATGTACATCCTAGTGTGCAAGGATGTACACCCCAGTGTGCGCAAGGATGCACATCCCGGTGTGCAAGGATCCACACTCCAATGTGTACAAGGATCCACACCCCAGTGTGCAAGGGTGCACACTCCAATGTGTACAAGGATGCACATCCCAGTGTGCAAGGATGCACACTCAAATGTGTACAAGGATGCACATCCCAGCGTGCAAGGATGCACATGCACACTCCAGTGTGCAAGGATGTACACCCCAGTGTGTACAAGGATGCACACCCCAGTGTGCAAGGATGCACACTCCAATGTGTACAAGGATGCATCACTCCAATGTGTACAAGGACACACACCACTCCAATGTGTACAAGGACGCACACCCCAGTGATGCACACTCCAATGTGTATAAGGATCCACACCCCAGTGTGCAAGGGTGCACACTCCAATGTGTACAAGGATGTACACCCCAGTGTGCAATGATGCACATGCACTCCAGTGTACAAGGATGCACACCCCAGTGTGCAAGGATGCATACCTCGGTGTGTGCAAGGATGCACAGTCCAATGTGTGCAAGGATGCACACTCCAATGTGTAATGATGCATACCTAGGTGTGTGCAAGGATGCACAGTCCAATGTGTGCAAGGATGCACACTAATGTGTACAAGGATGCATACCCCAGTGTGCAAGGATGCACATTCCAGTGTGCACAAGGATGCACACTGGGGTGTGCAAGGATGCACAGTCCAATGTGTGCAATGATGCACACCCCAGTGTGCAAGGATGAACACTCTAGTGTGGAAGGATGCACACTCCAATGTATAAGGATGCAAACCCCAGTATGCAAGGATGCACACTCCAATGTGTATAAGGATTCACACCCCAGTGTGCAAGGATACACACTCCAGTGTGTACAAGGATGCACACCCCAATGTGCAAGGATGCACACTGAGTGTGCAAGGTGAGAAAAAGAGAGAATAGAATAAGGGTAGTTTAAGTATTTTTTTTTTTAAAAGGAATGAGAAGGATGCACACTGATTGTGCAAGGATGTACACTTAGTGTGCAAAGAGAGAGTTAATGAGATAAGGGTAGTTTAGGTATTTGTTTGTTTTTTTTTTTTTTAAAACAATGTAAAGAGATAAATCTGACACGTCCTCTGACAGAGGACTGTATTGAATTATTTTTATATAGGTATACTTTATTCACAAAATATTTTGGTCAATATATTTTTCCGCATTTAATCCCCTAAAGTAGGGGATTTTCGTAACCATGGGTTTTCACTTCAAACAGTAAAAACTCTCTTTCGTTCTACGCTTTTCAGAAACATTGATTTAAAGTGGAGGATATTTAAGTCAAAAATGAAAAATAAAAAAAAAGCAAAAGAAGTTAACTTACTTAACAGGGGTTAAATGATAAGGGGTTATTGTTGTTTTTGAAAGGTGAAGGAAAGTCTTTGCAAATTGTGCATACCTAAAAGGGTATGTGTAAATTACCAAAAAAATCATCTAATATTGGTCTGCTTTAACAGGCTTCGATACCTGATGAGACATGCTTTTATTTCTCAAGGTTAACACGTACATTTAGAAGAATATTTTTGCTATGTGGCAAACATTTTGGGATGAAACCGATTAAATAAGGGGAAATCTATGGGCCCATTTGGAGCATTTTTCACCAGATAACCCCGTCTCATACTAGGCCAGTCAACGAGTCGTGTTAGCTCGGCTCAGGTTCGGATTCAGATCACATGAACCGAACATGAGCTCTATAACTAGGCTCACGAGCCAAGTCTAAATCCGAAAAAAAAACTCATTATTTTAACGAGTTTGGATAGACTCGATTCGGTTCGTGTTTGAGATTATACTCCTATATTCTTATTTCTTATATTATGTACTAATACTAAACACACGTTAAAATATTATACTACATATAATAATAATTAGCAATTATAATATTAATATTTCTATACTGATCTAAAGTGGCGTTTGGTATTGCTTCTATAAGCAGTTATTGCAGCTTAGTTCATGTAAGTACATATTAAATTTAAAAACGTGTTTTGATGGGCTTTTGGGTGTGTATCCATAGCACTAGAGGAAGGCTACCCATAAAGAGAAGCTGCTCTCAGCAGCTTCTCCCAAGTGCTTATGCATACGCTAAACACTTATAATGTAACCATGAGCAGGTCGACCACCACCACCACCACCCCACCACCACCACCATCACACCACCCTACCACCACCACCCCTCTTCCAAGGCTGAAATTGGATCGGATTCAGATTGGATCCCCACGACCCAAATCCGATTAAATTCAAAGAGAAAATCCGAATCCGATTATATTTATAGGATCCATATTCCAATCCGACTACGATCCAAATCCAATTATACATTAGAATTAGATGATAAAAGCATTCAAGAACGAAACTATTAACAAATTATTTAAAATACAATACAAATAAATATAAATTGCCAAATATAAGTGAATAATACAATTTAACTTAAATTAAAAACATATTCCCAAACAACTAAAGAAAGAAGACACATGTTAATCTAATCAGATTTGGGTCTTAATTGGGCCGGATATCCAAGATCCTGATCTGATTATATACGGATCTGATTATTCAGATCCGAATCTGACCTGACGTCTACGTAATCAGATAAAGATCCGATTAAGTAGGGTAAATTCAAGTAAATTTGGGCCGGTATTGGATCTAGATCCGACCCATTGCCAACCCTTACACCCCGGCAAATATTTATGTACATTTACCCCTAAGATATCAAAGTTTAATTTCAAAATGACCCTCAAAAGATTATATGATACTATTAACCCCATTTACACTTCTTATCATGCTTGCTAATATAGAGTATCCTCTTCACCAGAAAGACAAACAATTTACAGTGAAGCATATCTACATCATCTTGCTAAAACAAACCAGAAGGCTGGCATGGATCTTAGTCACAGAACAAAGATTCCATTTCAAAGACAAACTAATCTGCAGTCGAGAGCGTATCGACGACAACTTCCATCGTCCTTGACCTGAGATTTGATTAAGAAAATATTTTGGGTATAAACTCCCCTTTCCAGACTCCCATCTAGCAAGTAATTTGCAGATTATATGTCCTGAACCCAATCCAAGAGAGTGATTGAACTTGTATAATACAATCAGAATTCATGGAACTTGGATGTGTGGGAATCATACAAAAAGGATTAGAAGACACTATAATAACATGTTTGCTTTCATATAAACATCAAGAACACTAACCAATGAGATGTTATTCACTGCCGGTCCTCTGTTCCTCTGATAGTAGCCAAGAGATATAATCGGATCCCTGACTCAGTACAGAATCCATCTGACTGGGTGGAACCACCCTCTTCCTCATCAATGTCTCTACCGTCGGGCACTTTCTTTTCCGCCCTCCTCTTGGCCTCGACCGGAATTGCTCATCAGACTCCTCAAAATCTCCCTATACAACGAAACCATTACAACCATTAGGTATCCAATCTATCAATTATACAGGAAAAAAAAAAATAATCCTTCTCATACTTACATAGACATATACATGGCAACCAGTTCTTTCATGGTTATCTCTCACATGCCTGTACGGGAATCTCATGCCACAGCTACTAATGCGACAGGCAAATGGTCTTAAATTGAGGTGTACAACATTAATGTGTTGGACGAGATTGGATTTCTGCAAATACATATATTCAAATATCCAGATACAATAATGTCAGATAGCGATTGGGGTTGTTAGGTTTTGCAAAATTAACAATGCAAAGGTATAATCAACACAAAAATGAAACTAAATCAGTTCCTGCAATTTAGGATGCCAAGTTCAATCTCATCATCTGTATACATTCCATTTCTTTTGAACAGCTTAACCCATGGTGTAAAGGAACGGCCGTACGATACAACTCGGGATTGGCTCGGTCCGAGACATGATACATACGTTGGTCAATCTCAGTCAGATTGTCCAATCCAACTCAGCCGAGTAATAACGAATCGGCCGAGAAAAGGAGTTTATCATTTTTTTCATTCATTGTTTGACTCGGACGATCCTGATACGAATCGCAGATCCAACTCAAGATCTCCCTGGAATGATCTTGATCCAATCCCCGAGTTCAAACACTATGACTCAACCAAATAAGATAAACAAAAAAAAAACTAAAAACAACAGTATTACGCAGCAAGAAAGCAACCAGAGCATCTTACATTTGAGAATGTGTGAAGGCAACCCTTGAAAGTACACTTGATCCTCTCTGACGGGCTTTCGGCTTCATGAGTTCGCATGTGTCTCTTCATGTTCTTCTTTAGTTGCTTGCTCCTACAAACCTCACAGGTAACATACTGGTGACAAACCCGCAGATGGGCCCTCAGGCATTCAACATTGGTGAAGTGCTTCATACAACCTGGTTCGGTGCAGATGACTTCAACAGAATCCAGCTTAACTGCAGTAATAACGGTATCAGATTGAAAAAGTAGTTTCAAGTCCAACCACAATCATAGAAGATAATAGAACTGGAATCTGGTCATTAAAATTACTAACAGAAGATAATATGGGTATGGTGAGGGTAATTTAGAATCACACAAACCCACACGGGTTAGCTCAACTGGCAGGCTCTCCAGCTCAGGAATTGGAGGTCCCAGGTTCCAATCCCACTAAGTGGGGTTGGGGGTTCCACGTCCCCAAAAAAAAACTAATAATAATAATAAATAAATAAAATAATATAAAAAAATTAGAATCACGTGAACTAGTGAAGGAACTTGCCATGAGAGTCCTCATGCTTCCTCAACCGTGATGCAAATTTGAACACTTTTCCACACCCTATTTCCCGGCAAGCATGCTGCTTTGGACACCCACCATCAGAGGAAGCAGACTCTTCGTCATGAATTTCTTTCACATGACGCGTCATGTTTCCTTGAAAAGCAAACCTATGATTACAGTTTTCTACAGGGCAGGCGAAGAGTTTCCCTTGGTGCTGAAGCAGGTGGCGGGTCAAATGGTCTTTTCTTCTGTAGTTTGAGTGACAGTCATCTACAGGGCAAGCAAATGGCCTCTACAAAAGATGAAAAATGTTAACCAAGTGTTTGAGTACAATTATATGAACAGACAAAAGAAAATCTTCAAACCTCACAAAATGAAATGGTGCGTGATCGAGGCTCACTTGATGGAGCTTCGCAGGAGGTCCCCCAACCTGGTACTGGTCCATTCAAGATAAAAAAAAAAATGCTACCTCTCGCATTTTGGAGTTCTTCACTTGGGATCCAATGCTTCACGCAATTACATCCATGAGTTTTTTAAACAATATTCTATCATTCAAAAAACCCAAGAGCCTGCAAAACCTTATTTATAAATGATGCAAACAATTGAAAGAAGAACTTTTACTAAATGGTATATCAATTATAGTTTTTTCATCTTAGTCTACAATAGCTATTGATTACCGGTATGTGCTTATTATGCTAAGTTAGAGAGGATAAAATGCCAAAGTATCACTGCTAATGCTTTAATCAACACCCATAAAACACACATCAATAGTTTACAAAATAAGAATTGCCAAAGTATCAGTTATAATGCTTTAATCAACATCCAGAAAACACGTTCTTTGCTTTCTTAGAGGTAGTCATGCGGATCTAGCCTGTTAAGATCCTTTATGTCCTGTTCACGGTCCATCTCATCCTGAATGTACATCATATACTTTAGAGAAGCACTCTCATTTGGTCAGATTAGCTCACTCTATGGTACAAGGCATAAACATATCATTTTCAATGGTCCCTAGGGCGGCCAATGGCTTGGCAGATAAGCCAGCCAGGGAGGATGCACCCACCCCCCCATCCCCGGCCACTCTAAATTGTACATTCTTTCTCCCCATATACTCGGCAAAAAAAAATTCCAATTCATGTTTATCAATCATTACATTAATATATAAAAATACACACACACACACACACATATATATATTTGGAGGTACCAATCCCAAACCATAACAAATTATAATCATATCTCAGTATAGTAGCCTTGACATCCACATCAATGAGAGAAAGCACTCAAGACATATTTCCAATCCTGAAATAGCTGCGCCAAGGAAAATAGATGAGTTTGTTGCCACTGAATCCGTTCTGATCATTCCCCGTCTTTCAATGCTGCCCCATTTCTTTCTCGATTCTGATCCGGATTCCGGGAGGGGAAACGCAGAGCCAACCCGGATCACAGCATAACATCTTGACATCCTTCATCCCAACCATGAGGTTTTTTTCAAAAAAGTAAAATTTTACGGCCAGGAATTAATTTTCCATACCAGTGTTACAAGCAAACACAAATCTAAGATCGAAATTACTTCCATTATCCCAAAAAGTTATACTATGTTTTTGCAAATCAGGCGATCTGATTGTACTTTGAATTCAATAAAATTTCATCATCAACAGAGACCAAGCTTAAAACCAGAAAGAAGCCAAATACCTCCAGGGAATGACCCTGCATGTGTTGCATCAGATAAGCTGGTTTTCGAAAAGACGCACCACATTCTTCACAAGTATTAGACCTTCTCTCCTCTTTTCTCTCATCCCCAACCTTCTTTTGCTCCTCGATTTCTTCCTGAGTCGCAAATGAAAACAAAACAACAACAGATAAGGATCCGAAAACACTCTTACAAATCATTAGTTCCAGCGCAATAAGAAAGATCCGTTCAGACTAAATCTACCTTCAAACACAGTATATTAGTAAGTATAAACTTCAATTTACAAAAAAATATATAATAATAATAATAATAATAATAATAATAATAATAATAATAATAATAATAATAATAATAATAGTAATAATAATAAATAAATATGTACTTCCACTACAACACTCCCAAAATTCCAGAGATACCGAAGTTCCAGCTAAAAGTGATATCTAAGGTTTTCAAAGTACAGTTAGGACCTTAGATTTCACTAATTGGATTCATAAAAAACACAGATATTTCATGGCAAGGAAACATCTCAGCATTGATAGATATACCAAAAAAACCTAAACTGAATATAACAATCTCCAACTTAAAATGTATTAAACCCAAACATGAATCTTCACATAATCTTCTAAAGCAAGTCATTAGTGAGACTATGATACAAACCTTATGATGGGAGAGAACATGAGCTGTAATCAGGGATTTCTTTGACCTGCAAATACCACAATAATCACAGTAATAACGTCTGATATCTTTGAAGATCGGACCTTCCTTATCTCCTTCTCCCTTCATCTCCTTCGCTTTTCTTTAGCTAGTTGAAAATCAAACTAGGATTTTTTCTTGCATCAATTACCCTCAGCATATAACTGTCATCGTCACAGTGTTTAGTGTGTAAGCATCAAAAACTGGAGTAACGACCAAGTTATTTTTACCTGCCAATCTTTTTCAAATATGTGAAGTCAATAGCAACCTCGATTAGATGTGTTTTATTCATATTACCTACTTTAAAAGAAAATCCATGAGTTCAATCGGACCAAAATTTTGGAAAAAAGAAATTAAGAATCATAAATAAAGGATGGTTGCAATCTACATTAAGGGGACGTCCAAAACTGAACCCTAAACTATTGAGCCCAAATTCAACCTGAATACGAATTTTTGAGTTCGGACTGGTTCGAGCGGTTGCAAACTAAACATATAGTTTCATGAATTTGTGCTCCTTCAAGTAGTTCTCCTACTTTTTCATGTCTTCTTATGAAATAAGTATGCCAAATAAGAATTAAAAACTTAAAATTAGTAGACTAATGTTCATATTCCATACTTTTGGACCATTTGCCCCAACCCCAATCCGCCCCGGGATCGGGACAACCATTAAAATACCAATACCAGGGAGTCGGGGCAACCATTTAGATACCAATACCGGTATCTAGAGCATTGGAGAAACCCGACCCGGGCGGGGAAGAAAATCATTCCATTATATAGTTCAGGTTACTCAAAGAAAATTATTGCCAGGTACAAGAGTAAAGAACATGAGAAAGAGTCTCTACACAAAGATATTGTATAACTAAGAAAAATAAATTGTTTGTGTCGCATCTCATAAGACAACGAAGATGAGAAAGAAACAAGAAAATCTTAGTGAAAGTGAAACGCGATTTTTCTTCGTCTCTTCCTAAGCAACTGGATTTTGTATAGAAGAATACAAAAAGAACAGAGGTTAAGCTCAATTCTCAACAACACCTTCCCTAACACAATATTATAGCGCCCAATCACAAGAATTATTCCTACCGAAACAAGGTCCAAACCCCTCAAAACCGTTAGATTCTTCTAAATATCAGACAATGGATTGAACCCCACAAACCTAAAAATCGGAACAATTAAACCGCATAAACCTAAAAATCAGAACAACTAAACCCCATAAACCTAAAAATCGGAACACTCATAAACACAGAAACCTCTTATAAATCATAACAATTCAAAGACCACAACACATATTAACACATACCTGCTAGTAAAAACGAACTGATAAAAAAAAACGTGTTCAAACCTGTTGAAATTTCGTTCCGACGATCCCTTAAAAAATAGATGGAAGAAAACGTTAGAAAACCCCTTCGATTTGACGGAATCTTAAGCTTGATGGTTGATGGCTGATGCTCTTAGATTCAGAAAGAATGGATTGACCTAGGCCGTAAGAGGTAGAGAGCTCCCTCCCTCTCTTTTGAGTCCTTGAGATTGAGAAGACTAAAGAAAGAAAAGAAGAAACCCTAAACTAGCAAGTAGCAACTAACGCTAAGAGATATGGGTATAACGAGCCTAGCGGTCGGGTTGATCTGAACTCGACTCCTACTCGGAGTCGGTTCATGACATCAGTACCCGAACCAGTCCCTGACCCAAGCTTTGGCTTATCAAATTTCGTTCGATTAGAAGCGGGGTGGGTTACTCTTTAATCCGCCCCATTGTCATCCCTATAAAGAATAGAGCAAGGTTTAAAAGATCGAATTGGGATCCGGACCGGATCGACCAGGAATGGTAGTACCTCTGGTATTGTCCGATCCGGTACAAAAAGTGGATCGTTTGCTTCTTCTTTTTTATCAGCCGGAAGGACTGTATTGGTCGCCGAACCGACGGTACAGGTTGGGACCGATTGGAATTGGCTGACCCAAATCGTTCAATTCTTAAATTAAAAAAATAAAAATAAAAACAAAAAAACAAAAAAAAAATTAGACCAGTTGTCGTGATTGAATCGGTCATCGAAGATGTTGCACAGGCTGATCTAGACCGGAATCGATTATACCAGTTTGATCCAAAGCCTCAAAATACATTAGTTGTATTGTGGTTTGGGACTAGACCAGTTTTGGCCGGTCTTAGTACGGACCAACCGATACAAACTAAATCGGTCCGATCTTTTAAACCTTGGAATAGAGCAACGAAAACAGAGTTGATAAATTCAGTCACAAAATACACAACATTCTAGAACTGTTAGGATTTTAGGCAAAATCGTAAAACAATAAGAATAAAAGAGAAAATTTCTCAATTCAATTTCATAAAATATTCAAATCTAAAATAACAAAGAACTCAAAACAAGATCCAGCAAAACAATTTCTTGTTTTATTCTCTCTCTCCTCCAATGGGTTTTGTCTCCAATTCTTTGTAGGTGCAACAAATTGTTTTCCTTAGGAATATTTCCTTACTTGTACTAGGATGGTTTTGGATCTCACGGTAATATAATTTTGAAACTATATACAAGTGTTTTTAAGCCTAATAAAAACGTCTCATAATGTTAGGTATTTCATTTTTCTTTTTTCTTAAATTATTTTATATCAGGCGAAGATAACGTTAACTCGGTATGCAAAGTGTTTTAAAGTATGATGTGTATGTCAACACGTTCGCACTGATGTACCAGCTTTCACAGATGATATGCTCCTAACATATAACTCAGAATTGTCAAAACTGAAAAAATTAATGTGATCAAATCTTCAATAGATGGTACTCTATCTATTGAAGTCTAGATTGGTGTTCTAGACCGACAACCAGTCATGTCGGTTCAAACCAGAATCATCCAGGACGGTTGGTCTTTATCGGAATTGGCCGGGACTAATCTAGTACTGTTGATCCTCGAAAATGGATAACAAAAGAGTTTAACAAGATGACAAGTATCACCTTACGAATGGTTAACCAAAATCAGAATATTGGTTCAAAAACCGTATTGGCCTAAACTTGACAGCCATTCCAATACGAGGTTTTCTTGTATAGGTAGGTCAAATCATTAATAGACTCAAGGAATAGGTTTTAAAAAATCCCAAGGAATGGATTCAGAGATGGCACAAAGACAGAGAAGTCAGAGACTTTAAATCTGTCAGCCCGGTTCTCTTTTTTACTCCCCTTGCCTTGTTTGAATGAGAATGAGGGTTTTTATAACCAAAGTTCTCAAATAAGGTGTAAGTGACAAGTGTCAGTCATCGGGGGTAGACGTGATAGGATGATTTCACGTGTCCCAGCCCATACCTCGACTGTCACCTGTCACTTTATACAAGTGTGCAAGCAATCTTTGCCTTGTGCTCGGTCTCTTTGATGTGACATTGCCCATGTGGGTCTGGCTTAACTGTCAACAACCGTCATAGGTCTGATGGGACGTCTCTCTGAACCACCATTCCTTTAGGTATCTCGATCCCCCCCCTTTTTGTCTTACTGTATAGACATGTTAAGAAGCTCGGGGTATTATCCCTGAGCTCGAAATGATTTTAACTCGATTACGGCTGTAATACTTCGCAACATCGGGTAAAGTCACGTTTGAACTTGTAGCTCAACATTAATACATGACCTCGGGCGTCTCTATACTCGGGGTATGATTGCTCCAAAGGCAGTCCCCTTTTTAGGACTTGGGTCGTAGAAAGTAGTCTACGTTGCTTTATGACTATAGCAATGTCATCGCTTTCTTGGATAACTAGTCAATACGAGGGTGTAATCGATGTGAAATTCTGTAGTTAGGTGAGGATAATCCCTGATTTGATCTCGAGTTTAGATCATGAAGTCTATTCTCGGATTTGGAATAAGATCAAATTGTCTTTATTCAATCACGAGTCTAGATCATAAAAATCTCGAGTCTAGATCATAAAGTCTATTCTCGGATTTTGAATAGGATCAAATTGTCTTTATTCAATCTCGAGTCTAGATCATAAAGTCTATTCTCGGATTTGGAGTAAGATCAAATTGTCTTTATTCAATCTCGAGTCTAGATCATAAAGTCTATTCTCGGATTTGGAGTAAGATCAAATTGTCTTTATTCAATCTCGAGCCTAGATCATAAAGTATATTCTCGGATTTGGAATAAGATCAAATTGTCTCTCGAAATTTGGATGTATATATTTAAGCGGGAAATGGACAAATTATGCACAGGAGTCTGCCAGGTG
>JAUPMG010000001.1:11298232-11308357 GCA_031762675.1 Pachysandra terminalis | reverse complement strand
TCAACGAAAACAGAAGAATCAACTAGTATCATCATTTGAACAAAGCGAAACAAGACATTCAACCTAAAATCGATAAAGATCTAGAAAGAGAAAGGAAGAACTAAGCTGGAAGAGAATAGCCCTAGAGCTATTGTTGCAACAAATCTAGATTTGACGAGGGCCAATGAAATAGATCTAATCCAAACCGAAGCTATCAACTGAAATTGCTTGTTTCTGATTCCGGTGGTCAGAGAAGGTGAACCTCGTGAGAAACTTCGACGAGCTCCAATAACACTTGCTGGTTAGGATTTCGAATGAAGGAGAATCAATAACTAGCAACATAAAGGAAAAAAGAAAAAAAAAAAGGAAAATCCAAAGAAAACGTCGAGTGTTATTACACGAAGATGAAACCGTTAGTAGATCGATCGATGAATCAATAAATGGGAGACGAGAAGAGGAACTTCGATTTCTTGGCAAGCGATATGAGGTTTTGCAGAGAGAAAGAGTAGAGCAACTTGCAACAATGGCAAACTCCCATCTCTCATCTCTCTCTTGGTGAAGATTGTATTTGGCGCGATTCTTCCAAAATTTTGAAATGGGAACGAAACGGAAGGGGTAGGAGACGCGATTCCAAAATTCTGAAATGTGAATGTGACGGAAGGAGAAGGAAGAACGGATGTTAGTTTGGACGGACGTTAACCAAATTCTTGTCTACAGACATTTTCTCCTGAACATGTGGTCCACCGCCACAGTCAATCCATAATTAAGTTAGCAGGGAAGTTAGCATGATGGTTATCAGAAGATCCGGCTCCATTGAAAAAGCATTTTCAAGTTAGATTTATGAGAAGCTTGTGTAGAGTAGGAAATCTATGTTCAATGAGAGTTTTATTCGTGAAGATAACATGGGTAAAATAGGTACTTTAAAAGTGTTAAAGAGACATATAAGACCATAAGACAATTTATTCGTGAAGATAACATGGAAAAATTAGGTATTTTAAAAGTTTTAAAGTGGCATATAAGACTCAAAGACATATTTCATTAAAACCTTAAATTGATTCTCACAAACATGATTTCAGAACCAAGAAATACTAGCTTCAAAAAAAAAATCATCATTTATATAAAGTAATTCTTGTAGAATCGCTTTTCACTGAGTTTTACCAAATGTTTATTTATTTATTTGTAGCCCCGGCTTAACACAATAATAATCGTGCCCCATATTGGACCGTGGAGGCTTAAAATTAGGCACAATCCGGTCCGATTGATAATCGGGCCATGGTTTATATTGCTTCATCTTCCGTGGAAATAACAATTCAACATTTTTATGCCTCTCCCTTTGTTTTATATATAAAAATATTATTATTTTTAATTAAAAATTTAAGGATAAATGGTGTGAAAAAACATATTTTTAGTACTTTTTAGCAATTTAAGAATCAAATTGACATATTGAAACCTATTAACTTTTTATAATTGATAATTTTGTATAAGAATTTTTAAGATATTTTTCCTTTTTTTTTTTTTTAAAGGAAAATCCGCACTATAAATACCTACTCGCTACCGACATTTTAATTCCGCAGTCTAAACGGAGCTCACATTTAAGCGCCATAAATTAAAATTAAAGGTTACATCATTTCACTCTTCTCTGTTCTCTCTCTCTCTGCAACTATTAAATATCCCTGTGAAAACCCTAGAAAAGTTCTCATGTCCAAGAGAGGAGAGAGAGCTCGAAACCCTAGCAATGGAGAAACTCACGCGAAAACTCTTCTATTCTTTGCTTTCGATCTCATTCTTAACTCTCATTCTCCTATTCCCTTCGAGAACCGCACCTCGCCGTCGTCGGAATTTCTCTCCCGTCGCCGATCTCGAGAACACTCTTCGTCCTCCTCCGAGGATGGCCTACTTCATTACGGGATCTAACGGTGACGGAGCTCGTATATTCAGGCTTCTTCACGCTGTCTATCATCCGAGAAATCAGTACCTGTTGCATCTGGATAACCATGCTTCGCAGCAGCAAAGAGTTGATCTTGCCGTCTCGATCCAAACGGTGGAGACGTTTGGAGCTGCGGATAACGTGAATGTTGTCGGTAAGGCGGATTCCGTGAATTACGGCGGGTCGACGCCGACTGCCTTGGTGCTTCACGGTGCAGCGATTCTGTTGAGGTATAGCAAGGATTGGGATTGGTTTGTTAATCTTGGAGCGTCTGATTATCCGTTGATTACTCAGGATGGTACGATTGGCATTTATGTTTTTCTCTTCGCTTCTTTAATTCTCTAGCTTGTGTAAGTGTATAATCTAAGTTTGGTTCAAGTGATCAGCCATCATATTGATACAGAGAACTCAATCTATGTATATTTTAGTGTTTTTGAAGCAATGTAGTTTTTCATAACAACCCATATGATAATTCTGAAATGAGAAGGGATTTGGATGAGAGAGAATATGAGAAATATATAGCTATATTTTTCGCTTTCCACAATGACTGAACTGGGTTTATGATAGAGAACAAAATTTCATGCCTTTATCACTGTGTGTTTGGTTAGTTGGAAAAGGATAGAAAGAAAAGTAAAAGAGCACTTTCTTTTCCTTTCCTCTTCATTGAAAGGGGAAAAGTTTGAGGGACCAAACACAATGTTTTTAGGGATGTACAAATGTGCTGAGCCGTGCGTGCAGGTCCGACCTGACACGATTTGGGTCGTGCCCAAGCACGGCATGATTAGTGTTGGGCACGACATGACATGATAGGGCTTATAGCACCGTGTCGGGCCTGGGCTCATGGCCCATGACACGGCCTAGACACAATTATGCACGAGCCCTATTCAATTTTTAGCCAAATTATAGGCAAAGCACTAGGCCCGGACTGGCACGATAATATTAGTATCACGTGCCGTGCTTGATCTGGGGAACAAAAATTAGACACAGCGCTGCACGAAGCACGGCTGGCATGAAAATATTCGTGTCGAACCGGCACTTGCAGCCCGCATATACATCCCTAAGTGTTTTTGAGTTGTTAACTGAAAGGATTGTCTTGATTTCCTAGATCAATTACATGGTCTACTTTATGGAACCAACAGATATACGGATGTGCAAGGTCACAAGTTGAGTCTCATTGTAAATCACTGCTTGCTCTTCCTTTCTGTGTGCATACGCACACACACGTGTTTATCTAGAATTTGATGTTTGTCAATTCATCATTTGTTACAGATTTTCTCCATGTTCTGTCTTTTGTGCCAAAGGATTTTAATTTCATAGAGCATACGAGTAATATTGGCTGGAAAGAGTAAGAAATCGTATCTAAAACACTGATATATACATTTGTTACAACTATGTCCGGGTTTAAATGGTGAATATAAGCTTGAATTGCATTTCAGGTATCAAAGGATAATCCCAATTGTTGTTGATCCCGGTCTCTATCTTGCATCTAAAGGTGCAGTTTTTATGGCCAATAAGAGGCGCACACTGCCAAAAGCGTATAGGTTTTTCACAGGTAATTTTTTTTGAAAATAAATCTTTATTTTCAATTTAGGAGTACTGGTATTATGGCTACTAATCTTTTAATTGGACCTCATAAGTGCATTACTTGGAACAGTTCTGTTTTGATGTATAGAATTTTTTCATGTCAGCAAATTCAATTGCGTAGACTGTTGAGAAGTGTTATTGGCTACTATTTTGCGAACTTTGACACCCCTTGTTTTCCCTGTTGGCTCCCCTATTTTTATTGCCACAAATTTACATACAAAATAAAATAAATGCCATGACATTGGAGTGAAGGTGGCTGTAACATGGGTGCCAGATGATGCTTCTGTGTTTTCCACAGTTTGTGTGGAAAACGCATGCTGTCATTCCTTTGGTTTGTTTTAATAGTAAGGAAGAGTTTGTTTGTGTATGTCTTTGGCTAGTACCTTGTGAGTAGTTGTATGGTTACTGAAGGAAATTTTCTTTGGTGAACAAACACACAAGTATCTCAGAGCTGCTTTCCATTGCCAAATATGGAAATTTGGCGCCATATAATCTTAGGTTTCAGTAATTTTTCTTTGTTCTTCATTTTGAGAACATTGTGTACATGCTTCACCACTGTCTTATCTGTCGGCAATTTTCAGTACCATATTTAAAAGTAGGACGTCTTGAGGCATATCCCAAACTTGGACTAAATGAGGACGTACAATCATGCGATATTTCTCCATTTCTTTGATAGCTATTAATTTGGTTGTTGAGATTCTCTAGCTATTTTCATTTTGGAATATTGCCTTGTGTTGTTATGTGGAGACTGATGCAACTGAGGCATTCAGGAAGTACTGATGATCCAACCATCGACTCTGCCGGTTGAGCTGTTTTGTTTAGCCCCAACTACGGGGTATTTATCAGACTTTTGTGACTGCTCTTGTAACACTTTTTCTGGAGCTTTTGAGAATAGTAGAACCTGGTAGACGTAAGCAGCATTGCCGAACCACGCAAATCGTTGTCTTGTGTGTGCTTGATTTCTTCTTCTTCTCTGTTTATCTTTCTTTCTAAACACCATGTTGATGAGTTGGTGCACTGACTCAAGAGACTGAATGAGTTTCTGTTATCCAAAATTTTAATTTTCACGGAAAAGTAAGTGGAAATTTTGAATAATGTTTATTATTCTATGTTGATCTTCAACCATGCCTAAATATAATTTTCTTCATAATTTCTACAGGCTCTCCATCAGTGATCCTGAGTCGCAAGCTCATAGAATTCTCCGTCTTGGGATGGGACAACCTTCCGAGAACTCTTCTCATGTACTTCTCCAACGTGGAAGCCTCACACAGAGGTTACTTCCAGACCCTCGCGTGCAACTCCAGAGAGTTCTCCAACACAGTTGTCAACTCAGACTTGCGATTTATTGCTTGGGATAATCCTCCTCGGAAAGAGCCCCGCAATCTGAGGGTCTCTGATTTGAACAAGATGCTAGTGGGTGGAGCTGCTTTTGCTGGACCATTTCTCCCAAACGATCCAGCTTTGGACAGGATTGACTCTGTCGTATTACAGAGGAACCGTGGAATGATAGCACCAGCTGGCTGGTGTATAGGGAGGCGGGGCAGAGGAAGAGATCCTTGCCAGCTTTGGGGCGACATGGATGTACTCAGAGCAAGTCCAGCTGCCAAGAGATTTGAGAAACTTCTGCTCAGGTTGATGAAGAACACAACCTTCAGATCAAATCTATGTATTCAGAGGTGATCTATGGTTGTTTGGACGTTTTTGGACTTGAGCACATAAGCAATTGTACATTTTTCGTATCACTACATTATTTGTTTGTCTTCTTGTTCTCTTACCTTAAACAGTAGCCTGTTTGGATAATTTTAGGTTGTGTTTGTTTAATTGGAAAAAAGTATAGTAAGGAAAGTAAAAGTGCATTCTCCTTTTCTTTCATCCCTTCTTTGAGGGGGCTTTTCACTGAAAGCGGAATACTTTTACAAAAAGTACTTTCTAATGGGTTCATACTTTCTAATGAACTAGACACACTGAATCTATTTGGAAAGTTGGTTTTCTTTTCTTTTCCTAACAGATAATTATAAAAAATCAGGTATTTGGAGGTTTGATTTTGGATTAATGACGGCATCTTTATAATCTCGAGGGTAATGAAGCACCAGGTCTGGGGTTCGATTCTAAGGGGCCCGTTTCACTTGGGGCTATTGGAGGCTTACCTGGTTGTTAATTTCAGGGGTCCGGGATTTGTCATGGTGAACGTAAGTTGGCCCGGACAACTTGCTAATCAAAAAATAAAATAAAATTAATGACAGCATCCTTAGAACCAAATCAACAAGGCCTAAAACTATTTCATATAATATGGTACAATTATGGGATTAGTTGGGCCTATTTTGGACCGAACCTTAATTGCAACCGTCCATCTCAAGTGAGTAGCAATCATCTGTCTTATAAATGAAACCCAATACAATTGCTCTATTAGGAGTGCCAATTTAATCGGGTTGGGCTCTCATGTTATTTTAGGACTGAACTTAGACTTCATCATTAGGTCCAATAATGAGGCCGGACCAGGATTGAACATACATAGTAGCACTTGCTCATCAAGCCCAAGGTACAGTAGCCAAAACAATTTGTAAAAAGAGCAATCTCAATTTTGTTCAAGAATATTGGATGCAGCCCAGTCTGTACGCATAGAAGGTAGGGCTGTCAATGAGCCGAGCTAGTTCAGCTTGGACTCAGGCTCGGCTCTTATGAGTCAAGTTTGTGCTCTATAATTAGATTTGCAAGTCAAACTTGAACCAAAAAAAACTCATTATCTTAACGAGGTTGAGCCGATCTTGGGTACGCTCGGCTAGGCTTTTATATGAGATCATACAATTATATTCTTATATTTTATATCATATATTAATATCAAATACATATTTTATTATATTATATTATATAATCGTCAATTATAATATCAATAAATGTATACTAATATAAGTACTTTTACGAGTCGAGCCTTTTATAAACCCAATTTGTTGTGAGCCGAGTTGTAATGAGCCCGAGCTGAACTTGAGTCCCAAATCTTTTAACAAGCCTTAGCCGAGCCTCAGCCTTGCTTAAGGTTTACGAGCATGAGCCGAGCTGGGCAAATCTCGGCACGGCTCATTTACAGCCTAATAGAAGGGGTAGTTACAGTAATTTCAAAGCAAAACATGGCTATTTCGGTATTTGAAGCCCTCTGGATAGATATAAATTGCATTTCTTCTTCGTTCCCGAACCCTAAAACGGTCGCGGCAGATACCCTCTCTTTACTTCCTGCAGGTACTTCTCTCTCTCTCTCTCTCTCTCTCTCTCTCTCTTAACGGTTTCTAATCAGTATTTTTAGCATTTCATAGCTCGATTAAAGCTAGCCTTCTTAGGTGCAGCTTCAAATAGCCTCACGTAATCTCATTATTTTTGTGTGCGAATAACTACTTTTTCATAGGATTTTTTTTTGTCGCCTGAGATCTCTTACCGGGAGAGATTTAATTGAATAAAAATTAATGTCTATTTGATTACTTTTTCATTCAGTTCTTTGATATTTTGTGAAGGAATATGGATGGCTTGATGTCCGTTGGAAACGTTCTAGATCTGCTTATGAAGTTCTGATTTGTGTTTTCACAGGTTTTGTTGATTAGGAGAGTTTTAGGTTGCACCAATGGCTCCTCCTTCCAAAGGTATTGATCTTGGAATTTTTCATTTCGTTATATCGTTTATATAACCGGATTTTGGTGCATTTTATGTTCTAATATTCAATTATATTCTGAGTGAATGGAGATTTAACATTGTTATATTGATAACTACAAAAGGTTGATGTTAATTTGTAGTTTCTATAGTCGGATTTGGCAATTCAACAGGGTGATGATTCCATACACAACCTGTTTTGCCATAACGTGTATATACTTGTAATAGGTACAACTAGATGCTTGATTGGGTACTGATGAGCAACACGATCTTGTGTATTTTTTTGATTAAATTTGTTTGGTTTGTTCTTCAAATGTTCTCGTTGTGTGCATCACACAATGGGTGTGTTTGGTTAATATAAAGGAAAGTAAAAGAGCACTTTACTTTCCTCTTTATCGTTTCCCCTTCATTTTAAGGAGAAAAGTTTGAGGTGCTTCTCACTAGAAATAGAACACTTTTGGAAAAGTACTTTCTAATGGGCCATATTTTCCAATGAACCAAACGTGTAGATTTCATTGGAAAGTTACCTTTCCTGCATATTCTAGCTAACCAAACACAGTCAATGAGAATTAATAATGGTTATGCGTATAATTAAAGAGGATTAGTTTGATAATAATAATGGTTATGCTTATAACTAAAGAGGATTAGGAACTTGACTTGTTTGATACCTTAGGCTGTGTTTGGTTTGCGTCAAACTGTGGGAAAGAGTGGGCCCCACCACTTTCATTTTTCCTTTTGGTGTTTGGTTGTTTGGGAAAGTGAAAATAAAGTGGGCCCCACATAAGGAATCAGAATTTTTTTGGCTTCCAAGCCAAAAAAAATTTTGACGCTCTTCTTGCCCGGATCTGCGTCAAAGGAATCAGAATTTTTTTTTTCTGATTCCTTTGACTTTCCCACAGTTTGACGCAAACCAAACACAACCTTACGTTGTCTTTGGGGGGATTAATATTGGCATTTGAGATTCCAGGATCGTTTTTTAGAAGGTTGATAGGAGATTTGTTACT
Source organism: Pachysandra terminalis (assembly GCA_031762675.1). NCBI lineage: Eukaryota > Viridiplantae > Streptophyta > Magnoliopsida > Buxales > Buxaceae > Pachysandra > Pachysandra terminalis. Next base: position 11,300,227 of record JAUPMG010000001.1, on the reverse strand, counting down.
TAGAAGAGAATTATTTTCTCTTGCAAGGCAAGGTCATCATTAGGATGGCATCTAGATAGTGGGTGAGATCAACCCCAAGGCACGTGGAAGGGAATTTCTAGTCTAGTTCCACTCTTTTACCCCTTGGTTTAGATTAGCCTCAGTTTCACATCAGTTTCTTCTTTGGCTTATGGTGAGATGACTTTACTTTCTTTACCCCGTTCACATGTCCTTTGTTGTTAAAGACTTTAGATAATGGGTGAGATCAACCCCAAGTCAATTGTAAGGGAATTTCTAGTCTAGCTCCACTTTTTTGCCCCTTGGTTTAGATCAGCCTCAGTTTCACATCAGTTTCTTCTTTGGCTTGTGGTGAGGTGACTCTGCTTTCTTTACCCCCGCCCCATTTCCTTTGTTGTTAGACAGACACTTCATTGCTACAAATGTTCAGTCATGGTCATGAGCTGACTTGGTCTAGAATCTCCTTATAGAAAAGGGATACCATACCCGCTGATATTGTTGAGTTAGTCCTGTTTTGAGCTTTTGCAGGATGTCCATCAATCTCGATGACCCCAACACTCAATTGTGGATTTCTAACTGTAAAAGGGTTATTGTCTTCTTGATCCTTCTTGATCATTTGCAGTAATAAACTTCCCCTTTTAGTTTTTTGTGGAAATCCCTTATTTTCCCAAGTATCAAAGCTTCTATTCCTAGCCACGTTCTCTCATATGTGTGTCATGTGTTTGGCTTAAGGTGAATTGCTGATAATCTATATTCATTATTCAGTGGCCAGAGAGTAATTTTAAATTTTCAGTGGCAGTGAATTGTATTATGCCGGTTATCAACTTACAAATACAGTTTGCTCAACAGAGATTCTTTGCTCTGAAAAAGAGGATGTGTCCTTCTCTTTTCTTTACCATTTTATGGATGTTATGAGATAGAAATAGGAGGATCTTTGAGGATGCGAGAGGCAAGAGACATTCTTCTGAAAGGGTGGTGGATCATGTTGTTCTGCCTTCTTATTTGAGGAGACTCTTTGTATCGAATGTTATTGTAGATTGGACCACAATAACTTATCCTTCTCTTTTCGTTGATAGACATATGGCTTGGGAACCTCTTAGGATGGAGGGGTTATCGAGCTGAATTTTGATTTGTGCATATACTCTTAAGGCCCATTACAGACGGTAACGCAGTTAGAACATAGATTTGTGCTTTGGCCTCGGGATCGAAGGAGGCAAACTCTTTGGGTTTTAGAGGTTTGGAGGTGCGGAGAGGCTCATCCACAATTATCTCTTGCTTATTGGGATCTTAGTTGTGATTTTATTGCCTTATCCATTTTAATAGATTGGTTAGTTCTTGGATTCACGAGTTGTATATCTCACTCTCACATATCTAGATCAGTCAATGGGTTAGTGGTAGGCTAGCCAAGAGAGGAGTTGTGAGTCATTATTTTGGGTATTCCTTCTATGAATGTGTTGGAAGGGAGAATGGATATTTTGGGCATCTCCTCGGCTGTGAAGATTTATATATGATGTATTTACACTCTTCAATTAATATATCTGTAGCGATTCCTTTTCTTCTAAAGAAAGGTAAGTTCCATTTGTTTACATATAAGTTTTAGTCACTTCCATGTTTTGAAATCTTCATTGTCTTTTTTCCTTTTTCTTTTTTTTTTTGTTCTCTTAATACTATAATGACTGTCCAGTTTTACATGCTTCTCTCTTCCATAACTATCTAAATTGTTCAATGGTTTTCTGTCATAGTTGCCTCGACGAAAAAGGCTGACCCAAAGGCACAGGCCTTGAAGGCCGCTAAGGCTGTGAAATCAGGTGCATCCACCACCATAAAGAAGAAGGTGAAAAAGATCCGAACATCAGTTACTTTTCATCGCCCAAAGACATTGAAGAAGGAAAGGAATCCTAAGTACCCCCGGATCAGTGCTCCCCCAAGGAACAAGCTTGACCATTATCAGATACTCAAGTATCCCCTCACGACAGAGTCTGCGATGAAGAAGATCGA
>JAUPMG010000001.1:11286535-11298132 GCA_031762675.1 Pachysandra terminalis | reverse complement strand
GGGGGGGGGGTGGCTAACTTTGGTGATAAGAGTAGGGTTTAATAAAAATGGGGTTAAAAAGGTAAATTTACATGATTTTTTAACACCGTCAATAAAACGTTACTGACAGGGAGTGTAAATGACTTTTCAGAAACCTCAGAGGGTGTTTCTGCCTTTGTCATAAACCTGAGGAGGTGTAAGTGAAGTTAACCCTAATTATTTCCATCTAATCTATAGCCACCCATAAGCATTACACATTTTATATATACTCTTTGAAATGTTATAATAATATTGAAAAATAATCTAAATAGAAAGAGTGTATATAAGTTTACAATTACTCATTTTATTTACAAATTTACCACGGCACAAATTCAAAACTCATTTTTAAAATCTAAAATTAATCCCGAAAACGGTTTTCAGAGAAACAAAAAGAGAAAAAGGCGTCAAAATCACACGCGCGGGAACCTGTTTCTGATTTTCATGAAACGTTTCTCGAAATTAAAATCCGGTGGCTTTTTTGTAATTTCGTAAGAGCTACTAGCTCGAATGTTCATGTTCTTTCACTCTTTTACCATTTCTCTCCGTTTGTGCTACCATGGTGTGAGGGACGACGAACACTGACGTTGAAGCCAAGGAGAGATCTGCAAAAACGTTGTCGTTGATTTCCTTCATCGGTAACTTGAATCTCACTTCGATCAAGGTGCGGTTTCCATTTTTCATGATCTTCTTCTTCATTTTCTTGAGCTATTTATTTATCTTTATTTTTTAGTTTTGCTATTTCGATATCTAGGGTTTACATGCCAATGCATCTTTGGTGGTAATCCGAAGAGCATAAGCTCTAATGACGGATTTTTTCTTGTCAATGTACCGATTATCTCTATCTCTGCAACTCAAAACACGTTTCTCACACTTTCTGTTCCCAAATCAGAAGTTCTTCGCGAATAGGTTCTTGGTTTCCTTATGGTTGTTCTTCTATACATGTTTTTCGTTACCTTTAATGTGCAAGGAGAAAATGAACTTCATCTGAGACGTATTTTATTTTTTTGATGATCATGTGATTACATGTCTTCTTCAAATATTCTGCAAATATTCTGTTTTCATTTGCTACTGTTTCGTGTTTTGCTATTTTAACAAACCATTTTGTTATTTATTGGTTGTAGTACTTTCTTCAATTATTGTATAGACTCTTCCTGTGGACATTTTTCAATTAACCTTACTGGAGCTAAATAATACAAGTATGTGGTGACTATGGATGCATAAAGCTCTGCATCATTGGTCCTTTGTAGGGTTGTTTCGATTGGGTGTTTACCAAACCTATGTATAAAATGTAAAAATGATTGTACAGTGAAAATGTGTATTAACCAAATGTGATTTAAACTGTCTCAGAATCACTTTAGTTGAATCATTATAGGAATTCATATCTTAATCTTTTTTGGAGCTCCGAAGTCAAAATCAAACAAGCACTAGAATAGATATCGTTGCATCTGGGAGGCATAGTTGAATCATTATACGAATTCATCGTTTAATCTTTTCCAGAGCTCCAAAGTCAAACTCAAACAAGGACTAGAATAGATATAATTGAATCTGGGAGGAGCCAGGGCTTCAATAACGTCATTTCTCAAGTCTACACAATCTAAAATTAAAAATCATCTTTTTTGAAAAGAAAAAAAATTCCCTACCCAATCTGCTACTATATTGAGGAAAATGCTCACTTTGGTGTCTATATAAGAGTTTGACACTTCTTTACATTTTGGCTCACCTTATATGATCTATGTATAACCTTAAAAACACTATCACCATTTTACCATATTACTTGCACGCTAATTGCTTCAGTTACATGCTCTATTAAAATTCTATCTTCTTTGACTTGTATGTGGAGCAAAGGGTTTTTTTTGTACCGGGACCGGGAACTGGACCGAACATGGTCGATACAAAAGTATCAGACCGGCAATCAAATTTTGAAATCATTTTTTTTTGGACCGGTTGTATTGGTCGCCGAACCATTTATACCGGCCAGCAAGGGCGGAGCCACATAGGGGCAAGGGGGGCAATTGTCCCCCCTCAATTTTTATAATTGTAATTAAGTTTAGTATTTTTATAACATATTATAAATTACCCCCTCCCAAAATTTTTTTTGCCCCCCCTAAAATTTTTTCTTGCCCCATAAAAAAAATAGAATATTAAATAATTCATCCCCCAAAACTCTCATAGTTTTTCAAAAAATTTTAACAATTAGTTTTTTATACATACATATTTTTTAAATTACAAATTTTACCCATTTATTTATATATTGTCATTTTAACTTTTTAAAATTATATGCTTACACATATTTCCTTAAAATTAGCCTTATACCTATTTATAGGACTTTCAACGATCCGAACTAGCTCGGCTCGTATGAGCCGACCTTAAGCTCTATAATTAAGCTCCCGGGCTGAACCTGAGCCAATAACAAGCTCATGAACTTAATGAGCTTGAGCTGAGCTTGGGTAGGCTCGACTGGATTAAAGCTCGGCTTGGTTTGTTTATGAAATTATACATCTATATTCTTATATCTTATATTATATATGATGACAAAAGATATTATGCTAGATATAATAATAATCATCAACTATAATATCAATGTATTTGGACTAAGCTAAGTTTTTTTGCAAGCCAAGCCTTTTACGAGCCGAGCTTTTCGCGAGCCAAACTTGAACCTCAAATATTTTAACCAGCTGGAGCCGAGCCTGATCCCAAAATCTTTTAACGAGCTTGAGTTGAGCCTCAGCCTTGCTCAAGGTTTATGAGCCCAAGCTGAGTTGGACAAAGCACGGCTCAGTTCGACTCATTTACAGCCTTACTGATTTATTAATATATGGCAAGGTTTTAAATTTCATTGAAATTTTTCATTTTCGTTTAGGTAGGCAAAATCAAAATCCTAAAATTTTGCTCTAAAAGATTTCAAACAATTTTGATTAAAAAGTTTGAAATTTTTCAAAATAATTAATTTTGATTAAAATAATAACTTAAAAAATCAAATTATTTTATTGAAATCATCTAAATTTCATAGTAAATTTTCTTTAAATTTGATGAAACTTTGCTATTTATTTTATATAAATAAAGTAAGAATAGAAAAGTTTTCTATCGAAATTTCATTTCGATCCTCCGTAATGAAATCATCGAGCAATGATTAGTGAAACACATTAGAACTTTTTTTAATCATTTGTAATTTAATTTGGCCCCCCCAAAAAAAATTCTGGTTCCTCCCCTATGTATGTATGTATTTATTTTTGTGTGTATATGTGTGTATTTAATATATAAAATAACATTAATTTTATCAAGTTGAATCAAACCAAATCTGTTTTGGTTTAGTTCGGTTTAGTCACCATAGTTTGGTTTGGTTCGACTGTGGTTCGGTTTTTGATTTTGTTCACTGTAGTTTGGTTTGATTTGGTCTGGCCACTAAATCGAACCAAACTGACCCAATTACACCCCTAACCAGAGTATTTATTAATACAACTTGGACACACACACACATCTAAGGTGGATAATTGTAAAATGACCATTTTCGATCTTATTTTAATCAATGAAAATAAAAATTTTGTTGAAATTTGTACTCAATGATTTGTATTTTTTTTCCTTCTAATTTATGGACTTGAGAACCACGCAACCAATGAAAACTTGCCCCCCTGCAATAGAATCCTGGCTCTGCCCCTGCCGGCCGGTACCGGTTCAGATCGATACCAGTCTGGACCGTCCAGTCCACAACCTTTTTAAAAAAAAAAAAAAGGGACGGGTTGTATCGATCTGGTCCAGACTGGTACCGGTCAGACCGTCCGGTACATAAGCTCACGATACATTATTTTGAAACCGGTCCGGGAAACCTTGGTGGAGCATGTGCCTATCACTAGGAATTGTTAAGAAAAGGAGGGAAGGCGATATTAGTTGTTTGAAGTTACTTCTCCCTTCACTTCTAATCTCCCACTGTTGGCTGCCAATCTTCCTTCCCACGTAATACAGCAGTGGCTTCTGGCTTAGCCTTCTAAGCTTCTTTCTCATATTTCGTTTGCAAATAGGAAGTCTGCATTAAGGGAATTCTAATCTATTTGCTTTTACATGACTTTTGTAAGAAAATTAAAAAAATGAAATTATGAGAGAAAAGAGATGAAATAGAAGCTAGGTTGTGGCTTCCAATTTTTGTAGTTTTCCATTGTAAGTTTGTTTTGTTTAGACCTTGGGTTGGCCTTGGCTCTTGATTTTAGGGAATTGGTTGTGTTTGATTAGAGTCTCCCAATCAGAAAATTTCAATTGCTTTGATTGTGACCTTGATTAAATTTTTATTGGGATTCATTTTATTCTGATTGGTGAATCAGGAACAAATTTCATTAGGAACTCTACTGCATAATTAAGACCTAGCCATCAATCGAGAAGCAATGAGAATGATGGAACCTGTGATTGCAGAAGATTCTATTGAAAATGCTAAGAACATTGATTAAGGCTTCCTTTTTATTCAATGCATGGAAATTGAGCTTTTTGCTTTCAATATGTTATGTTTATATGAAACTATTTAGTCAAATGCTTGTGTACTGTACACTACAACCCTGCAAGTGCTAATATCTAAGGTGTTGGGTGAACACTCTTCTATAGATTTAATACACATATATATTAACATCCCCATGTATATGTACTTAGTGATATCTATGTGTTTGTTCGGTATTCCTGTCTTCCTGGAAACCTATTAAATTAAATCTCTAGGCATTCTGTAATATACATTTTTCTAAATCAATAAAAGCCAGATGAAGGTCTTTCTGCATGTATTTCTCAATGCCTTTAAATATGTTTATGGAGGTAAATACTTTTATCAAAGAACCTATTGTGGAAGTATCGTGTTTCAAAGGCCGTAGTTGTCTTTCTTAGGCATCTGATACTTGGAAAACTACCATATTAACTGTGGCCATCAACATGGATGTGATTAATCTGATTGGTATGATGTTTAGTTTACGAAGAGTTGAATAGTTGGTGCAGGAATTGGATTTCTTGATCCATAGGGAATGGGTTTTAAATTTAATAATGGGCTTTAGAAACAAGGACATAGAATGTAGTCCAGAACACAGTCTAAGATGAGTAATTATTGAATTTCTTGCATATATTTTTTATGCTCTTATTTAAACCATGCTATGGATCTTATTCCTTTTGAAGAAGCTAAAATTTTGAAGTAAAGACAAAAAGGTGATCTGCTTCACTTGTTGCTACTAGGTTTTGATCTTGGAAAAATAGTTCCAAGTCACTGGTGCGCGGACAAATGATGGCCATGTCAATTTCAAGAAAGCTTTTAAAGTCTTTTGGATCTTTATCTGTTCTCAACTGCTGTAAATCGTCAAGGATGATTGAACAATCATTTCGAGTTTCTAAGGGTAAGGGTTCTTTTATTTTCTCTATGTACGATTTTTGGATACTGATTTTTAGTGTTGGTTCATTTTGAGTTTTTTAAAGCTCTGATTTCTTGTTCTCTCCTTTGGCTCTGTTTCTGGAGGTAATGTATCTGCTCTGGAGTCTGCTGTTGTTGACAAGGTACATGCTTCTGGTCCCATTTCATTCATTAGTCGGTTGTTAGTGTGTATTTCTATTTATTTATTATCCCGCACCCTTTTGTGGGAGCATGGGAGGAAAAGGGGGACTTTCCTCATTCTTTTCTCTTATTTATTTTATTTTTCATATGTCAAATCTAGAGTTGAAACAATTTTTAATCAATTTTTTCTTATATGTTTATGAAAATATTCAGACTGAAACACAGCATGCTTATATGAATTATTGCGAATATGTAGTCCCTTCAACTTAAAATATAATATTCATTGCTTTTATCTGGTAATTTGGGGCCAAAGTTATTTTCTAGTTTATACAAATTACTATTATCCATTGCTCTGCTACTAAATCATCTGAGCTAAACATTTTTTTCCCCATCTTGTGATTAAAGGACAGATGATTTCTAAACTAAGCAAAGAGTTTTGATCCTTTTGCGAGTCCTACAAAGTCATTTAACTTTAGCATATGGTTAGTCTTAGAATTCTAAGTTTCAAGAATGTTCTACCTGGAATGAAGGAACAAACCTCCAACCTAAGATTGTTGCTTCTGATGTTGACCTCTTCTTTCTCCTGGCAAAGTAAGCCCTACAATGATTTAAAAATGTTATTTAACTCAAATCATATATTGCAGTTTTCCCATTTTCTGCCTTGGATATTAAGAGGGGTCTACTAGTAGATTTACTGTTGACATTATACAGTCTTTATGACAAAGACATCTGAGCTTAGCTTTTTAGTTTCCATGAAATAGGCTACATATGTATAAACAAACGTGCCTTCTTCTTTTAGTTGTCTTTTCTAAATTCTACCCTTGTTGCTACATTTGTATACAAATTTTGTGACAGAATCTTTGCTTTAGTAAATTTCTATTTCAATTATGGCCCAATGTTTTTATGTTGTCAAATCACATTTCAACACTCTTATATTATTTTTTTTTAAATATTTATTTTGGCCCTCAACGAAATTAATGCTAAGAATAAAATTATAGATCCATGATCTGTAGTCTGTCATTTGATACTATGTTCAGCTTATCAATTTCTTATTATCCATTTATGTTTAGACTTTTCTTTATTGTCTGCGCTTGGCACACATGTTAAAGCTTGTTTTTTCATGTGTTTTCTTGTAGGATGGGTTATCTTTCTTTTCTTGTCAAAGGTTTTCAACTTCAATCCTGACTCCTCAATCGAGTGAAGGTGCATTTCCCTCTCATTTATTATCCAAGAAGACTGTATTGGTCCCAGAGCGTACTCCAGGTATGAAGAGACTCCCAACATTATGTTCATGTAGTTAGGACCATTCTGTTGCTCTAGACAAAATGATATGTTCCTAAATAATATGAAATCGAGTCTAGACTTTGGATACTTTTGTGTTGCAAAATAGAAATCCTCATATCTTATACAGGACAATTTAAGGATGGAACTGGTGAAACTAGCAGCCCTCTCGTGATTTCTAGGCCTAATCCACCGAATACATTGTTATCAATCATCATGCGACTAAACTGGCTGTTATGCTTCATGGTTTGTTACGCATGCGTGGTTTGACATTAAAATCGTCTTTCCTATTTAATTCATTGATCCAAGAGTGATTTTTGTTCTTGTTGTTGCATGTGTTCTGCCTGTAATGGCAAGATTGGATACATGAGAAATAGTCGAAGAATTATGACTTGTCCTCCATGCGTTTTACAAATTTCATGTAGCATTCTTTTTTGTGGAGCTCAATACCTTTTATATGGATGGACAATAGGGACCCATTTGTCATATTTTCTCCCTCTAGCTAGTAGCTACTTGGTTTGGCAAGCTCCCTGATATAAGTGTTGTGGCAATATACTCTTAAGGGATTCCTGATCCTGAGAGTAGGAGGCACTTTTTTTTTTTTTAAATCTTAGAGGTGGACTCAATATAATTGCTATCTCAGGTCCAACTGGCAAACGGATCTCAATTAATTTGTTCCCCTTGTAAAGGGTGCAAGATTACAAATTTCTTTGATGTTGCCAATGTTGTCGCTCATGGTGATACTAGCATATGTTGGGTTCTTAGGGAAAAGCTAATTACTAAGGTTTTCCCTGATCCCAAAAGAACTCTTGAAGTTCTCTTTTATATATTTTTGCGTGTGTGTCTTTTTTTTTTTTTTTTTTTGGGGGGGGGGGGGGTTGTGTTCCATGGGGTGAAGGGCTGTCACTTGGATTGTTTGTATGTGTATGTGTGTATTCTTTTTCGTGGAGTTCAGTGTTTTTTTTCTTTTTTTGGATGGAAAACAGTGACTCATTTATCTTGTTTTCTCCTTCTAGCTACTCGGTTGGCACGCCCCTGATTAAGTGTGGTCGAGGTAAACCCTTCAGGAATCTTGGTCCTGGGTGCAGGGGGGACCTTTTTTGATCTTAGAGACGGAGTCAATATATATGTTATCTCTTGTCAATATACTTGTCTTTTCTGTACATTTAATGTTTCCATTCTTCCCACAATATTCTAAGTAACCGAAGCAACTTATCTGGGTATTACCTGAAAGGTGTAACTTCAGTTATTGACAAATCAATAGTTCTCCAGCTATGATCTAAGTTTAAATTTGATACTTTCATATCTGCCTTCATTGATTGGTTGCTCTCCCTTTCTCCTTTTGGTCTCTCATGATCCCTTGACTGTTTCCAGGCCTTCTTATATGTGTTGATGAACCTTTTATTTTCCTTATGATCAAGCATTCATTAATCACACAATCCCAAATATTTAATGTCCATTTGCTATGATGTATTCTAAATTCATTATGTTCTATTCGTTGATTGTATTTTTGTTATGTAGTTCATTTATGTATAAACCAAGGTTTTGTGGAAAAATGTCCATGAATATTGCTTTGCCTTTTTTCTTTACTACTTTTCTGTTTGTGTGCTTTAGCCATTTATTTTATTGATTTTGTAGGTAGCTATGAGGATCTAGTAATCCCTGTGACTAATTTCCATAATGAAGAAAAAGGACTTATGGTTTTGGCTGGTGATGTTTTTGATGTGCCTATTCGAAAGGATATTGTTCATCGAGTGGTACGATGGCAACTTGCAAAACGACAACAGGTATCAAAGAGTGTTAATATTTTCATTCCATATGCATTTGTTCAACTATATGTAAAACCTATCTTTAGAAACCACTCCTTTGACTGTGCTCTTCAATTGTGTGAGACCACTTGGTGTGTCACTACGTTAGCATCCACAGATAAGGGGGGAAATGACTATGCATCATTTTGGTTGATTTTACATGTTCTTTATTTTATTTAGCTATTTTTTGGGATTTCTACAATGGTACTTAAATACTTACTCTGCTAGGAAGTTACTAAAATAAATGAATTGTGTACAGCTTAGATGGATTGAAGTAGGTCGGATACAAGAGCTTTTTGATTTTGTGCTTGATAGAGAGTGGGTTTTAGAAAATAGGAGAAAAAAATAAATAAGAAGTAGAGAAGGGAATAAGGATGAACTTGACAGAGTCTTACTGCCACAATGGGACTTGCACCAATCTAGAACAGGACTGGGGAATAAGGTCTCACTGATATGAAAGAAAGAGGAGTCACCTCAAAACACACATTTTGTGAATAGTAATAGTAATATCATTCATTCTTCCAAAAGAGAGAAGTACATGCCTTTTTATAGGAAAAAAAAATATTTCCTCACTGTTAATTTACTTTGAAAAGGAGTAAATAATTAAAATTACTTGATTTCTTATTCTAGCATAAAAAAATAAACACTAAAAAATAACAATTACTTTACTAATACAACTCTACCAATAGTAAAACAAAAAATATTGTCCTAAAACCATGAACTAAAGAAAGAAAATGTGACTGATTTTAGAATCTGCACCAGCACCATATATTGCCTTTCACTTGTGCATCTTTAGTGCTTGTTCTTCTACTTCGATAATTGGGGCAAAGTGGTCAAACTGAGCAGCTACTTGAAAGCATGAAATTTTCTGATCAATTGAGTAAATCAATAAATGATAAATCAATGCTTAGATCATCATTCTTCTGATGCCGAGTTGAGCTGACCTAATTATATAAATCTTGAGAATTGTGGGTTATGGGTCCACAAATATCATCTTCTTGTCTTTGATCAGCACATTGATGCGCAAGATTTGGTTCCTTGGATGAATCTCAGCTGTAAATTCTAGTGGTTTTTTTTTTTTTTGTTCTTTCCCAATTCGCTTGAATAGTCAAAGTGATCTTACGTTGTGTTTTTAGCATACATGATACAACCAATATAATGAATCTCAGCCGTAAATTCTAGATCTATTTTATTATTATTTTATTATTTTTTTTGGGTTCTTCATCAATTTGCTTGGACTGTCAAACTGACCTTTCTTTGTGTTCTACCATAGGACTAATATATGCATGTTTGTATAGTGCATATACACAAACACATGCACTCACATATTACGTATGTGTATGATTTTATTTCTCCTTTATTTTGATGAAATGGATACTACATCTGTATGTGTTGATTTGGATTGAGGAGATTTCCATTCTTAGATAAAGTATATTGAAATCAAGCATGGAAATCCATGTGTGATGTTTGTATGTGTATAACTTTGTTTCTCCTTCATTTTGAATAAATGGATACTACTACATCTATATGTGTTCTTACACTTGGATCAAGAAGTTTTCTCTTCTTAGAAAGCAATGGAAATCCAAAAGATTCAAATAATCTTTCTTGGTTCTAGTGTGGATTTTTGTCTCAACATGTATTGGTACACAACAGAGACTTAATCTTGTATATTTCTAGTAACTTCATAGGCTTATGCTAAGCAGTGGTGGAACTTTGTAATATTCAAGCCCATGCTAATAAAATTGATGCTGTATAATTGGTACACAGGGAACACATTCAACCAAAACTATCAGCGAAGTCAGTGGGACTGGGAGAAAGCCATGGAAACAGAAGGGCACTGGGAGAGCAAGGCATGGGACATTGCGTGGTCCCCAGGTGTGTAGTAGTATTCTTCCTATTAGTTATCGGATTAGCAGTAGATGGCGCTGGATGCTACCAGTTTACCTTGAGTAAATTAATGAAAGGGTGCATCAACAGTTTCGGGGTGGTGCTACCATGCATGGTCCTAAGCCACGAAGTCATGCAATTAAGCTGCAAAAGAAGGTCCGGCGTCTAGGATTGAAAATTGCTTTGTCTGCTCGTATGGCAGAAGGAAAGGCAAGTGGATCCCCTATCCTCCTCTCTCCCCATCCACATATATATGTTAGTGCGTGCTAGTTGAATTTGTATGGTATGGGGCAATGATTCAAGAAATTAGGATTGGAAAAATTAGGATAGAAAATAACCAACTTCATAGGATATATTGATGACACTATATATTATATCAAATAATTGCCTCCTATCATATATAAGTATTAAATCAACTTAATAATCAGATTTGCTGACAGAAATTTAAAAAATTAACAGTTACTGGTTTTTGAGGATTTGGAGGTTCCTACCCATAAGACAAAGAACATTGCTAACTGTGTTGCACAAATGGAGGACACAAAGAAGCTTTTGCTGGTGGATGGTGGTCCAATAAATGAAAAGCTCAAGTTGGCTACTCAGAACCTTTACTATGTTAATGTTCTCCCTTCGATTGTAAGTATTTTTTTTTTTTTTTTTGGTAAAATAGAATCTTGACATAGTGTTAAAGAATAGTATGTTGGTCTGTGCAGGGTTTGAATGTGTACAGTATCCTTCAGCACGACACTATAGTGATGACACGTGATGCTGTTAATAGGATTGTTGAGCGGATGCACACCCCAATCAACCGTTGACGTAATGTCTGGTTATGGATCGACAGAAAAGAAAGAAGAAACGGCACTTGAGGATAAAGTTCTTTCAAAGAATCTCTAGCAATAACAACAACAGGAAGGAAGTGAGTAGAATCTGAAAGATATTTTTCCCTCTCTTAAAGCGTCTTTTCCAGCTTTGTAGTTTATTACGAGTAAATTGTGCCTTCATCCTTTCATCATAAAGAAATGATAACTGATTGGATTTTAACGAACATCACAAAAGAAGTTTTATTAAACAAAAGCCCAAGATTCTATTATAATTAT
>JAUPMG010000001.1:11273660-11286435 GCA_031762675.1 Pachysandra terminalis | reverse complement strand
TGTCCCGGCTTGTGCTTATGGATAAGCACTCATTGGATAAGTTGCTCAATGGGAGCACTTATCCACAGCAACAATAACTGCCTATTTGAAGAAAGTAGCATTTGGTAAATACATTTATTTAAGTGCTTATAACAATTTAGAGGTAAAATAGGTATTATAAAAATATTATTAAAGTTTATAAATAACATATACTTAAGTGTTTATGAAAGTTTAGGGGTAAAATAGGTATTCTAACAATATTACTAAAGTTGTGAAATAGCTTAAGGCATAAGAGCTTGGGAGAAGTTGCTGAGAGCAGCTTCTTCTTATGGATAGCCTTCCTCTAGTGCTTATGGATAAGCACTTACCCATAAGCGCTACTAAATACATATTTAATTTTAAAAGTGCTTATGTAAGCTATAAGATACAATAAGTACTTATAGAAGCCGGGCCAAATGCAGCCTTAATTGGTTTAACTAGTAACTTGGCCAGTAATTAATAAAAAGTTTTACAAATCCGACGGGATCATTGATTGATTAGCTTTATTTGTGATTATTTGTATTGAGTATTTGGACTAGTGTTTTATTTTTATTTTTTAGAATTTGAAATATCATTATATGGTGAATAATTTATATTTCATATTACATTTCTAACCCTGTCAAATATGTTAAAATTTCACTAGTATAAATTAAGGTATACTTAAATATATATCATTGTCTTTTTAACTTATACTAAAAATAATAATTTCCAAATTGATTCTCATGAAGCTTTTTGTAAAACATGAAAAGATAGTGTTTGCTAAGGCTGCGTTTGGCCGGTTGTGCTTTTGGATAAGCAACACTTATTGGATAAGTGGCTCAATACACTTATCCACGGCAACGATAAATTGCTTACTTGATAAATACATTTATTTAAGTGCTTATAAAAGTTTAGGGACAAAATAGGTATTATAAAAATATTATTAAAGTTTAAAAATAACACTAATTTAAGTGGTTATAAAAATTTAAGGGTAAAATTGGTATTATAAAAATATTAATAAAGTTTAAAAATAGCTTCCTTTATAAATGATAAGAGAAGTTGTTATGGGTAGCCTTCCTCTATTACTTATGGGTAAGCACTTACCCATTAAGTGTTACAAACACACTTATAATTTTAAGAAGTGTTTTAATGAGCTATAAACTAAAACAAGCACTTATATAAGCTGGGCTAAACGCTGCCTCAACGCCTAGTCAAGAAGTGCTTTTAAGTTTTTAGTGGTAAAAAATAAAAAGAAACATAATGGATATTAATATATAGTACGAGAATATAATAGTCTCAATAAAAATTTCATTTAAATGATAAAACAGTTTCCTACAAAAGCAATTTGAAAAAGTAGGCAATGGTCAGTGTTTCCATGAAGCATTTTATTTAGAATTGCTTTCCCCAAACGCTTCTCGACATGGGAATCACTTACGGGGCCAAAGAAGTAAGTCCAAACATGCCCTCAACAAACTATTGCATCCGCCATTATTGAACTCTCATGCCTTTAAGAGTCTAGTGACAGGAAGTTCGCCTAATATCCTTTTCTCTGAAGGATGTACAGTTGAGATATTGAAGACTGACTGGAGTTTTCTTTTCAAATAGAGAAATAGTTGAGTAACAAGTAGGATACTCTTATTCTATTGCCTTAGTTCCCTTTTTAATACATTCTTCGATGGCATAAGTAGATCAGATTTTTTCTTTGTTGTTGTTTTAATCAGTTTCTTACGAGGTTTTGAATCCAATTCATAGTTTTTTTGGTTCTATTAGGTTCGCTAACTGTTTAATAACTCTTTACTTGATGGTATAATCTGTGCACATCAAGTGTTTGTGAAAATGCTCCATTGGATATCTATTTATCTATTGGTCAATTAAACAGAATTTCTGGTGGGCGGTGTTTAGGCCATATTTTACAAGTAGTTATCAAATGGACTAGATTTTGCCATGTAGCCGTTCATGAAGCTGACACATGGCATGCTCACGTAGAAGCTTTAATGTAGTCATGATAACTACCATCATTACACATCTCAATGAAGAGACATGGAGGTGGTAGTTATCATGAACATTCTCACATGGCACATTATGAAGACGACACTTGGCAGTGTCTTTTGAAAGTTTCAAAGTAGTTTTTACAACTACTTAAATATGGCAGGAGAAGAAAGTTTCAATTCAAAGAAGAAAGACATGAACTTAGAAGCAAGGAAACGTGATTTAGGATAATGGGTCAGGTGTCAACACATCAAGAGGAATAAACCACCCACTATCTACAAATCGTCAGATGGTTGCCATAATGGGCTATAAAAGAGAGACCGGCCGAAACGAGAAAGGTCTCCACAGCATCCACAACAAATTAACTACAGAGCTTCATAGCTTCTAAGTTTAGATTATCAGTAATCTAGTTTAGTTCAAGATCCCCAGTTAACCATTAGCTCCTGCAAAGATCCTACTACACCTATTTCTTGCTTTGGATTGAGTTTCTCGCAGAAGATCCCTCCAATCGGCCAAGTAGGAATCCTAGTTGGAGATTCACGGAGACCCTCCTGAAAGTCCCTTACATGCTGACTCGTGCAACGTGAAGTAGTTTAGTCACGGCCCGCGATCATAGCCTAAGGAACAGCCAGAGGTTTTTGTATTTTCTTTGTTACTATTACTTTGTCTATTCAAATTAGAGAGTTTACCTTTCTAACTTGTGTATTGACTCCCTGTTTCTACCTGTTTTTAATATAAAGTGTCATTGATCGCGTAAAATCAGATTCTCTGGATCAGCCATTGGTCCTCCGAGATCGGGAACCTTACAATCGTTTGACTCACAATCGGTCGCATATCGACCGACTTACCTTAACCATCAAATTACGCAGTTTGACTTACTTAACCTGTCTTGTTGGTGAACTTGCAAAAGTTCTGGCACGCCTGCGCACGCTTCGGCCTTATGACCGAGAGCGAGAAACCACGAACCGACTGGGAAGCGGGTCGGGGTTGGATTTCCGATACCAACAGGTGGTGGTGGTGGGTAATGGGATCCTTCCATGAAAGTGTCTATCTATTACATGATTATGTTACGGACCTAACGGTTGTTCCAAAAGCCCCAGGACTTATGGAAATTTATTTGATTAAACCCTTAACATTTAGGATCATAACAGCCACGTTTCCATAGCCAATGTCCACGGCGTCCCACTCTATCGACACTCGACTGATGATGGCCTTTTCTTTATTTGGTAGCTCCACTCACCTCTCAGTATTCAATGACTTGGCACTATACCCATTTATAATACCAAGGCATTTTAATCCAGACTATAGGTCGTTTCTTCCGTGACTTGAACCTGTGACGTGGTGCCTGCTCTGATACCATCTGTTACGGACCTAACCGTTGTTCTAAATGCCCCAAGACTTATGCAAACTTATTTGGTTAAACCCTTAACATTTAGGATCGTAACAGATTACGATGTTTTCTTTATTTCTACGACCTATTCACTTTGATCTTTGGGTATCTAAGGGTAACACCCCAGATACATTACTACCGTGTTTTGAGATGGAAACAATTTGAGTTTCTAAATTGTAACTTCGAATTTGGTATATGTTGGCACTATTATAGTAAATACAGTCAATTTCATTTTGAATAGAACCAAGTAGTGATTCTTTTAAATTTGCGAGAATGCACTAATAATGCAAATTAACTTTGGAGTTGATATATCTTGGTAGAATTATTGTGTATTGAGTAAAACATTATGATTAGAACCATCATATAAACGTATGATTTCTTTTGGATTTTATTAATGATGCACTAATATATTCATGAACGTTAAGGATGGCATAAGATGTTTCCTTTCCTTCATTAGTTTTGTGGCTTGTACACAAGCTAAACAAGTTTAGGCCTAATTTTGTTGGTACATGGTAGAAAACAATAAAAATGATGGCATCGCTTGGTTTTTTAGGGAGCCCTGATTTGAAGGAATAATCAGGTCGTAATCTCAGCAAAATAGTTCTGAGTCACTGGTGTAGGCAAATGATGGCCATATCGATTTCAAGAAAGCTTTTACGGTCTTTTGGATCTTTATATTCTTTCAACTGCTGTAAATCTTCAAGGATGATCAATCAATCATTTCGATGTTCTAGTGGTAAGGGAAGTTTATTGGATACTGATTTTAGTGTTGGTTTATTTTGGGCTTTTCAAATATCTAATTTTTTTCCCAATGGTTCTGTCTGTGGAGGTAATGAATGTGCTTTGGAATCCTCTATTGTTGGCAAGGTGAATGCTTCTGATCTCATTCTCTTTCATCTTTTTCTTTCTCCTGTTATTTTATTATGGGTTTAGAGGAGAGCTGTTGTTTGTATGTTCTTGTTACTTTATTAATTTATTTTTTATTTTTTTTGTGGAGCCAGGGGTGGGGGTGGGAGTGGGGGTCTATGTTTCTTTTTCTATCATTTATTTATTTCATCTTTTATTTGGCAAAGCCACTGTTGGAACAGTTTTTCTATGAAAGAAATTTTTCTGACTGAAACACCACATCCCTGTAGGAACTAGGAAATATTGAGAACATGTAAATTGTATCTATAATTCATTCAACTTTAAAATGCTATAAATATTGATTGGATTGATCTAGTTATACAGGCAAAGTTATTTTATATTTTATACAAAATATTATTATATTGTGTACTGCTCTGCTGATGGAGCTAAACATTTCCTGTGACTGAAAAACAGGTGATTTCTAAACAAGTGAAGAGTATTAGTTCCTTCTGTGAGCTAGGAATAGATCCTACAAGCCCATTAAAAATTAGCATACCGTCTGCCCAACAATTCTTAGTTGCAACTTGCAAGAATGTCCAACCTGAAAAGAATGAACTTCGGTTCTGAAGTTGACCTCTTCTTTCTCCAGTAAGAGTCAACCCTACAACGATTGAAAAATGGTGTTTAACTCAAATCACATTTTGTAGTCTCCTTATTTGCTGAATATGGTATTCAGAGAATATACTAGTAGACTTACTGTTGATGTCATAATATTTATAACAAACATGTCTGCTTTAGATTTTTAGTCTCTATGAAATAGTCTAGAAAATATAAAGAAAAAACTTGCCTTCCTCCTGTAGGTGTCTTGACTCTTTCCTATGCTCTATCACTGTTGCTAAATTCGTGCGAATAATTTTTTTGACTCAGAATCATTATCTTTGTAGTACTTATGGCTTTTTTTTTTGTGTTGTCAAATTTTGAAGACTTTTATAAATTTTTTCTTTCTTTCTTTCTTTTTTTTTGAATTTTTTTCCCGTTAATTTGACCATTAATGAAGTCATTGGTATGAATAACATTATAGGTTGATACTCTGTTACAGACATTATGTTCAGCTCATCATCCATTTATGTTCAGCATTTCCTTTATGGCGTGCAAGTTATAAGCTTGTTTTCATGTACTTTCTTGTAGAATGGGTTATCATTCCTTGCTTGTCGAAGGTTTTCAACTTCGATCCTGACTAGTCAATCAGGTGAAAGTGCATTCCCCCCTGATTTATTATCCAAGAAGACTGTATTGACCCCAGAGCATACTCCAGGTATGCAGTGACTCCTGAAGTGACATGCATGTACTTAGGACTACTATGTTGCTTAAGACTTAAGAGAGAAAAAGATACGTTCCTTAATAATAAGAAATCAATTCTAGATTCTTGATAATTTTGGGTTCCAAAATATCAAATCCATATATTTTTATTTATATAAAAAAATCCTTATATTTTCTGTACCCCAAACTCTAATTTAAGGACGGAGCTGATGAAGCTAACAGCTTTGCTACAATATGTAGGCCTGAAGATACTAGTTAACTTGCACTAAATCACAAGACTGCCATGATATTAACTCATGCAATTAAGCAACACAACTGACTATTTTGCTTTGTGGTTAGTGTGGTTCAGTTGCATAAATGGTTTGCAAGTACAGTTGTTTTTCCTATGTATTTCCTTGATTCAAAGAGTTTTTTTTTTGCCCGTGTTCTGATGCATGATGGATTTCAGACACTAGAATTTTTCGCTTGATGGAAAAAGTGTGAAAAAATAGGAGATAAATAAATAAGGAGTAAGGGATATAAAGGAGATAGAGAGAGAACTTGAAAGAGTCTTACTGCCAAAACCTTGAATCAGATTGGTGCGTCACCAAGCTAGGACAAAAGTTGGTAAGGAGTCTCATTAATACCAAAAAAAGGGAGGAATCATTTCATTCATTTCATTTATTTATTAACCATATGATACAAGCTTTTATACACAAAATAGTTTCATTACTACTAATCTGATTAGAAAATAAATAATCTTAAAATAAATTTGCTTTCTTATTCTATATGGGAAAGAAATACTAGAATAACTATTTTCAGAAACAACTCTAACATAAGGGAAACAAATAATAAACTCATAATTAAAATAGATGACTTTTAGTAATCTTAATATAAATCTAAGTAGGGCCCATAAAGGAGATAGGAGATAAATAAATAAGAAATAGGAGTAAGGGATATAAAGGAGATAGAGAGAGAACTTGAAAGAGTCTTACTGCCAAAACCTTGAATCAGATTGGAGCGTCACCAATCTAGGACAAAAGTTGGTAAGGAGTCTCACTAATACCAAAAAGAGGGAGGAATCATTTCATTCATTTCATTTATTTATTAACCATATGATACAAGCTTTTATACACAAAAGAGTTTCATTACTACTAATCTGATTAGAAAATAAATAATATTAAAATAAATTTGCTTTCTTATTCTATATGGGAAAGAAATACTAGAATAACTATTTCCAGAAACAACTCTAACAAAAGGGAAACAAATAATAAACTCATAACTAAAATAGATGACTTTTAGTAATCTTAATATGAATCTAAGTAGGGCCCATAAAAGTGGATTTTGCTAGACAATCCATGAGCATGATCCATGGACTGTGTGTGGGTCAAGTTATAATGGATTTGGGCCTAAGCTTCTGAACAACTGGGTCCATTCCACGTCAATCTTCCTCAGTTGGATAAAATTCATTCTCGAGTTTTGAAATGTCGAAGAATCAATACGACATTCTAATAAGTATCTTTTGCCTCAACCCTATGACATTTTGCCCTTACAAATTTTTCTTTCTTTCACTAAAGGAGTTCTTGTCAAAATTTGTGGTTCTCTAGTTGAATGTCTTCCAAGTCAAAGCCAATGTTTAATTTCAGAAACTCTCACTACTCAATTGGAAACTTTCAAATCCAAATTGTATCACACTTCAATTAAGACCAATTCTTCGGTTTCATTGTTTGCATTACTAATACCTGCTTTGCCACATTGATGATTGCAAGAGGGAAATCCAACTTAACAGGTACTTTGGAACTCGAATCTTGTTGATGCGTAGTAAGAGAAATAGTAGCTACTGTTTGAAGTGGGTGGATGGAGAAGAATTAGTATGACTAACAAAAGAAAGAGGTTGTATGGGAGAAGGTGGCGAATGACTTTCTACAAGAACCTCACTAAATAACCTAGGCAACTTATCTGGGTACCTCGTAGTAATACGCATGGCAATTGCATCTTCAGTCATTGACAAATTCATGAAAATATCAGCAGGGGTCGTAATTCTTCAATAATTATGAATTGAGATATACAAATTTGTAGCCAATATTTAATAATCTATTATAATGGATTTGTTTCAGGACCTTAAACATGGTTTGCTATTGGGAAATGCTCTCCCTTTCTCCTCTTGAGCTCTTGTAAATCATGATCCACTCATTCTCTCTAAGCTTTCCCTTATGATCAAGCATATATTAATTAAATGATCCTAAATATTTATTGTCCATTTAACCTGATGTGTTTTTAATTCTATTATGTTTTATTTGTTGATTGTATTTTATTATGTAATTCATTAAGCTTATAAACTGAGGATTTGTGGAATATATATATATAATTAGACACTTTCAGTTACTACTTTTACGTATGCGTGCTTTATAAATTTATTTTATTGATTTTGTAGGAGGCTATGAGGATCTAGTAATTCCAGTGACTAATTTCCATAATGAAGATAAGGGATTTATGGTTTTGGCTGGTGATGTTTTTGATGTACCTATTAGGAGAGACATTGTTCATCGTGTTGTACGATGGCAGCTTGCAAAACGACAACAGGTATAAGATAGTATTAATATTTATATACTTTAAGCATTTTTGCCACTATAGAATTCATAAAAATCTTTCTATCAGAACCATTTCTTTGATTATGCTTGTCAACTGGTGTGTTCGTTGCTGAATCTAGTGGATATGTTTTTGAACATCAATCTTGTTCTACTCCTTGCTCTTACAACATAATTCAACCCCAGCGCACGCGTGGCTCACTATGGGGTACTACTAGTACCCAGATTACCAAAAACAAAAAGGAAAGAAAGAGAGAAATGGAGGAACTGGATCCTTCTTGCCGATTCCTACTAGTTAGGATAAGGCACTTTGTTGATTTTGAAATTTATTATTATTATTATTTTTGTTGTTGGGTTTTCTGTGGCTATTAGTTATATGTTAGGAAGTTGCATAGAGGCATTTTATATATTAGTAGGTTAGATCTACGATGATATGAAGTAAAGAAGAACATTGCTGATTCCGAAAGTTCCAGCAAGTTATCTTCTTCTCTTATGACCTATACTGCATACTCTCTCTCTCTCTCTCTCTCTCTCTCTCTCAGTATAGGTCATAAGAGAAGAAGATAACTTGCTGGAACTTTCTGAATCAGCAATGTTCTTCTTTAATTCATATCATCGTAGATCCAATCTATTAATATATAAAATGCCTCTAATGCAACTTCCTAACATATAACTAATAGTCACAGAATATGTGTGTGTGTGTGTGTATGTGTACATGCACATATACATAGATATGTGTTTGTTTGTGTGTATGCATGTATTTATAGATACGTTCCTCCTATATTTTGATAAAACTCTATTTTTAAATAAGTTTTGTTGAAGTATAGCATGGAAAATTCATAATATTCAGATAATTTTGCTTTATGCGTGTGGATTTTTGTCTCAATATGTCTTGATGCATGAAAGTGAATCTTGTATTTTGGTAAACAGTGTTGGGACTTTGTGATGTTCAGGCCCATTACAATAAAACTTATGCTGTATGATGGTATCCAGGGAACACATTCAACCAAAACTATTAGTGAAGTTAGTGGGACTGGGAGAAAGCCATGGAAACAGAAGGGCACTGGGAGAGCAAGGCATGGAACATTACGTGGACCCCAGGTACGTTGTATTATTATTATTCTTATTTGCTATCAAATTAGTGTTCCTTGGTTGGCTCATGGTGCTACCAGGGCCAGGGTACCCTCACTAAATTAATGGAAGGGTGTATCATCAGTTTCGAGGTGGTGCCACCATGCATGGTCCTAAACCACGAAGTCATGCAATCAAGCTGCAAAAGAAGGTCCGGCGTTTAGGACTGAAAATTGCTTTGTCTGCTCGTACAGCAGAAGGAAAGGCAAGTCCCTCTTCTCTCTCTCTTTCTCTTCTCCCTTCCTCCATTGTATACATATAAATGTGTGTATATATATATATCCATATACATATATATATATATACACACGCACACATGTTCATATATAAGTGATATTAGTGTAGTTGGAAGAGGTTGGATTCCACAAATTTGAGAAATTTTAAGATCCGTGGACGTGTTAGGATATTCAACTCTTGAATACTCACCCATATGCACAAACACAAATACTGGTTGTATTGATATGAGTACAAACTGTTGGCTTCCTCAAATTCGATCAATTAGTATTCATGGACACGTTAGCATACTTAAATCTTGCAGTAGAAACTAATTAAATTCATAGGATATATTGGACCAAGGACCCTAACCTTAATAAATTGCCTTGTAGCATATAGATTTAATGACCATAATAATGTTTTCTACTTGGGAAGGTTTTTGCAAGAAAACGCAGATTCCATACTCTAATTAGATTTCAATTTGTGACGTAAAAATAAAGAAAAAGGAAGTCTATATCATACCCAAGTGTGTTGAATATTGGAGCTTGATGCACGTCGAATGTAGGTACTTCTCTTTTTAGGTGTGTTCATGCAACATAGCATACATAAATGCATACGTACTGAATGTGTATGTTTGTAATATTACATATTTACAAAGATTATGAAAATGGGTACCTATATTTACAAACATAGCATACATATTACAAACATACATATTTTTACCATTTATAAGGAAAATTAGTCAAGGAGATTCCTGTTTTGATCTGAATACACAGTTAGGTGAATTGGCACTTTCTTGAAGGAACCAATTAGCGAGACTGTGAGCACAACTTGGATGAATCTAATGGTACCATAGTAGAAGAATTTTTCACTCACGGGCTGGTTCAACTTGAAGTCTGGCTCTCTGATTGAAGCCTCCTTACTACATTCCTAGTTTTGCTATTAATATAATTTATCCCTGATCCATCTGGTCCCTAGATTTTTTATTTATTTATTTTTGGGTGACATGGAACCCCTGACCCCACTTAGTGGGGACAGGGTAAACCCCGGATACATGACCCCAACCACAAGGACCATATATCAGGTAAGCCAGGGAACTCAAACCTGGGACCTCAAGTTCCTGAGCTAGAGAGCCTGCCAGTCCCTAGAGTTTGTTGTTCGTTTCTGTCCAAGTTAACTTAAGCCATAGCTTCTGTTACATCGCTATTATGTTAGCGATTAAACCTAACATATATTTTATAAATGTGCAGTTACTGGTTTTTGAGAATCTGGAGGTCCCTACCCATAAGACCAAAAGCATTGCTAACTATGTTGCACAAATGGACAACACAAAGAAGATTTTGGTGGTGGATGGTGGTCCAATAAATGAAAATCTAAAGTTGGCTACTCAGAACCTTTACTATGTCAATATACTCCCTTCAATTGTAAGTTGCTGATTATTTAGCTGTTTGTTTTTCAATCTTTAATTTTATTTATTATTATTTTTTTTTTTCATCTGAGCATTCTGTCTTTGTATCGTAAGACGGAATTTCATCTTGCTGCATTATTAGATGGTCTGCAGTTGAGTATTGAGACATTGAAGTACATAAAGGTCATCGCTATTATCCCCCCCTCCTGCAGGTCTATCATCTAGGGATTCAACTTGGGGGGGTTAAACCCGAAACAAAACTGACCAAAACCGGCTTTGGTTTGGTTTGGATTGGGTTCTAGATGTTTGGTTCGGTTTTGGTTTTGAAATTATAAAACCAAATTAGATCGGTTTGGTTTTGGGTTGAAGAAGCCTCAATTAAACCGAACCGAACTGATTTAGACCAAATTATAATCTATATATATGTGTGTGTGTGTGCTATATTATATATGATATATAAAACATAATGTTTTATATATATATAATGTAATTCTAGAAAACATTGTATTAAACCGAGCCAAACCGAACCGAAACTGCAATTTGTGTTGGGCTGGTTTGGGTTTAGAGTTTTCCATTTCAATTCGGTTTTTTGGTTGGAAAGGTCAGTTTGGTTTTGGGTTAACCTTCACCAATGTCGATTTGGTCTTGGGTTGATGTCAACCTGAACCAAACTGAACCGAGTTGCACCCCTAATCATCCGTGTTGTAACACATCAAAATCTGAGTTTAGCTCAGGAGAGTGATGAAATAAGAATTGTAAAGAATGATGGATTTCATCTAATCCATGGGAGTTGTTTGTTGATATTGGTCTGTGCAGGGATTGAATGTTTACAGTATTCTGCAGCACGACACACTGGTGATGACACGCGATGCTGTTAAGCGGATTGTTGACCGGTTGCACACCCCAATCAACAGGTGATATAATGCCTGATTACCAAGTTTTTGAAGGACAAAAAAAAAAAATGAGAGGAAAAACAACAGCTGCTAACCAGTTATTGATGAACACAAAATGAAAGGAGCAGCATAACTCCTGGAAATATTTTTGTTCGTCTTAAAACAATTCCCAGAACAGGGAGGGTAGTAGGATATTGCAATATAGAGCCGATTATTTTCTTTTTAATTTTTTCCCCTATAATTTCTCTTACATAAATCAAATCGGTACAATCGATTCAGTGACCGGTCCAATTGGTTCAACCGATCCAATGTTTTTTTTTTGTTTTCTGGTATTGATCTGGATCGTTCCGGCTGATTCAATTGTTTTTTCAAAAACAAAAAAATAATAAAAAACTGGCCAAATCATTTTTGTATCGGATCTTGACCGGTCGGGATTGGTCCGGTCCCTGATCCCGAGACTTTAAACCTTGTGTTCTTGTACCAACATCAACGGAAGATGTAAGGGGATCTCTCAACAAAAAAAAAAAAAGATGCAAGGAGATCCTCGTTCAATAAAGCTTGTGCTGTACCACGTTTCTTGAGATACATGTAGGGATGTACAAATGGGTTGGGCCGTATGCGTTAGCCCGGCCAGCACAATTTGGTCATGGTTCAGCACGATAGGCTTTATAGTACGGTGCGGCCTGGGAGTGATGGCCCACGGCCCGACATGTTCTGTGTAGGATTAGGCACACGTCCGATTGAGTTTTTAGCTAAATTATAGGTAAAGCACGAAAAACCCAACATAATAATAATCGTGTCCGTGTCGTACTGGGCCATGGGAGTTTGAAATTAGGCACGGTCCGATAATTATATCAGACTATGGTTTATATATATATATATATACTAGCAAAAGAACACGTGCATTGCACGCGAAGGTTTATCTTATAATACATGTTATAATTAAAATTAAAGTAATGATATAAAAAATATATTTTTAAAAATATATAATTTTATATTATCATTTTAGTAAGTTTTATAT
>JAUPMG010000001.1:11254571-11268397 GCA_031762675.1 Pachysandra terminalis | reverse complement strand
CGCAAAAAAAAAAAAAAAAAAAATCACCATCTCGGCGAAATTTCGCCACATTTGGTCGAGATGGTATAAATGAGGGAATTCAACGAATTACACCCTAATTTCATACCAATAACTTGAATTTTGGCGAAATTTCGCTTGTGAGGCAATGAATATTCAAATCATATCATGTGTCACAAGTATGACGTGGTATGTTCTTACATGAATCAAGGAGAACAGTGGTATAGCAAGCAGCTTATGTGTACAATCAAATCAGTCTCATGAATGTAATACAATTAGAATGTTGCTAGATATAAGACAAATCAATCACGTTCTCATATTAGATCTTGAACCAAGTCAAACAACTCTCTTGCCTTCCTATGGTCTCTAAGTATCATTCAAAAAGTACCAAATTACATTCTGTCGGCGGGCTGGTCGGTGGACCGGCACCCCCCGATGAATCCCTAAAAATGCTCAGGTGTGACCCTGTCGGTGGCTTCGCCGGTAGACCAGCACCTCCCCGTCGGATCTCTCAATTGGTCGGTGGGCTCCATTGGTGCCCTGTCGGGTCCCCTGAGGAATCCTCCCCCATTCCCTGTCGGTGGGCTTCACCGGTGGACCGGTAGGCCCCCGACAGTGACCATCTGTATCCCTTTTCACCGGTGGGCTCTGTCGGTGGACCGGTAGGTCGTCGACAATACCTCACCTATGAAGTCTTCCATTGGAGGGCTTCGTCAGTGGACTGGTAGGTCACCGATTGCACACCAATCTTCACTGGTGGGCTTGTCGGTGCACCGGCATAGCCTGTCGATGGACGCCTCGCGAATTCTAGGTTTCTCATTTCAACTCCAATTCAACTCTACTTCAAATACCAATCCACTAAAAGTCTATAATCAATAACAAGACATTCTAAACCACCAACAATACATCAAAAACACAATCAATTATGCATTTGAAGCAAAGAACATCATCAAACCTAAATTTAACATCAAAATAGGTATTATTCATGATTCAAGCATGTAATCTCTAACATAGATCATGGATTCTCACTTGAGATCAAAGAACACTATCAATCACACAAGTTCATCATAGAAAACTCAAAATCACTACAAATCGTAAGCACACAATGTACTTACCTCGTCGATAACTTCGACAATCGTTCTTGAGCTTCTAGTGTTCTGCACCTTCCTTCTTAAGCTTGCCTTCTTCTCAGCTTCGATCTCTTCCTTCCTCTTCCCTCTTCTTCTCAGAAAAACAACCTAAGAGTGATTAGGGTTTGCTTTGAGAAGCTTAAACCTAATCCCTCGGCTAAATCTCAGCTATCCTTGAGGAAAGAGATCTAAACCCTAGAATCAAACTTAAGTGAGAGAAAGATGTAGTGTTTGCACATGCAATCAACTTAAGTGTTCTAACCAATAAATGAGGCTAAAGTCAAATTCCCTATATTATCGGAATTTACAAACAAGCCCTAAACACAATCAAAATTTCTAATCGTTACAATATATCCACTCCTAAATATGATGATATCCCTTTCTATGTTAAAGAGAGATTAGAGGATGAGTTGGATCTTTGAAGGATGAAATTCCTTGTTGTCCTTCTACTCTTCACCGATCAAAGAAGTTCGGGAGGAAGATTGGTCCATAGATGAACAACAAATCATTGGTTTGTAGCAAGATGCTTTGGATCAACAACAATGAGGGTTTTTGTCTTTGGTGGCCTACTTTTGCTCATAAAGTGAAGAATAGGGGGTTATGTGGATTGAGTTGGACGGAGATTAAAGGGGAGAGGTTATCTCATAATCGGAAAAAATGCGAGGAATCAGGTGCGCACATCAACTATTCAACCAATGGCTTCTTCTCACATAAGCACACATGGGGTGTTTGATGCGATATCCATGCAACCCACAACTGTGGATAATATAAGACTTTAAAGTGTTAAAATGTGCAGAGTTGAGTCTTTGGGGCCTGTCTTACCTTCTCAAGAGTCCTTACCTTCACATACTGTTTCTCAGGCAAGTTCCTTTGTATTTCCAGTTATCAATTTCATTCTTTGTCTTATGGTTATAGTAATTATTTTCCCCTGAAGTCTATGTCGGTCCTTGATGCCTGAGCCTCTTATGCAGTTATGCTTTTGGCTATTGGTGAATATAATGGTTTGGGTATTGATGTTGCCCATATGGAGAACCTGGAGGGGTTTTGAATGAAAAGGGGTCAGAGCAGATTGTCCAAGTGGGTGGGAGTGGGTGTGGTGAACATATGTTAGTGTAAGATGTAGTGAAAAAACTATTGAACATGTTTTAGATTCATGTCAGTAAAAAATGGGTTCACGTGTCTGTTCTTGAAGCCACGTGTCTGTTCTTGAAGCCATTAGGAGGTTTCATTAGGTGAAATGGGAGTTCGGGTCATGGAAGTGCCTCCAAGTCTAGAGAATTGAGGAATTTAAAATGGAACCTGAACTATAAGGGTAGTGGTGGGGGTGAGATTTAGGCTCGGGATGGGGATAATCCAAGTTTCCAATGATTATCATTAGCTTGAATATTCGGCGTTCGGGCGGGGCTGAAAAGAGAAGGGTGGTGAAAGATGTGTCAAAAAGTCAAACTTGATATCTTGGTTTTGCAGGGAAAAAAAGGGAGATGGTGTCTAAAAGACTCATTTTTAAAATTTGGGGTGATAGGAATAGAAACAAGCTGTCGGCGTGGCTGTCGAGGGGTTATCCTAATAATGTGCGAAAGAGATTTAGTGGTCATGGAATAGGTAAATATTGGTCAATTTTCAGTGTCTGTTCTGTTCCAAAATGTTGATTATTCCTTTAGATGGGTGTTATTGGGTGTGTATTGGTCGAATTGTCTTAGAGAGTGAAGTGGCTTTTGGAATGACTATACTTATGAGGGACTTCTCCCATCTTATTAGTCCGTTGGATATTATTGATTATCTGCTTCTTATGTAGAATACACCTAGTATAATTTGCATGAGGTTCCAATGTGCTGTCTATTGGATAGGTTTCTTTCTTCAACTGATTTGAATGAGCATTTTCCAAACATCTCACAAAGAACTCTCCTGAGTCCCCTATCCGATCACTCACCTCTTATGGTGTCTAATATCCCTTCTAGGCGAGAAGGCCCTTTCCCTCCGTTAGACTTGAAAATATATGGACAACGCACCCAGGATTTAGTGAGGTGGTAGATGGTTGGTGGAGTGAGAAAGTGGTGTTCCATTCTGGTTGGGTGGGATATAGGTTTATGAAGTTTCTCAAGTTTATGAAAGGTAAATTTGGGAGTTGGAATAAAGAAGTATTTGGGCTGATTGCAGAAAAGAAAGTGAGATTATTGGAAGGAATTACTTTTTTTTTTTTGATAATTAACATGTCATTAATCATGAAAGTGGAAATATGTACATGAACTATACAAAAACGAATCACGAACTGTGATTATAAAAACAAAATTAGTGTAAAATAAAACACTATAGCCTACTCTATGTCAAAACATCTCAAAGATTCTCACTAGGAGGCCCTGATTCAAAAGTAGCTCTTGTAACTCCAGTTTTGGCCTTTTCATTTGCCTCCGTATTAGCTGATCTGAGAACATGAATAAAAGATATCCGTAAGCCATGACTCAGAAATCTCGCCATCCTAACAAAATGCGCAAAACGCCAAGGATAAATACCATTTGGAGACATCCAGGAAATAACCGAAGAAGAATCCCCTTCTATCTGAATGTCCTCCAAAATCATCTTTCTTGCCTCCTTCAAACCTGCTATCAAAGCACTAATCTCAGCTGTCATCGAGTCCGTTACTCCAATCGATCCAGAATAAGCTTGAAAAATCACTCCATCTGATCTCCTGAAAACTCCTCTAATGCCAGAAGGACTTGGATTACCCATAGAAGACCCATTGAAATTAAGTTTAATGATCCCATTAACCAGAGCTTGCCAAACCACATTATGATGCATATTGCCCGCCGAAGTAAATAAGACAGTGTTCCAATCCCTAATAATCGAATCCATCCGAAAATCCCTAAACACCAGATGCACCATCATCTATGAAGCTACCATCTGAGAAATACCATCTATAATCTGAGAAACTGATACCTGTACATCCTCAAATATACGCTTGTTCCTCTCCCCCCAGATAGCCCACAAGATTGCAAAAAAGAGGGATTCCAATAAATCTCCCCTTGCTGATTCAAACCCCGAAATCTCCATTGTGTCAGAAGATCATAAATGGTTCTTGGTAGCACCTAAGCTATGTCCATAATTTGAAGAAGCATCCAAATCTGTTTGGCAAAGAAGCAGTGGAAAAACAAATGATCAACAGATTCCCCATGGCTCCTACACATGAAACAAATGTTAGGAAATAAAGCCATATTTTCCCTCATTTTTTGCAATAAATCACCCGTGTTAATCCTATAGAGGATAGTCGTCCAAACAAAAATCCTAACTCTAGGAGGAACCTTTGGTTTCCACAATCTCGAAGGAGAAAAATGTGGAACATAATTAGTCTCTCTACCAAGAAATCGTAAAAAAGATTTGGTAGGAAAAATCCCATTAGGTTCCAAGGACCAAATTCTAACATTCGGTATAAGTGGATCAATGAAGAAGAATTTCAGAATATCAAAAAGAGACGCTAATTCCCTCAATTTAACATCCCTAAGATCCCTTCTACATTCAAGATTCCAAACAAGCCCTGAAGAATCCCAAGAAAGAATTTCAGAAACCATCGAATTTTTATTACGCATTACTAGGAGCAATCTAGGAAACTTAATTTTAAAAATGGATTCACCCCACCACAGATCATGCCAGAACCTAACCTGGATACCATTCCCCACCCCAAATCTTAACGAAGGATAGAAAGAGGAAGCAAGAGCAGAAATTGCTTTCCAAGGGCTATGACTAACAGTTCTTGATTTTTGACAAGTTTCCCCTAAATTATCCCCGCTTCAATATTTGCTGACGATTATCTTATACCATAGAGTATTTGAATTAGTGTAAAATCGCCATGGCCATTTATTGAGCAATGTTGAATTCCGAGTTCGAATATTTCCTAAATTTAGACCACCAGTTGCTTTATTCCTAAACATCATCACCCAATTGACCAAATGATCTTTCTTTTGATCCCCTCCCCCCTCCCACAAGAAATCTCTTTGAATTTTTTCCATAGCCTTTATGTCTTTCACCGGAACCCGAAATAAAGAAAGGAAATAAATGGGTAAACTGGCCAAAGTGGAATGAATAAGAGTGACTCGACCACCTAAAGATAGATAGTTTCTCTTCCAAGTCGCCAAGCGTTTTTCCAATCTTTCAATGATAGGTGACCAAAAAGACCAAGTCTTACGAGAATCCCCCAAAGGCAAACCAAGGTACCTAATAGGCAAATACACCATTGCACAAGAGGAGGTAAGTCTTGGTGGGAAAACTAAAAAAGCTAGAAGGCAATGGAAGGTGGAGTTGGAAGATGTTCTTAGGAAAGAAGTGATTAGTTCGAGACAGAAAACTAAAGTTTCATGGATCAAGGAAGGGGATGGGATACCAATTTCTTTTATAGATTGGTGAATTTTAGGAGGAATTCTAATGAGATCTCTAAGGTGAGTGTAGATGGGGACTTGGTTGAGGATAACACAAGGGTAGATGAGGTTTTACCTCCTTTTTCTCTAGGCTTTGCTCATTGGAACAGAATTTGAGGTTTGATGTTGGTGATTTGGGAGGTCCTAAGATAGATTTTGAGAAGGGTAGTTGGCTTAAATATATTTTTTAGGATGAAGTAAAAAGGCAGTGTTCCAAATGGATAGGAATAAATATCCTTGGCCTGATGGATTCATAATGGCCTTTTTTCAAGAGTGCTATGATGTTTTCAAGTCTGATTTGATGAAAGTTTTCAACGAGTTCCATTCAAATGGGATAATGAATAAATAACAAATGAGACTTCTCTGGTATTGATCCCCAAGTTGAAAGGTGTGGTGGAGATTAATGCATTTAGGCCGATAAGCTTAGCCATCAATCTATACAAAATTATTGCTAAGGTGCTCTCCATTAGCTATTTTATTGAAGGGAGACAAAGTTTGGAATGGGCCCTAATTACGAATGAATGTCTGGAGGAGAGGTTGAGATTTGGGAGGTCAGTGTTAGTGTGTAAATTAGACCTTGAGAAAGCATATGGTAAGGTCAAGGTTCACAATGTCGATGTCGCATGGCATTTCACCAGGTGGTTCAGTCAACATGTCGGCGACATGGGGAAAAAAGGGAAACCTTGCTGATATGTTGCCTATGTCAAGAGACATGGGGGAAAAATGGAAAAAAATTCGAATTTTTTCTCCATATCGTTGACATGTCGCTCGACATGTCGCCAACATCAAGGAAAATCGACATAGCTCCCCTTAAATTTCGTTTTGTCGGGGTCCAAAATGGCGACATATCGCCGACATTTAAAACCTTGGATAGGGTGGAGGGGGAGGCAATTCTTTCCTAGAAAGGCTTTAATTGGATTCGTGGATATGTGAGGAATGTGGCTTTCGTTTATTCTGAATCGGTCCATCAAATGTCATTTTTCATCCTCTAGGGATTTGCATTAGGGGGACCTGCTGTCATAGCTTCTTTTTACTATGGCTAGCAATGTTTTGAGTGCATTTTTTGCAGAGTAGTCTTTAGGGAGGGTGGTAGCAATGTTGTCATATCGCCTAGGCGAGCTATTCGATAGACATACCTATCGCCTAGGCTACTACGCTCCCGCCTAGGTGGCAATTTTTTTAAAAAGAGCCTGTAGTAAATGAATGACGTTTATAGCATGTACAAAAACTTAACATGCCAAATTGCCAATAATTTGAAAGAAAGTTTGAGAGAGAGATGCCAATAATTTGAAAGATAGTTTGAGAGAGAGAGAGAGAGAGAGAGAGAGAGAGAGAGAGAGAGAGAGAGAGAGAGAGAGAGAGGACATACCTGATTTGTACCTTAAAGCTTATGCTCTCCTCTCCAATGGATCTTCAAATTCAAGCTTCAAGTTGGGGTTAGAGACTTGGATGCTTAAAATCAATAAAGCCTTTAAGTTAACCTGCATAAAGATATACCATATTAACCTTAGTAAGTTTCATTGATAATATTAATTAATTAATAAACTAAATCAAATACTAATTGAAACTTAGACTAATTAAATCATAAAATTAGGCGGCCATACGTTTGCCTTGTCATCTAGACTGTCGCTCGAGTGGCTAGGCGCCAGCCTAGGCACACTCAGCCTGGGCGATCCATGTCGGAACCCTTTGGAAAATGCCTAGGTGAGCGCCTTTAGTAATACTGGGTGGTAGGTTTTGAGGTTGGAAAGGATCAAGTTTCCAAATCAAACCTTTTGTATACAGATGATACCTTCCTTTTTTTTGGAGCCTCTACTTGGGTTAAATGTATTTTTAGATGCTTTGAGCTGATCTTTAGACTAAAGATCAACTTAGAGAACTGCAACCTTTCACGTATTTACGTGGAACCAGGGATCCTCTCTTAGTGTGTGTCTTTTGTGTGTGTAGAGTGGGGAGTTGGCCTTTGAGATTCCTTGAATTACCTCTTGGTGATAACCTTGATTCCCCATTTTTGGTCGCCCGTACAAGAAAAGATTGGGAGGAGATCAACGACATGGAAAAGGAATTATGTATCTTTTGATGGTCAGATTACCCTGATCCAGTCTTCTTTGGCTAATCACTTGTATCTTTCTATGGCACTTGGGAGAGTGGTTAGGAAGGGGATAATCTCTTTGAGCTAGGATTGATAAGTTTTAGAGAGAGTTTCCGTGGGAAGGGGCAAGGGTTAACAAGGATCATATGGTTTGATGGAAGTGGTATATAAGGATAAAGTTAGGGGTGGTCTCAACTTGGGCAACATTAAGGCTCATAACTCGGCTCTATTAGGCAAATGGATACAAAGAATCAATGCCGAAAATGATAATCTCTGAGGCAAGGTTATAGTGAGAGAATATGGCATTCATGTGAATGGATAGGATACTAATACTTGCATAGTCCATGCTTTGAGTCCTTGGAGAGATATTTCTCATTTCGCATCTTCTTTCTATCCTTTGGTTATTTTTTCTCTTGGTTCAGGTACTAGGATTATGTTCTGGTCTGATCTTTGGTAGGGTGAGTCTTTGCTTGAGTCTCGGTTTCCTCGTTTAGCATGTCTTTGTTCTCTTTCAGATCTAGTAGTGGCAGACATTTTGGCCTGGTCTCGTAATGGGATGATATGGAACCTCCCCCCTTTGTAGAGATCCTAGACCTGCGGATCTGAGTGGGTTAGCTGTTTTGTTTGATCTTCTAAATGATGTTTTCGTTGATTCCTTTACTCACGACTCTCATGTTTGGCATCTGGACCCCCCGGGGTAGATTCTCAGGTAGATATTTCTTTTCTAAGATTAGGCGGGATCAGGAAGGAGGGGCCACTTCCCATATTTTCCACTCATTTCTTGTGGTACTTCAGAGCCCCTTCTAGAATCAAGTCGTTCCATTGGACATCTCTTTTGTTAACGCCTATGAAATGTTGCAACGAAGGAGGAAGTTTATGGTTCTGTCATCCTGGGTATGCTTTATCTGTAGAAATCAGGTAGCATCGTTTGATCACCTTTTTATTCATTGTGAATTGTCTAGGGATGTAAACGTTTCTTCCTGGGGATGCTTGATGTGGCTTGAGTGTTCCCTTGTACTACTTGTGCTCTTTTTGATCAGTGGATGTTCCTGGTTTTGGCAAAGAAAGGCAGAGTAACGTACAGTCCTTTTTGCTACTCTTTGGTTCCTTTGGGGGGAGAGGAATCAACATATTGTTGGGGATACGCTGCAGCTGTTTGATCAGTCATTGACTCTATTATGGGTCTGGTGGCATCACTGATGGTGGTATTGCCAGATTTTTGTCGATTTTGTGGTGAGATATTCTTTGGTGCTTGAGCATAGTGGCTTTTTCCTCACTTTCTGTTTGCAGGGCTCATGGGTTGGACGCCTCCACCAGAAGGCTTCATCCAGTTTAATTTTGACGTAAGCTTGCTTGGAAACCTAGGACCATCAGGAGTGGGAGGTGTATTCCATGATCATGTAGGCTCCTCTATGGTTACTCTGGCCCATTGGTTACGGGAGATGCAGTGAGAGCAGAACTTGGTGCTATGGTGACAGGTCTGAGCTTGGCCACAGTTAGAGGCTTTCATAGACATTATAATGGAGGACTCAGCTACGGTTATTGGGTGTATGAGATCTCCTTACTCCTACCCTTGGAGATTGGCACATCTTATTTGGAGGGCTATTTTTTTGGTTGCTAGACTGAACATATCATTCTCACATGTGGTGTGGCCTGCCAATGGGTTTGTTGATTCTCTTGCTAGAGGCGGTGTATCAGAGGAGGATCTATTTTTAGGGGTTCTGAGTTATGTTATTTTGGGGAGGCAGATGTTAGAGATGGATTAATTTGTTGTATTCCTACCCTTTTTTCATTTTTTGTAGTCTCCCTTTTTGGGGCCTTGCTTGTTTAGTTGGCGTTTGTTTGCTTGCTTGTTTGTTTTGTTTTTTTTTTGCTTTTTGTTTTGCTTTCTTAGTTCTCTCCTCGAGGACTGCTTTATACCTTTCTGATCTTTTTAATATATCTTTGTTATTCATAAAAAGAAAACAGAAAAAAAGGAAAAAAAGTTAGAGATTAGTGTGGTTAAATCCTTGTCATATCATTTCACATTTTATACCATCGTTTTGGTCCTGTCTAAATTTACAGGGTTGGGAACACCTATTCGACGAGGTTTAGGTGGCATATCAATGCTTAAATGGTCACCCACTGGAGATTATTTTTTCACTGCAAAATTGTATGGTTAATTATTAACTTAACATTTCATTTGTATTTATATCAATCATGTCAAGCATATTGCAGCTTCTGATATATAACTATGTTATTGTACAGTGATGGGACATTTTATCTTTGGGAGACAAACACATGGACATCAGAACCTTGGTCTTCAACTGGCGGATTTGTCACGGTAAATGAAAATGATAACTTTGGTATCCAATAATTGACTTTCTAAATACATTTGGTTTATATGGTTTTGGGCTTTTATTAATTCAATCAATTGTCTTTTAGGCATTGATTGGTACCACAATGAACTTGGTGTGTCTATGTGCCTTTTTTCTTTTCTTCTTATCTGATGTCTCCAAAAAGACATTTATCCAAGTTATTTAAGATATTGTCCAGAAATTAATCCTGGGGTTTTATCTGATTTGTGAATCCCAACACTTGCAAACATGTAAGGTCACAACTGTTAGTGAGTTCTATATAGGCATTTCAAAGATTTTATTTGAACTATTTAAGGAAACTTAGGGTTTGGGCTCCAATTTAAGTAATCGCTATCTAGGAAGATGGCTGAAGCATCACAAAGTAGAATGAGTGGGCTTGTTATTGCACATATAGTTCTCATACAAAGTCCTGGCTTCCTTTTTTTCCAACAATTTTGAGTGGTATCTCTATTCTTATGAAACTATGGAAACAACTGGAAGTTCAACTCTCATTGGTTGTAGATATGTGCCATCATGGGATAAACACTCCAGACTAACACACTATCCTGTTGACTAACAATTCTCAAATGTCTTTTGATTGTACTGTCAAGGTTTTTATGACTTACAATAAACCATGAAATCCTCATAATTGAAGCCAATAAAAACAAATCCTCATAATTGAAGCCGATGAAAACTTTATCTGTTTTTTCAAAACTTTATCTGTTATTGCTGATATATACTTCTCTGATATTCTAATAATGTAGCCTTATATCATAGCTTACTAATAATTGTCTTATGTAATTTTGAGGATTCTAGTTTGTTTGATCTAGCTGTTCAGTGTTTGAGCTGTGTGATGTAATAATATTTATCATTGTTTCAATTTTGGTCGAAATTGATATGTTTCAGCTGAAACATATTGGTTTTGTTGGTCCCTGATATGAAACCCTCCGATTCCTTAAAGCACAGAAAAGGTTTGATTTCGGCCAGAAACCAATTTGTATCGGCCGAAACCCAATACCATCAACCGTGTTAAGGGAAACAAGCTTCCGTATCGAAGGCTCAGATTTCATCAGTTTTGGTTATGCTTACCAGTATTGCCTATACCTATTGGTTTTGGCTATGGCTGAACCCAATTTGGAATCAAAACTTAAAACTTCTTTAAAGATTGTGATTCCATATTCTTCAGACCTGTGTGACAGTTTCATGTAGTAGTTTCTGGACTGTAGTTGTCAAATATATTGTTATTATGCTACGAAAGAAG
Organism: Pachysandra terminalis; assembly: GCA_031762675.1. Lineage (NCBI taxonomy): Eukaryota > Viridiplantae > Streptophyta > Magnoliopsida > Buxales > Buxaceae > Pachysandra > Pachysandra terminalis. Next base: position 11,257,175 of record JAUPMG010000001.1, on the reverse strand, counting down.
CCTTTCTGTATTTTTAATTATCAAGTGTGGCTATTGTTATTAGGGAGCAACGTGGGATCCTGATGGGCGTATGATATTGCTTGCTTTCTCAAAATCCATAACGTTGGGCTCTATTCACTTTGCATCAAGGCCTCCATCGTTGGGTATTGAAGTCTATTACCAAATTCTTGTTTCTTTCTGATTCAATTGCTGAACATGATGTTTCTTATTGCAAGGCATGCTTTTTAATTTTTCTTTCATGAGATATTATTACTGCTATATGTATTTTTATTTATTTATTTTTTTAGAATTTTATGATTGTGCTCACAAGGATTTAACATTTCTTATGGATAGAATTTATTGACTTCCTTTTAAACTTTGCCTGATCTAGTATTTCATATTCAAGAATGATTTATCTGTTTTGACAGTTTGAAAAACCGGAAATAGTTCTATGCTTGCAAACAGAACTAATGAATTAAGTAATACATCATAATTAATTATGAGTAACACTAAGGCTTCATTTGTTTCCAAATAGGGTTTTATATTGAATTTTATATTCTGTACGATGTGTATTTTTCACTTTCCCGTCTTTGGATTGAAGGAAAATTGGTCTAGAACCTACTTAAACATTGTGGTGGTAGTGGTGGTGGCACCATTAGAGCCTTAGAGGTAATAGTCATGTAATAAGACAATGGCAGTGGTGGTGGTGTCGCCAATTGAGGTGGTAGTGTCAATGGTTGCAATAGTGGTTGTGATATCATTGTTAGAGGTGATCATGGTTTCAAGTATCGTATAGTATTGGTCCATCATTATGAAAGACATTAGTCAGGTCCCAAGGGTTTTCCAAGAAAAAAATATATAATCGCAAATAGTTTAGATCATTTGGTATGTACTGTTACTTGTTTGGTCCAAACTGATTGGGTTTAGTAATACCGTAATGTGCAGGTTAACAATTATTTATTTATTTTATTTAATTTTATTATTATTATTATTATTATTAATATTATTATTTTTATTATTATTATTTGGGTTGGGGTTGGGGTTGGGGTTGGGGGTGGGGGGTGGGGGGTGGGTGTAGTCTTGAAATTTCATGATTCCATCGGTCCTTGGAGTATTTTCCCTTATTTTATATGGACTAATAACTGGTTGGATGTGGTGTGATTCATTACCGGGTACAATACATTCGATCATGTAGCACCAGGTTCAACTTGTTAGTTAATCGTAATCATTTGATTAGATGATAGTGGTGATCAGCGGTCTAATTAATCTCACTAAACACGTGGCACTATCTTAAAAGCGCACGTGTACGTTTATTGGGTATAGCCGCATACACTGAATCATTCAATAAAGCTGTTAACTGCTACATAGCCGTCTCTCACGTGCCGGCTGTCAACAACAGCTGCACGTTGATTAGACCGTTTGGTAAAAAGGTGATATTTGAAATGGCTTAGAGATATCTGACCGTCCTTATCACCAAAAAGGAAAGCTTCTTGGAGAAGCAACCTTTTGAACTACAACTTATGGGGGAATGCCACGTGTCCCAAACCTAACAAACACAGGCTAACTGCCTTTGGAATGACAAAAAAGATAAGGATTCGTATTCCTTATGACACAGGATATTGCCTTCTGAATAAATCGAAGGAATAGGGATTTTTACATTCCTTCTGAAGGACATTATTCCTCTCGAAGAACAGATATAGGGGTATGCTACCCCTAATGGACTTCTCAAACATATGAAACTTCAAATAAAAGCTCGAAGTCACATCTACTTATTCTCAAGAAGAGACTTCGAGTGATTTTATTGCATTACCTTTACATTTCAAAGTTAATTCCCTTGAAGAGATCTTCGAGGGAGCTTTTTATGCCTTCTTACTCAGAAGTCACCCTTGGATCATATCCATAGACTTCGAAGGACCAGTTATCATATTTTGTCTTAAAAAGACCATGAAGTAGGTATGATTCCTCTTGCTAAGGTGAATTCGAAGGCTAACCACCTCCAGATGGTAAATTCGAAGGCTAACTACCTCTAGATGGTGAATTGGAAGGCCAACCACCTTCAGATGGTGAACTCGAAGGAGGTATGTTTCCTCCTACTAAAGTGAATTCGAGGCTAACCACCCTGAGATGGTCAATTTGTCAGAGGTTAGTCTCTCTCAAAGGGCTAAGGGTCTGTCACCCTAAAAAAGACCAAGGATTTTGTTCCCTTCGAAGGACAAAGATATGGGTTACCACCCTCGAATGCACTCTTAAATGCATTCAAACTACAAAGTAAAGTTCGAAGTCACTCTTATTCCTCCTTAGGAATGGACTTCGAATGCTATTTTGACTTCTAAAGTAGATTCCGAATGGAAATAGCTTCAGAAGTTGAATTCACGCCATCTCCAGAAGTATTTCCTGAAGATAGGTTTCCTACGTACTTTGAGAAACTTCCTCTCAATTTACTTCAAAGGAACTCACAAGGGAACATATTTGCTTATGATTTCATTAAGGTTGAGGGCACTCGAATTGGTTATTGAAGCTATGAACCTTAAAGGATTCCAAGATAAACTCTTATTTACATGGACTATTGATCATGAAAACGAGTTCCCTGATGAGAAACTCAATTTCGAGTTCTCTATATAGGTA
>JAUPMG010000001.1:11232642-11247683 GCA_031762675.1 Pachysandra terminalis | reverse complement strand
GTATCCACCGTTTTCCTTGCGTATCCACCGTATCCATGATTTTTACACCGTATCCATGCGTATCCGTGTCGATACTCAATACGTATCCGTTTTCGGGACGACCAATACGCCACCTCGATACGATATTTTGAACCATGTTTAAAAGTGACTTTATGATGTTTGTTGAACTAACTTGACTCACATTCCAAAGTAGACAATTGACTCAAGGATGGAACCGACTTCTTGAGATTATTCAAGGATGGGTGACCAAACCGGCCATGCCACTAAATTGGAGTCATCAAACTCTTAAGTGCAACTGTATTAGTTCTTCTGTCCAAGTAGGAGACCTCATGACTCATGCCCTCCACCAAACTTCTTCATCTTTAGATTTTGAAAGATACAATAGGATGGGAAGAAAGTAACAAAGCAATTGAGAGCCTTAGTTTACTGATAGACATTAAATTATAAGGAAATTTTGCAGCATATAAAATAAAAGACAAGGTTAGATCATAATTAGATTAGACAAATCTCACATTGGATACTTTAGAAAAGTTACCATTGGCAAGGATAACACTCTGAAATGAAGATGATGATGATTAAAGTGTAGAAAAGATACCTGACAAACGAGACATGTAGTCGGAGGTCCTGAGTAAATGACCCAGGGTCCGGCGAAAGAAGACAAACAAATAGAAGAAATACTTGACTAGACTAGAGTAGCTGTTGGAAAAGTAGCCTGCTGAATCCCTTGAGCACGAACAAGTCTCGCATACTCCTCCTTAGAAAGGTTAATGCAGTCGGAAGATTTATCAGCTGAACGAGAGCTATGAGTAGTCACCTGAATGCCATCACTGCTATCAGAAAGACAAGCATGATTGGCAAACTTGGTTGGCTTCCTATGTAAATCCCAACACTAATCAACTTTGTGGCTATCTTACCCACAATAGAAGCACTCTCTTCCCATTACCTTGGCCACTAGGCCCGATTGCTTCTCCTAGCTCTCGTGTCCACACCAGTAACTCTACCAGACCTTCCGTCGCCACGATCAGCACTGCCTTGTACAACCAAAGCAGATCGATCACTAATAGCACCACTTGAAGTGTTCGAAATAGAATTCTTCCGAATCCTCGAAAAGACTTCAGATAGAAAAGGGAGATCACCTCCCCCTAGTATAATTGGACCATACTGTCATGCCCCAAAATCCATGGCACGATAATCTAGATGTGCGCAATATCTCAATGTGAGACCTTCAGATCCAACCCTTGAATTTGGTCAATTGGATCATCAAGCAACTAATAACAAGTCATTCATAATAACTCCAGAGTAATCATAATGCGGAAGTCTTAATAATAAAAGTCTTCAATAGAATGCTTTTGCTACTCTTTGGGGGATTTGGAAGGAAAGAAATAGCAGAATTTTTTATGACAAGAAAGTTAGTTTGGGGGGTTCTGATAGAATCAATAGAATGTTTGGTATCTTTTTGGGTAAGCATTTTACCAGAATTTAAAGACGTACCCAGGTCAGATATCTCGCGATGTTGGGAGACCGTGATTCATATGTAGATTGCTAGCGGTTCTGGGAGATGGTGGTGGCCATATTTATTGGCTCTGTGTTTGTGTTTGTGTTGTGTTGTGTTCTATTGTAGTTTTTCTGTTTACTTTTTTCCCTTTCTCAGGGAAACCCTATACTTCTCTCCTCCCTCTTTTAATAAAATCTTTCATTATCCATTAAAAAAAAAAGTCTTCAGACTATAATCTATACATCCAAACCAATTCTAATAACAACTCAATATTTTAACTAAAAGATTACAAGTCCTAAAAACAGAATTATGTTCATCCTAGCAATATCCTCCACATCAACCGAACTATCCTTAACTTGTAGACATACAACGCAATAAACTGCGTGAGCTATGACGCTCAGTAAGTACACATGCTTCACATAGGAATAACATAAAAAACTCACATATCATGGTATATCACATAAAGGAAACACAAGATATGAACAATGCAATGATGGATGAGTTAATGCCATGAAGTTGATGCAACAATCAAATGCCCTAGTATGAGATGAAGAAATGCAAACAATGCAAGGAATGATGGTCCTATGTCTAATGCATGATTAGTAGCCTGTTTTCGTGTTAAGCCTTGCCTATCCACAGTGACCTCAATCTCCATAAAAGATTTCTGGGAATTACATTAACTCAAGGAGTGACCGGAACACACCCTCTTCATTTTGGGGAATACAACCCCAGGTATAAATAAACCCTACCTTTTTCTTGGAATTATCACCCAAGGTGCAGGATAGACCCTAGTCCTTTTGGGAATTTAACCCAAGGTGGACACCAACCCTCTAGGTCCATCTCACATGGAACCCAATAGAAATATTTCTGCCCTTAACTACTCACCCTTCGCTAATATGTTATGAATGCAAGACAAGTAGTATCGCAATTATCCACAAGTATCCAACTCACCATAAAATACACATGATAGTCTGTAAGAGGATTCCACTGTGACCTCAAACCAGAACCTATCCAAGTGCCCATACACATGATAGTCTGTAAAAGGGTTCCACTGTGTCTTCAAACTAGAGCCTATCCAAATGCCCAAATTCCATATATCACATCTCAGAAACTAGCGCATGGTCTCTCATACTCATCATGCACATCACATCCACAATCTCACAATATTCAATGTACACATGCTTAATATGTCACATGAATACAATTATCACTCATAATATGCATAATCAGATGTCATATCATGATTAACAATGCCATACAATCTATCGCCACACATGATGATAATATGCATGGTCTACAAAGCAAAAACTCAGAAATCACCTGTTTGGTCGACCGGCAAAACTGTCTGGTCGACCGGAACCACTTAGGTCACAAAACGAAGAAGGGTTTTACATCGACCGGGACACCCGGTCGCTGTCCGGTTGACCCAAGATATTGTTCAGTCGATAAAACATAAGAAAAACGCTAAGTTCTCGCTGCCCAGTCGACCCAAGCCTGGAAAACAACACTTTTCAGAATCGAGATCCGATGTGTATTTCAATCATGACTTGAGCAATACACATCTAAATCACTCAAAATTTGAAACATAACTTCACTAAAGTGTAACTAAGTGATTAACATATGCCAATACAGTATATCAATTGGATTTAAACATGCATTCATTCCAACACACACATTGATACAGAAATACAGGTGAAGGGTGTGTAACTCATTAAATTCAAGGGAAACCAATACCATATCATATGTTACCTAATTCTAACATTCAAACATGAACTCACAACCCTTAAATCATGCCTTACAAATCCCTAAACCATTGAATAATATTTTTAATTAAAAGAATACACACCTTTTACTTACCATTCCTTAGTTCATGAAATCAGATCTTCTAGATGTTCACCAACACACACAGACACATACACTCATTGTGAAATCCATTATTCATACATGGAAACAATAGTACTTGTACAATCAAAATCTAGATCTCATGAGGTTCAACCTCCTCTAGACTCACATCTCCATGGCCATGCATCCTCTTCATTCTTCTTCTTCGCTTATTTTGGTCGGCTAGGGTAGAAGATGGTTCTACTTCCTTCTCTTCTTTATTATGCAAAAGCCAACCTTTAGGCTCTCCCACCTTCTCAATTTCGTGCAAGACTCTCTAAGAGACATCTTTACTCTCATATGAGACCAAAGATAATTTCCCAAGGAGTAAAGATAGGAATTATGGCTGTAACTCCCATCCCCACTAACTTCCCACACTTAACTCTCACTAACTCTTGATTAACCTCCACTTAAAGTCTTAGCTACATGGGCCAAACGACCAAGCGTATGGTATTGGGCCCATTAGGGTCATCCCCAAGCCCCACAACAAGATTAGTAATTACCCATTTACCCCACATTAATAGAAATTACCCAATCACCCCAAGTCTGAACTATTCTTCATAATATAAGTCGCACAAGAATATTTTAATTCAGGCCTTACCCTAATCCATTTTTATTCAACTATATTATTAACTTAATGATTATTAATCATTCTTATATAAATAATCAAATAACTCTAAACTTCTTATATTTACAGATTTATCCCAAAAGATCATAAGTGTAAGGTAAAAACGAATTTTTATCAATTTTTCTCATTCTTTCTTGATCAAATAGTGTAGATTGAATAAATGTTGTGTAGTGACGCCCAATCTAAAGATGGGTGTCATTACATTTTTTTTTCTCAAAATATTTATATTTATTTATTTTCTAGGTTAAAAAATAAATAAAAAATATATAATAGTTATAAAATATGACAGATTATGTAAGAAAAATAAACTGTGATTTATTTATGAAATTATTTAATTAGTGTAATTAACATTAATTAAAAAAAGAAAATTATGAAAATTGAAAAAAAAGTAAAAAAATGTAGAAAAATATAGAATATTGGTTTACTGAAACTTAACAATTTAGGGTCTGAAATCAACTGTGATTTATTTCTGAAATTATTTAATTAGTGTAATTAATATTAAAAAAATAGGAAAAGTGGAAAAAATTGTAGAAAAATATAGAAAAAACAGTAGAATATTGGACTCCTAAAACTTAACAATTACGTCATGAAATGGTTACTTCCTAAGTATGATTTAAGTATATAATTTAAATAAAAAACAGGAAAATTAAGAAAAATTAAAAAAATATAGAAAACAGTAGAGTATTGGATTACTGTAATTCTTGAGTTCTTATAAGTTTGTTGACATTCACTTTAGATTGATGACACTTCATTTTGGTGTATCTCTTGATGCATTTTCAGACATACACTTTTGATGCCATTTCCAGTTTGATGTATCTTTTAGTTTGATGGCATTTCCATTTTGTTATTGAGTTCTCCATATAACTTTTTCAATGGATATGTATCATTTAATATGTTGCCATTTATGTGTTTTTACTTTTTAGTTATCATATGTGAAAATGTATGTGTTTGTCGTTGCTTAATTAGATAACTTACAAACCCGACAACGTGTTAGTTGAACCCCCCCCCACCCGACGTAATGACTTTTAATATGTAAGCATTTGTTTTTACATTTGTTGATGTATCTTGATGCATTTGGGCCTTAATTAGGCTTGTTTAAAATTTGACGCAAAAAATCAATCAAATGCCCTAGGTTTCCCCATATTTCCCCAAGGTTTCTACTTTTTCCCTCATATCGGCGACATGTTCCCTGGGTTGCTTGGCGACATGCCAAGTGACATGGACATGGAAAACCTTGCCAAACATCACCCTCTTCAGAGTTGGTGGAAGAGAGGTTCTCAACAGCATTTCACAGACACCATTTCAAGGTGAAAAAACCACCAAAAAACTGAAATAAAGGTTTAATTCAAGGGGCCGACCAGAACCCTAGGGTTTTCTCTTACATTTAAATTGATTTAAGAAAACCCTAAAATTGAGCAAGGAATCGAACTACATTCCCAACACTATTAACACTTTGATACCATGTCATTGTCAAATGGTAAATAATGTAAAGGATTGTAGAATCTGCAGGTTAGAAGTGTGATAAAGAAGAAAGGAGAAGATTTATTATTTGAAGCCCCCACTTGTCCGTACTTTCACTTGACCCCACTTTATGTATTAAGTTTACCCCAATCCCATTTGCCACATGTCAGAAAGGTTTATCCTTAGTCTATTGCTTGCTTGTACAAAATTTAAATATATATTAAAAGATTTAGGGTTGGGGCTGTAGTATTTTCTGCATGGCCTATCTTAATGGTACCTTATAAGGTGGATGGCGTGGATTGGCTACATAATCTTCTCATATGGCAGAAAAACCTGTCTTAACAGGTAATTAAGCTTGGTTAGACAGGTTTGCTTAACCTGTCTAATAGGTGTGGGGTGAAGCTGTATGGCTATGGATTGGATTCCTGGACCTGCTGTACTTGTGGCTCTTCTTGTGCCTGCAGGCGCATACCTTCAGGTCCTTTGAGCTGGCTGCATCAGTTGACTGATGCCCCCTGCACATTTTATATAATTATGATGAAAGTGTTTTAAGTTGTAGCCGACTCAACAGAATGCCTTAAACCATCCATTATTTGAGGTCAAGGTGAAAATTGCACAATGTAAACACACTTTTAGGTCGACTTTATAAACTTCTGTTACAAAATATAAATCATAATGCCAAATTGGTATTTTACGTGAAAACATCCCTTCCTTGATTAACAGCGCAACATATCATAGTATCAAATTAACTTTTTTCTGCTTTCAAGAGGAAAAAAAAAGTTAACATATCTCTAAAAAATATAAACCAGGTGTACTAAGGGGATGAATTGCTGCATCATAAATGGTAAAGGGCAATGTATAGTTAGAGTTTCGTGTCTGACCATTTCTCAATATTCAGAACCAACTTCAATTTGTGCAATAATCTTGTTTCTAGCAGCACTTTAGCGAAGATTTTCATTTTTTGTTGCTTTCAGGTTTTGAAATTATTTTATTTCCATTTTATTCTGAAATTGGTTGGCATATTTTTTGGCTGTTAATTGTGGAACTGTGTTACTTGTTAAGGTCATGACTATAGCTTCTTGTCCATGCATGATTTCTCCAGATGCACATCTATTACCTGTTGACCTGCCGGAAATAGTATCGTTGACTGGCAGGTAAATTAAATATCATATACTTTTTGACCCCTTTTTGTTTGATACTCCTTCGATTCGTTATTATTATACAGAAAAGATCTTCGATTAAACTAAGTTTTTTAGAGCTCCGCTACAAAATCTCTGTTGAAATGGACTTCTCGCCCACTTCTGTCCACAAGGCAGGAGTGGGGAGAAGAGTTACCTGTTTTCCTGGTTTCCCCTTTGTTTGGAACTCCTTGGAAGCAGGGAACTGCCGAATCATATTGCTCTGTAGTCTCTTGCTACACAATTTCATGTAGTTGTATATCCAGTTCTCTCTCTTTTGGACAGTGCTGCCACTACATTGATAATCATGGGAAAATAATATCGACATTTATAGAAGAATTTAATTAACTATAATATATTTTCTACTAAAAGCATATGGGTTTACTAATAAACATTAGCATAGAAAATAGCATGTTGGAGAGTTTATGATTTTATGGTTCCATATTTATGTGGATATGGCTGCATATAGAGACTCCCCATGTTTTTTACTTTAATTGTTAATTTGCATTATTTAGAATATCCAGATGTATTCTGATAATATCCCTCAATATACCCTCTTTCCCCAAGTTCCCAAATTAATTAAAGGAGGAAGTTCAATTTTACAAAATCTGTAGGGATATATCGCTATATCCACCTTGATTTTGACCGAGAAGCTCTCGGAACCCCAATAGTCTTTTCTCATTTTGACCAAGAAGCTCTCCAAACTCACCAAACTCTTCCAAATAATATTATTATCTAAATCACTTCCTAACCCAATTTTAAGGACTCCGTTGCAAATCTTTGCAACTTTTCATGAGGATTTGATATATGGTCCTAGAACCCTAAAAGCAAGTGAAAGTAAGTGTAAGTTTGACTATAGTATTTTTTTTCATCTTTTTAGTTCAAATGAAATGAGTATGAATTGCACACCAAATCATATATATATGTCAATTGGCATGCATTTCATCATGGATTTGATTGTTAGGATTTGAAGATTCCAAAAATGTAGAAATCAAAATTTTTTTTTTGGTGTTTTCAACCTAGACATGTAACTATGGGTTACATTTATTAAGATGGAAGGACTGGTCTATGTGTTGGCCAAAAATTCTTTAGTTTTATGAAAAAAATAATATATTTTTTGCACAGTAAAAACTTAATGGTGTAATTTGATTAACTGTTTCATATTTATGCCAAAAAATGATGATTTGTTTGCTTTACTTTTACAAAATAAGATAGGCATATTATTTATTTAGAAAAAATTACTTTGAAAATTTTAAAATTTATTATACATAAAAAATATGCAAACTATGTATTTTTAATAAAAAAGTAGAAATATTAGGCCATGTTATGTATTCAAAGCAAACCTAATATTTTAATAATAAAGATATTTTTAAGAAAAAAGCAATAAAAAATAAAATGTCTCTAAAAAAAATTGTTTATTCTATACTTGTTTAATCATCACTTATTTGTAATTCATTTTTGTAGCTACATTGAGTTTGATATGAAAGGTGCTCAAAATAGGAGGGAGGAAGCTTGACATTGGTTGGCTATGGTCAATCGAACATAAGGAGTAAGAGAGGGATAATATATAAATTTTGTTAAATATATACTTGGAAGAGCATGCTTAATTTTTAATCTTGTATGCCATAAACCGAGATCTTAAGTTCATCCCTTTCTAGGAGAAAAACAATACCATGCTACTGGTATGGGAGAATGCAATTGCCCATGGCCTGAGGTGGCGAAATTGTTCATGGTGATACTTTTAGGTTGAAGAAAACTTGGAACAAAAATAAAAGAAAAAGGAAGCAGAACAAGAATACGAAGAACACTGAATAAAACTAAACTACAAGTTCTATGTTTAGGATATTATATCTGTGTTTATAATCTCTACATACACATAATGTACATAGTATATCCTGTGACTGATCTTGCATTGTCTTTGTCAATTGTGCAGTCAGAGCATTGAGAAGATAGCTTGGGATGCTTCTGGAGAGAGATTGGCTTTGTCATATAAAGGGGGTGATGAAATATACAGTGGCCTTATTGCCATATACGATGTTAGAAGGAATCCACTCATTTGTGCATCATTGGTGTGAGTTTTGCATATTTAATCTTTGTTTCATACATACATACATACATACATATATATATATACATCATTTGTGCATCATTGGTGTGAGTTTTGCATATTTAATCTTTCTTTCATACATACATACATACACACACACACACACATGCATGTATGTGTGTGTGTGCGTGTGTGCGTGCGTGCGGGCGGGCTGGTGGGTGTGCGTGCGTGTCTGTTTGTCTGTGTGGGCGGGCAGGCGGGCGTGCGTGTGTCTGTATGTATGTATGTATGTATGTATGTATGTATGTGTATTTGTGTGAATGTGTGCACATGAGCGCCTGTATGCTTGGATGTGTGACTTTTGATCAAATGGTGTTTTTTTTTTTTTTTTTTTTATAATGTCAGTTTGGAAAGTTAGTTTTGTTCAGAATAATTTGAAAGTATTTGTAGGCATTATCTAATCAGTAATTGCTTGCCAACCCCAACTAGTTGGGATAAGGCATATGATGATGATAATGATATAATTAGTAATTGCTATGACCATGTCCAGTGGGTTTATTAGAGGGCCTGGAGAGAGACCGAAACCGCTAGCATTTTCCTTTCACGATAAGTTCAAACAAGGACCATTGCTTTCTGTGGTAAGTCGTGGTTAATTCTCTTAGTCCCTCTTTCCTTATTGGTGCAATTTCATGTTATATCAATTCTTATGGTATCTTACTATCACATACTTCTCTGATAAAATTTAGTAAAGTTTCAAGTTATTTGTGGTGTATCAATCACACCTCCATACATTGCTTTATATATGTGCATACGCACTTCTGAATTTTGATGATGTTTGAATTGTTTTGAACTCTGGATATTTCAGATTTTTCTACCACTTGCCTCTTTTACCAAGTTTTGTGGCATTTCAGTGTCATTTATACCTTTCGCCTTTAATGCAGTGCTGGAGCAGTGGTTGGTGCTGTACTTACCCCCTTGTATTTCGATCACATATACTTCCTTAGTCAAGGTACCTATCTATTCTGTTTGCTCAAGTTTGGGTTTCATATGAAAATTAATCATTCACAGGAGAAATTAAAGTGTTTGTTTCTTTTACTAGGGCGATGTCTCATAAAAGCAAATAAAAGGAAAACAAATAGCTCAAATCAGAAAGTCACGAGGAAGAACAGTTATTTTACCTTGCTACTTATTTTGCGTGAAAATTGTTTCAGTACATTATTTGACTCCAACTATAGAAGTTTGATCTGTTTGGTTGCTGTTGGTCAAGTTAGACTTCAGGTTTCAAGACCTTTCGTTATGGAACTTCAGTAAAGGAGAAATTGCCGGTCCCCACCCTCTGGAAAAAAATAATTTAATATAAAATAAAAATATTGCAATCCTTTTTTTTTTTCCTTTCTTTTTTTAGACAATGTTGTTGGTGTGGAGCTGAAGTTGGGCGAATAGCATCTGGAGGAAAACTACTGTTTTTCGTTGTAAAAGAATTTTTTTCCTCTGCTATGGTAAACGCTTATAATTGCTTTCTGTTCTTCCGTGTTCCTTGTTAGTTTTGAGTGTCAAATAACGAATTTGATTTTTGTAGTAAAGCTTCTTATATGGCTCGTTCTTGGTTAGAATCATCAAATTTTAGTTGTGAACGGTTCGTTTTTGTAAGTCCTGGTGAGATGGTTGATCCGACAGAAGCCTAAGTTGGTGATGGTTGATCTGAGAGAAGTCTAAGTTGATCAACTGTATTATGTCTTCAACGTAATAAGAAGAATAAGATCAAAATAGCATGTCTTCAACGTAATTTCAACGTAATAAGAAGAATAAGATCAAAATATCATGTCTTCAACGTAATTTCAACTTCAACGTAATAAGAAGAATAAGATCAAAATACTGTTACACGAGATTTGTCAAAGCAAATGAGAGAATGGTGATCAAGATTTGAGTTTCACGAGTGCACGTAAGGATTAACGTTTAATGATCTCAAGCCTCAGTTATCTGTCCTATTTTTTTTCGGGAAGTTTGTTATTTATAACAAACCTATGAGATAACGTTAGTTGAGAACTCGATACACTGCTTTAAACGGCTGGCCAAGAGTAATTAGTCATGATTACTTCTGTCTCTTAAGTGGATTAATCATAAAACTGATAAAGAACTATATCCACTGCCACAGCCTAAGCGCGGCAACGGAAATAATACGTCATACGACTTAAGGTTGATGAGCTGTATGCCTCCCTAACCTTATATTTTCGAAGTTTCCCTATAGTTTAGGCGTGATGCTTTTCACACCTACGGTGTCTCATCTGGCAAAGGCTGTCTAACCTTCTGTCGTCAGAGTGAAAGTTTGTTTTTTTTTTTTTGTTGGAATTGATAAATTCGCAATATATTAATAAAGATACAAGGTTTTAGCATTACATGATCATACTAGCCTAGTCAACTAACCAAGCACTCAAATACCCAACAATAAACTACAATATAGACCCTAGAAACTGATTAGCAACAACACAAGCACAACAAGGGTGTAGCACCAACAGTAGCCAATACGGCTTTGACATAACAGCAGCAGACAAGAACATAGCAGCACAAGCCCAAGACCAATCAACCCCAACAATCAAGACTAGAAAAGCAGGGCAGCAGCAAAACAGAATAGAAGTCAGCAGTATTACAGAACATGTATCAATACAGAATAGGCAGCAACAAGCAACATCAAAGGCGAGCCAACCAAAGCATTCCAATCTCAGATGATCATCACAGTAGAGATAGAAGTAGCAGGAGCAGAGACAACCCCACTCCCAAAGCAGTGTAGCAACATAGCCAAGACAATGTGGCATACCCAGCAGCAGCACCAAATTAGTAGAGCAGATAACCCAACCAAGAAGCAGCAGTAGAATCCAAGAAAGAGGAACAAAATTATCAGCATCACCAACAGCACGAGGCAACTGAGCAGCATCAGAAACTAAACAAAAAGCAACCCCAAAACCAGAACAGGGCTATCCAAGTAGCAGCACCAAACAAGTAGATAGATGACATAACCCAACTAACAACAGTAGATTCCCAAAAAGCAAGAGCAGGCACAGCATTAACACCAACATGAAGAAGCACTAGGAATTGAGCACCACCATGAACCGGGGCACAACACAAGCCAAACCCAAATCACCCCAACCCACCCATCCATGAAGTCAACCACTACCAAGAACCCAGCACCACTCGGTAAAGGTAAACCCCAACCCAACAGGACCAACCCATCCTCACCCCCTTCAGCAACCACCTCACCAACCCCAACACCCAGAAATCCCCACTCACACCACACTCACCGTTAGCAAACCCCAGGAACCCAGGCCCACCACTCACACCCATACTCACACACGCAGGATACACCACCTAGAACTCTCACACACCACACACATTTTGCAAGAAAAAAGCGGGGACGGGGGGACCAACCAATCTATAAGGTCAAGCAGACTGCCTTGACACCTTTTAACAGTGCCAGCAACCCAGCCCAGCACATCACTTCTGCACATACTGCTTACCTTTAGCATCATCAATCAACTTCTTGACCTCCATGGGAAGCTCCTCAAATGACCATACCTTGACTTCATTGCGCGTAGAGTTATGTCCCACAAGGAAATCAGCAGCATATTTGCTCTCTGAAAACATGCTCCAGTCTCGCATCAGTAAATCTATTATAAAAGTTTTTTTATATTGCTCCAAACTTCTCTAACTTTCCAAGGGATACGATATATATCATTCTTCTTGAGGAGTAGCACTAAATTTAAAGAGTCAGTTGCAATCACGATCTTCTGGATGTTCAACTCCAGTGCAAACTGCAAGCCAAGAAAAATGGCTTCCAATTCATGCTTCAGAACCTGTTCCGGGCTTTTGGGGATAGCAAAAGCTAATAGACACTCACCCTGACTAGTTCTTATCACCCCTCCAGAACCAGCTTTGTTCACTTCCATGGATCCATCACAGTTCAACATGAACCAGCCCCAAGGGGGACCATGCCAGCAACATCTCTTCTCCGAGATAGAGGAGAAGGAAGCATTGATGCCCCACCCATGACATAACTCCTTGTTGACACTACAGTCCAAGACTTCCTTAATATTCCTCGTTAACTTGAGTCTCACATCATAGTAGATCTTCTTGACTATATTAGGACCAAGCAAGAAACTTGTTTTGGAATATCCTAGCATTCCTTTCTCTCCAAATGTGATAAATAGTAGCTCCAAAGAAAACTTTCCTCAGTCTACTTGTTAGGTCACTCCCAGCAAATTGTTGATGGCACTTGGTAACCTCATCCCCTCAAGCAAGAATAGGCCTTCTAATCAGGCATTTCTTAAGGACTTCAGTCTAAACCTTAGAAGAGAAGTTGCAATCAAAGAAGAGGTGTTCATGGGTTTCCTTGGCCCTCATGCAAAACACACATTTAGTGTTGACCCTTCATCCCAAATCTGTCCAATCTATCCTTTGTGAGTAAGTGGTTATGAATGGCTAGCCAAGCAATGAAGGAGTGCCTGAGGATATGGCCTTTAAACCAGATGAGACTATGCCAAGACACCGTAAGGCCACGATCCCTGATGAGAGCCTATGTATCCTTGACATTAAACTCCCCATTGCTAGAAGGAACCCAAATAGCTTTATCACTAGGGTAGAAGGTCTTTAAAGAAATTAGCCGAACTTGTTCCCAAATAGGAGCAAGCATCCCAAGTCCCAACCTGATAAATGTTGTCATCCCATCTGCCATTTATCAGCAATCTATCCACCTTGTCATTAATGTGGGAACCCTCTTGATGCATTTGCATGCAAGTAAATAAGTTGGTAAGAGGCCCTACGGAGTGCCATTTATCCCATCACAACCAAGTATCTTTTCCATTAACAATCTGATACTCCACAAGCAATCTAGCTGAGTCTCTACTAGCTAGAATCTTCCTCCAAATCCAAGACCAACAAGTTGGAGTCCTTAAAGTCTAGAAGTTTCTAGCCTTAATTAAGTGGAGCCATACCCATGCCACCCAACAAGAATTGGCTTTGCTAAGGATCAGCCAAATATACCTCATAATTGCCACTTTGTTCCATTCCAAAATATTGAAGAGACCCAAGTCTCCTTGTTCCCTGGGTTTGCAAAGCTTATCCCAAGCAAATGGTTGGATCTTCTTACCCAAATCAGGCCCATCCCAATGAAACTTAGCACACAGCCTGTTGATGGACCTAATCACCCTTTTAGGAGGAATCAACACAACAAGCCAGCAAGTTTGAATGCCAAATAACACATACTTAACCAATTCAAGTCTACTTGCATATGAGAGCACCCTCCCTTTCCAGCTCATAAGCTTCCTTTCCACCTTCTCAATCAGAGGGCAACAGTCCTTCATATGTATTTTTTTTTGTGACTAAGCGAAGAAAAGCACACGTTTCTTGAACCCCAGCCTTTGTAACAACACTTGATCCTCCGTAATGTTGTTGGTAGCAAGCAGCAGCTCACTCTTGTGAGTGTTCGCCTTCAGGCCAGCTGTGTGGTGGAACCATTCCAAACAATTCTTCACAAAGTCAATGGAATTATGATCAGTTGCTGAAAAAAATACTTATCATACTGATCAATAGAGACTCACATTGAGGGTGGTAGTTAAATCCGCAAGCATCAGCATTGTTGGTAATATACCTTGCTAGGACCTCCATAATAAGAACAAACAAATATGGGGAAAGAGGATCCCCCTTTCTCAAACCCCTCCTACCAGGAAGAGCTAGTTGTAAAAACTTAGTAATTTTATTAGCTTAACTAATTAAATTAATTTTAGTTACTTGTAGAATTAGGACTCTCTCTCTCTCTTTTCGTTTGATTAGGAAAGGATGAAAGCAAGAAACCGTGGGGTTTTAGAAAGGGATTAGGAGAGAAACCGTATGGTGTTTGAGTGGGATGAGGAGTCTTCTTTGGGATTAGAATAGAGAGAGAAAGAAGAATCGAGTTGTGTTAGTTGCTGTTCGTGGAGTCTTGAATCGAAAGAAGTTTGGCAGTTTTGTTTCAAGTTCTAAAAGCTGTGTTCTTCTTGGAATTCTCTACAGCAGTTGATCGTGATTAGAAGGAAGAAGAGAGATCGTTGGGTGGAGTCTTTGGTGATCAAGATTAGAGGTAAGTGCTAATCTAATCAGATGATTCATTCTTATGGACGAAAATCTTATACACATGATGAGAAGGATAATTCTCTATTTGTTCTATGAACCGTATGATATATATATGAGTTCTTGATGAGATCGTTAGTTTCTGTTATTGATTCTACCAGATTAGTTTCAGTTCAGATGGATCTAAGCATATATGAGTTCTTGAGTAAATCGTTAGTGTTGTTATTGATCATTAAATGATATGGAGGTTCT
>JAUPMG010000001.1:11205784-11229022 GCA_031762675.1 Pachysandra terminalis | reverse complement strand
AATTTCGATATTATGTAATTTTTATTGATTATTTTACAAAGTACACCTGGCTGTATCCCTTGAAATTCAAATCCGAATATATCTGGTGTCTTTGAAAACTTTAAAAAACTTGTCGAAAAATTCTTTCAAACTAGCATAAAAACCATGTACACCGATGGTGGGGGAGAATATTAATCTTTCTCCTCTCCTATCCCGACATGGTATCCAACATCTTACCTCTCCACCCTACACACCCGAACATGTTGGCCCCGCCGAAAGAAAACATCGGCATATATTTGAAACTGGCCTCTCCCTTCTTCACCATGCCTCCATCTCTTTGCGTTTTTGGTTTTATGCATTCCAACCCGTCACTTATCTCATTAACCGCATGCCGAATCCGGTCCTAAAAAATGACACACCTTACTACAAACTCTTTGGCCACTGTCTAACATATACATCCCTTCGAGTCTTCAGTTGTCTTTGCTATCCATGGCTTAGACCATACACTAACCATAAACTTGAACCCAGATCTAGGCCATGTGTGTATCTCGGCTTCTCCACTTCTCATCATTCCTTTATTTGCCTTAATGTCCAAAACAATAAAATCTTCATCTCACGACATGTTGTATTTTTTGAGAAATTATTTCCTTATAAAAATCAATCATGTTCTGAGTTGATAATCACTTCCCAATCCTTTCCTCACTTTCTTTCCTCCTTCACCAAGACACATAAGGAAGCTGTATCACCCTCCGAGGTTGACTTACCCGATTCCACAACTATCTCCAAATCGTCTCCTCAATTCATACCATCCCAATCACCTCAACCTTCGGATCCTACCCCACCCTCCGTTCCAAATTTACCTCCCACTCCTTCCTTGAATATCTCTTCTAATTCTCCTTCAATTACTACACCTCCTTTCTCATCTCCAAACCGCAACTCTTGCTCACACAAGGAACGCTCTACTCCTTCTTTCAACAAGGATGCATCTCCATTGCCTCCAACACAAGTAAGTGCCTCTCACCTCCCTTCTCCTACTGCCTCTTCTTCTCCTATCTCTCCGGCACCCGTACCACCAACACGGATGGTTACCCGCACCTAGAATAATATACACAAACCCAAAATACCTTTTTCCCTCCATACTATCAATATATTATGTATTGCATTTCTTTATCTATTCAATATAAATGAATGGTTGTGAGACTTATGCATAAGGCTTTAGTCATGTAAAAGGTCTGACTTCATGCCTTATATTTCGAAAACAATGATAGTGACTTCAAAGAAATATGACACACTTTATTATCTCTTAGTAACTGATAGAGCATGAATATCGACTCTTCCTTTTATAAAAAGTTTCCTTTTTCTGCATGTAATCTTTATGTAATCTCTTCTTATTTTGATTGATCTAGTTTCCAATTATAAGTTCATAATTGGTGGAAACTAGTCTCACATATTTGTATATATTGCTAACACTATTGGTTAATGAAATCATCACAGTTTTTACCAAATCCTTTAGTAACCTCCGTTTCTTTCTTACTTCGTTAGAAATCAAAAGTTTAGAGGGAAAAAAATAGAAATACCAACATAAAATATGAAAAACTGATATTATTGGGGATGTCATTTCCCCAAAACATCATTGGAAACATTTATTCATTAATAACTAGGGAAGCCTTGGTGAAGAGAAAAAAGAAATTAAAGTGTGGAAAACGTAAATTATGGATCTCTTTGAAGATTTGAGAGCTTACTCAAATTTGCACATAAATGTTGTTGATAAGCTTTTGTTCTCACTGAACTTTGAGAGTTCCGCGTTTAAGTTTTCATTTTTCCTTTGAACTAAATGTTCTCAACTTTGATGTTGCTCTTCTTCTCTGTTTACATTTTTTATATTTAAGCTCGTTCATCTAAAAAATTATTTATTTTTTATACAGTATGGAAGGAATCATCTTTGGAATCAGGTTAAACAGCATTGATATGACCTTGTAGGATAAGTAGTATTCTTTTCACCTATATAAATTATGATTTGTTTCAATCCATCAGAGACTAGTTTTCTTAGTGGACAAACTATCTGAAACTTGTTTCAGAGCAGAATTATACAAAGGATTGCTTGCTCAGGTACCTTACTAAAGTTACTAGATGGAAACAGAACTTGGATTGGAATCTGGATGTGGTAACCAAGTTAAAACAGTTTATCAAATTGAAGGTGAATATCAAGCATACCAAACTAATTTTGAATAAAATACTAGCATTGGGGGTATATTACAATGGGATGGGAATAATATTTTTGATGAATTACTGATCAAAAAAAAAAAATAAGATTCTTGATGAATTGGCTGGCAAAGCATACATGATGAGTTAAGAAGATTCAGGGGCATATGTGATAGTGTTCAGATGGCTCCTTCACAAGTTCACACAAAATTCAGGGGTTGAAGACTTCGAATAGATCTCACACTTTCAGCTGGAATATCACTCGGGGTGTGTAATGTCTTACTAATATGTATTTTTTGCTGTAAGCTTTTGTTTGGCTGTTTGTAGTCTGCTATTTTCTTCCAACAATCTGTTGCTGGATGTCTTTTGTACATTCTTTCTTTTCCCCCCTTTTTTTAATACTAATCTTACCTTTAAAAAAAAAGTCCAGCCAGCCTGCTTACCAATAAAATAGAG
The DNA here is from genome assembly GCA_031762675.1 of Pachysandra terminalis. NCBI lineage: Eukaryota > Viridiplantae > Streptophyta > Magnoliopsida > Buxales > Buxaceae > Pachysandra > Pachysandra terminalis. The sequence goes on along the minus strand of JAUPMG010000001.1, from coordinate 11,226,385 downwards.
GAGAAGTCCATGTAGATATTCAATTTACCTGATAGGCCAATAATATGAAAAGGTGAAAACAACAATTTTTTTTGTTAAACTGGATTATACTGTAGTAGCCCACAGGACAAATCTAGCAATAATACAACCACTTAACTCTGAGCTTTATGATGCTGACACAATAATTAGCCCAAAGAGGAAAAACAACGAGCATTTTAACCAGTGTTTGCATACTATAGTTTCCAATCTAATTCCTTTCTTAATTATTTCTTTTTCCTCTGGATATCTAATGATCATAAAAATGGAAAGAAGAAACATGCAAGGCATATATAAAAGAATAATGATAAACATATTTTATTTCAGTGTGTAAATCAATGAAGTAATTCATATTGGAATAAAATGGATTGACATTTTTAACACCACTTGAAGGCAAGTGGATATGAAGTGCCAGTAGAACAAGTAGTTCGCTTTCAATATCAATGCATAGAGATAATTATAGAAATAAAGGAACATATATGTATTATAATGTAAAGAAAACAAGGACAAAGGACATGGTTTACATACCTTCTTTGGATCTTTGAAGGAATTCTCAGCCATCAAATTGTTGGATGCCAGTATGGTCTTTGTTGATCCTAACGATTGTATGGAGTTTGGTTCCAATCCATCAACAGATATTGTAAGATTGACAGTGTTTCCCCCGGAGTTGACAATCTGCAAAGCATTTCATATTTGTTAATGAAAATCAGAGAGAGGGGGGGATTTAGTTAATAGGCATGTAACAGGAGAGGGAACTAAAAATGCAATCAACTAGCTAGTTAACAAATGATTTCCAAAGATGATTCAACAGGTAATCTTCTCGCTGGAATAGGAGTGTGCAAGAATACAGCTATCTGAAATTACAGGACAGAGAATCAAATTGAGAAAATTCAGATAAAAATATGTAACCATCATAAAAATGATTTAACAGACTACCTCATTTAAATGTTTGAGGATTCGAGCCTCTAATGTTAAACACAGTCCAGTATAAACATATTTTTTCATCTCATTTATTTTTTATATTTTTTTAAGTAAAATTTCCAGTAAAATGAAATTAAAAAAGAAAAGCAATTTTTGGATAAAAGAAGACACTCCATTTAAATAGTGAAAAAGAGAAAATGAAAACTCGGCCTCTTGTAATATACACTTAAAGAAACATCTTTATTTTTCAATTTCTTCCAGTCAATTTCACAACCTCATCCATGTAGCTTATAAATGGATACATGCTAATATCAGCCACAAACTTAAACTAACAGATACAGTAACCTCAAAAAGGCCAACAGATCAAGATAGTATAGAAAATATATATGTATTAACATCTGTTAATATAAAATAGTAAAACATTATATATATTGTTAGAAATAAAGGGTATTATTGTAATAGCACAAGTTTTAGTCTTTGGGTATAAAACCCAAACTGTGTGCACTTAGTCATTTTAATAATAATATTTTTCTCCTAATTTTTCTTCTAATTTGGTATCAGAGCAAACCCCAACCCTAACCCACCTTCCACTACCACCGCCGCTGTCCACCCCCTTCTCGCTTGCACGCGACACCACCACATCCCCTTCCCCTTCCTTCTCCCTCCCGCGCGACACCACCACCGCCACCGCCTCTTCTCCCTCTCTCTCGCGTGTGACACCGCCACCACCACCGCCCCTTCCCTTCTCCCTCGCATGCGATAGACCCCCCTTCTCTTCTCCCGCGCGATCCTCCCTTTTCTTTTCTTTCATTCGCGCGACCCTCCCTCACGTGACGATTCTTGTTGGCTACCCTAGGTTTGTTTCTTTTATGCTATTCTGAGCAAACCTAGGGTTTTATCCCTTGTGTGGATTGTTGTGGTGTTGGGAACCACAGTTTGGTAACTTTGTGACTTGGTGATGATCTAGAAGGTGTTTGCTACCTTTTTCCCCTTTTTTTCTCTCCATCGGACTATTTGTTTTTTGTTCGGATTCTCTACGGCAGAATCTTCCGGTGCCCGTTCTGATTTGGCACCTCCCGTGTCCGGTGGGAGAGTTACTAGTGTCTTGTTGAATGGACGCAATTTTGCTGCTTGGTCTCGGTCCTTGAAGTTGTTTATTGGTGGCCGAGGTAAGTCTGCTTGGCCTTTGGGGAAAGCTCTACATCCGGTTGATAACGATCCCAAGGCGGATCAATGGGAATATTGACAACTGCCTAATCTTGAGTTGGATATACGGATCTATGGAGCCGCATATTTTTAATATGTTCATGTATCATGAGATTGTTGATAGTCTCTAGAAGGCATTGACTGCGATGTATGCTCATTTCCGGAATGAGGCTCGGTATTTTGAGTTGTTTCAAGATGTCGCTCGTGCTACTCAGGAGAGCCTTGGTTTGACTGTGTCTCAATTTTTTGGGTACCTACAGACTCGTTGGGATGAGATGGCTCAGTATGATCCAGTCAGTGACTTTAGGACGATGGCATCTGTGGCTGTCAAGAAGTTGGATCATCTCCATACTTATGCGTTTCTTATGGGGCTTAAGCCCGAGTTTGAGTATCTCCGCATCCAGATACTAAACTTGACTCCGATGCCATCCTTAATGGAGGTATTTGCTATGATCGACCAGGAGGAGCGTTGGCACCTTATTTCTACTTCTACAGCTACACCTACCACTGGAGGGGTTTCTGATCAGATGGCTTTTGCTACTTCTGTGGGTCCGTCTAGTACTCGGCTTTCTGGTGGAAAGAGGGTTTGTCATCACTATGGTAATATTGGGCACCTAAAGGAGACATTCTGGAAACTTCACCTTGAGTTGAGGATAAAGTTCCGAAAGAAGATGGGACCCCCTCCTAGAGCTGCTGCAATTGCCAAGACTTCAGAGCCTCCTGCTCCTTCGCTTTCTGCTCAAGTGGCAGAACTTCAGGCACAGATGGCCTTGATGATATCACTGGGCTCCGCTCTGGCTCCAACGCCTCCCATTCCCTCGGCTGCTTCCACTACTACCTTATCCTCAGGTATCCCCACTGCTTTCCATGTTCGCTCTGAGTCTCCTTCATGGGTCCTAGACTCCAATGCGAATGATCATATGACGGGTGAGTTGTCCCTATTTTCCTCACCTTTGATTCCTGCACACAGATCTGTACGTTTAGCTGATGGCTCCATTACTACTATAAGTAGTGAGGGGAAGATCCCGCTCTCACCTGATATTACTCTTTCCTCTGTCTTTCATGTTCCCAAATTTTCTTTTAACCTCTTATCTATTAGTCGTCTTGCCAAATCCTTTGACCGTGCTGTCATTTTCTTATCTGATCGTTGTTTCTTACAGGACCGGACTTCGAAGAGGATTTTTGGTAGGGGATATGAGCGCGATGGGCTATACTACTTTGGAGACCCACCACCTTCTCAGCCTCCTGATCATGCTTTGCGAGCAGCTACCATGACTGTGTTTGATTTTCCTTTTTCTATTTCTGCATGAGACATTCATTTGTCGCATGTCCGTTTAGGCCATGTCAACTTTCAGTACTTATGTTTGCTGTTTCCTAGCTTTTATGTTGCTTGCAAACAATCTCAGTTTAAATGTCATGTGTACGAACTTTCGAAACATTGTCAAAAGCCTAATATTTCTCGTATGCATCGTGCTCCTGCTATGTTTGATTTGATTCATTCTGATGTTCGGGGGCCCTCCCCAGTCACTACTAGGCCTGGTCATATGTACTATATCACTTTCATTGATGACTTTTCTAGGTGTACTTGGGTTTACTTACTCAAGAAAAAATCTGACGTGTTTGATGTCCTGTACCAGTTTCTTATTATGGTTAAAACCCAATTATCCACTATAGTTTGGGCTCTTCAGACTGATAATGGGGGGGGAATACATTACAAATGATTTAGTGGCTCACTTATCCAAGCTGGGTATTCTTCAACAGCTCACTTGTCCTTATACCCCTGAGCAAAACGAGGTAGCTGAAAGCAAAAATTGTCATCTTATGGACATTACCCGTTGTCTTCTTCGGGGAATGTCTGTTCCTAAGTCTTTCTGGCATATGGCAGTGCCTACAGCCACCTACCTAATTAACCGGGTTCCTAGCAAAATCCTGGGAGAGTCTTCTCTTTTTAGTATTCTTCAACCCGATAAACCCTTGTTTCCTCTTCACCCTAGGGTTTTTGGGTGTGTCACTTTTGTTCAAGATAGACGTCCCTCTCGAACAAAGCTTGATGATAAGTCGATTCGATGTGCTTTTATGGGATATGTCTCCCACTCTAAGGCATATCAGTGTTTTGATCCTTCCTCTGGGAGTATGCTAAACTCTCTAGATGTCACTTTCTTGGAGACTATCCCTTTCTTTACCAGTCCTGATCCCACATGCAGCCTTCCCCATTCTTATGATGAGCTTGTCCCCTGTCCTATTCCTATTTTCAATGCTTCTACTGATGTTAGTGATGTTCCTCTGGATACTTTACCTCCTGTTGCAGGTTCTCCTATTCTCCAGTATAGCTGTCGTCCTCGGCCTCCCATGTTGGTCTCCTTTCCGAATGAAGGTACTCTCTCTCCTTCCTCCTCTTTATCACCCCAATGGTTCAGCTTGGGATCTAACGGGATTATTTCCTCGGTGGCTGTGTGAGCACCTAACATGCAGGTCGAGGGGGAGATTGTTAGGGTGCGGGATACATCCGGGAATTGTGGTGTTGCACCCTGCCCGCTAGGTGTAGTTGGGAAGTTTAACATTGGAAAAGTGATGTGGGGTGTTTGAGCATATAAGTGTTGTGAGTTCCCTTCCCTGATAAGCCGGTTTTGAGGGGGGGTTGTACCCAGGTGGGCTTGTTGTTCGGGGGCCCAATAATTGGTATCAGAGCTTGGTTGGGTTTGTTCTCCAGTGCTGTCCGGCTGTTGTGGTCCAGGGGGTGTGTTGGAATGTGTCCCACATCGCCTGGCTTTGCCCCGTCTGTGCTGGTTATAAGGTGTCAGTTCCCCTCTTCTTAATACCTAGGTTTTAAGGAGTTGAATGGGCTGGACTTTCTTCAACTTATATTGCGTGCGTGTGTGGTTGAGTGTTCATAACATCTCTCAGTAGAGATCCATAGGCATGAGAACACATAAATACATAAGTAACCATTTTTTTTGGGTGTCCCTTTCCTTTTCATAAGTAACCATTTTATTGTGCAAATATATAGTAGAAGCAATGTTTTAAACCCAGATGAGGGTCTACCTAGTCAAGACTCAGTAGGGTGGTCTGGTTTGACAGTCGGACTTGGATGATGTGGACAAATGAAAAGTGAAAAAATAAAAAATACTGTAGTGACCCTTGTCCTTAAATTATAATTAATATAATTTAATTATAATTAATAATAATCCCTTATAGTGGATTCTAGGTCTAATTAACTGATATAGGTGATTAATTTGTAATTATGCCAAACTATACGGACCATTTTGTTAATATTATAAGTATTGGGGGTCACTTATGAAATTCTAATTTTCCTGGAGATTAGGGCCTTGGGCTTGACGCATGAGACTAGGGTGGTCATGTGGCCCATGTAGCCACTTGGGGTTAGTTTAGACTTTTGACTTGTAGGATTTGAATTTGAACTAATTGGATAGATATGGAAGGTATCCATGATTCCCTCCACCTTCTATTAAGGAACGTATGGGTATGGAAAGTTCCCATAACTAATTCTCTTGATCTGTTTATTTTATTGCCTTGGAAATAGAAATTGAAATCATATATGTGGATGTATATATGGGTTCCATGGTGTGTGTTGATGTTATGTGATTATGGTAATGGGAAGAGACATAGTTGCTTGGATTTCTATTGAGCCTCCAAAGCGTATGCCTTCATGCACCAGGTTTTCGACAAGGGTGAGGAGCTAGTGGAGCTGGTTAGCTAGACATGGACTGGATGGACTTGACCAAAGGATGTTGCTGTTTACTGTTTTTAGTTTTTGAATTTATTGAATTTGGAACTGATGTAATTTGACCCAAGAGGGCATGGATATTGGTTTAGTTGTTTTAAGACGTTTGGAATTATAAATCATGGTCGTATTGAATAGTTGATATGTTTTTGAATAAGACTTCTGCTGGACATTTCTTTACTCTAATAGACCATTAGGTATGGCACATGTGTTATGGACTGCATCCAATGGTTGGATCCGAAGGTCGCACCTTGAAATCCTTGAGATTACATATCTCGGATTCGGGGCGTGACAAATACAATATTGGGTCAACCAGCAGAAACAATTGAGTCATACCAAGTCATCCAAGTTGATAGCTTACATTGACAAAGAGCCAACTTGGCTTCTTGTAGGGTACAGGGTCAACCAGTTGCTTCTGTGTAGGTTTATATCATTAATCAGAAGCAGTTAACATCTTAATTAACTGAAATATGTCTCTACCGAAGTGAAAATAGAAATTAATTTCTGATATGAGTTCATTGGAACGTATTAATTAGATTGAGGAGTAAAGACATTTTTCTTGCTTCATATCACATTGGAACGTATTAATTAGATTGAGGAGTAAAGACATTTTTCTTGCTTCATATCACATAATAATATGAGAGTTTAATACAGGTAAAGAAAACATAGAATGATAATAAGTACAACAAATCCTGTGCATTGTGAACAGAAATGGATAAACATCCATCATAAAAGACAAAAGTGTGTATCATTGAGTATATTTGTAGAATGTACTGTGTTTTAAGTACACAATACTTGCACATATAAGAAATCATGTTCAACTATTAAAATACAGAATGCACACATTACAAGCTACTTCACAAGATGCACAATTAAAGAATGAATCTATTACATATCATAAGCACATTAATTGAGTTAGGCACAGATTATGCCTCAATATGTACTGCCAAAAAAAAAAAAAACATGAAATGCAGCATTTCATTGGAAGTCACATGATTTATGTATCTATTATTTGATGGCATCCTAAAATTTATTCATGGTTATCTATAAAGAAAATTCAATTTTTTTTTTTTTGGGGGGGGAGGGGGGAGTACTAAAGAGAAAAAAAAAAAAAAATGAGGACATGGTTACAATATCGTCTTGATCAGATTATTCTTTGATATATTGAGAATAAACATTAGCAAAAGCAGACCTTTATTTGTAGGTAGTAGTTGTTGTCCTTGGAGTTTTGCCAGGTAATTGCGGAGGCAATAACAGTGCTTGAGAATTTTGATTGAAGTGCTGTATTGAGAAGAATTGCTCCACTTGATTCTGTAAAAAATCGTTGCATCCAGTAGCTTGGAGTTCCGTATTGCTGCCATGAATCGAAGACGATTGCATCTGGGTTCCACCTTCATGTTACATAGTCTTCCATTTCAGAATGATTGATAAACAAAGCATTAACTAAAATTAGCGTGATTGTAACGGCAAGAAATAGAAAATTTTAGGGGGTAAAAGGGGAGATTGACCTCCTATCATTGGCATTCACAAAAAGAGGAGCATAGCTTGCCATCTCAACAATGTCGCTGCATGGGAAGAGAAAATGCAACTCTTCTCAGTATCAAACATGTTCTAAGCTACATCATAAATATAAAGATAACAAATTGTTACAGATGCTTATCTTCTTATCACTAGTTAAGAACTAAACATAATTACAATTTCTTCTTCTGTGGTACATCTCTGTTCTCTGAAGTGTTTCAAGAGCTAACTTAACATTTTAAGGAAACATAGTGTCAGGAAAGACAATGTTATTGAAACAAACTTTCCAAGTCATTGAGATACTACTTTAATGCCGGGGATCCCCAAAATCACCCAAAAATAGTATAGATCACCCAATTCATAAACTTTTATGACTTTCTGCATATGTTAGTATATTGTCCATGAAAAAACCTCTTAATCACGATTGAGTAATATCAAATAAAAACAATTTCAGCACACAGATATCCAAAAGGTGGTCCATTAGAGGAAAGAAAAATTGATGCCACATGCAATGCAGAACACCACCATACCTGTTATCAATGAGTCACATCGCATTTCCTCAGTAGTCATTAGCACAAGTACGATAATCATAAGAACAATTCAACCAATTAAAGTACTACATGTGCAACAGCAGAATCTTGTAATGTGAGTGCTGATAACATTAACAATATCAAACTTAAATGTTCTCCGAATCTCATTGTTTTTGACATGGCCAAAAAGAAGCACTTTTGAGAATTGAACAAAATTGAACATTCCTCTTCATCCATCCATAAGGATCATTACATGTGCTAACTGATGAAGCCTACACAGGAATTTAGATACTTAATGATGATGGAACTATAAAGGGATCCCTTTGCAGACCTTTGAAGCCCCGTTCCAGATTATAATGGGACAGCAATGCTTTCCTAAGAGGGTGAAAAGATTTGTGTTGAGTTATGTTTTATGTTATGTTTAGGGGCAGATCTGTAGTTTACATTAAGATAGGACATCAGGGTACATGATGTTAATAATGAGGGGCATTTCTGTCCTTTCATGAATATAAATAGAATAAAAATAGGTTCAGTCAACCAGATTTGGTTGGCTACTCCAACTTATTCTTATTCTTCTGCAAGTAAAGAATCATCTTCAACTTGGTATCAGAGCAGTTCGATAAAGGGTACATTTTTTCTTTTCTTTTCCTTCATATGATCTATTTCTGGTTTCTTCTTCATAAAGGGTACATTTTTTTCTTTTCTTTTCTAGGGTTTCAATTAACCCTGACTGTACCATAATCTAAGTATGTACAGTTAAAGAAAACCCTAATTCATCATCGGTTAATTAATCTATATTCTCCAAAAAATCAAAAAAAAAAAAAAAAGGGAAAAGGGATTAGAGTCATATTCATATTGGTTATTTCTTCTTGTTCTTATGTAATCTGTAGTTCTCGGTGTGTGTATAATTATGTAATCTATGGCTCTCGGCATGTGTCTTGGAGGCTGATTGTTACTTCTGAAAAAAGGTGGTGTATTCTGATACGTGCCTAACCGTTGTTCCAAAAGCCCCAGGACTTGTGGAAACTCATTTGGTTAAGCACTTAACCATTAGGATCGTAACATTTTACCACGCTTCCGCAGCTGTCGTCCACAGTGGTCCACTGGCAACAGGTCCCTTTTTTCTCTATTTTTAAGATTCTGTTCCAATTTGTTTTCACCATGATTTGAACCGGAGACATGGTGTCTGCTCTGATACCAATTGATACTTGCCTAACTATTGTTCCAAAAACCCCAGCACTAATGGAAACTCATTTGGTTAAGCACTTAACCATTAGGATCGTAACATATTCTTTGAGAGGGATGTCAGAAAACGAATGACATCTGGTGTTTCTGGTGGTATTGGTGCAGTATCACAAATGAGTGTTCATAGTGATAATCCAGGAATATAGATAACGACTACCAAGTTGAATGGGAATAACTACTTAGAGTGGTCACAATCAGTCCGAATGTTTACTGGGGAAAGGGGTAAATTGGGTTACTTGACTAGAAGGGTACAAAAGCCTGATGTGTTAGATTCATCCTATGAGAACTGGGAGGGGAGGCCAAGAATCTGGTTGTTATGTCATGGCTCCTTAATTCCATGGAACCGATGATCAGTAGAGGTTTCCTATTCTGGAAGACCGTTGAGAAGATATGGGATACAGCAGTACAGACATATTTAGAGGTGCAGAACTTTGTGAGGATTTATCAGTTGAGCTAGGAGATATCACTGGCTACTTACTTCGCCAGTCTCATAAGTGCTTATGAAGATTTTCACCCAGTGTAAGAAAGATGAAGTAGCCTACATAAAAAAAGTTGGAGCAATCTAGAATCTTTGAATTCTTTTTTTTTTTTGTCTCCTAATCCAGAGTTTGAGATGCTACAGGTGCAAGTGTTAAGTAAAGAAGAACTTCCTTCTCTAAATCAGGTGTATGCCTATGTGAAGAGTGAAGAAAGTAAGAAAAGTGCAATGCAACAATATAGTATGGCTGAGAGATCTGTTCTCATCGCATCACAAACTCATGGGATGAAAGGTGATAAAAATGGTGGGAAGCTTTCTTCTGATGAAAAGGATGAGTTAAAATGCTCTCACTGTGGGAACCCTCGTCACACTAAGGAGCATTGCTGGGATTTGATTGGCTAATCAGCAAGATATAGTCGATATAAACCTCCCACAGCGTATGCAACAGAGCTCTTGGGTAACACTTTATCTGCCATGCAGAATTCACGCAGCAGTGGAATGACTTCACAGATGAATGCTCATAATCAGTCTACAATTGTTTCATCCTCAAGGAAGATGGCATCAGTCCCAAAGGAAATTGCACATTTCAAAGGAGGATGGTGGGTTTGACACACACAACATCCACCTCATTTGCTCAGTCAAGTATTTTGCATCTGCTGCACATCATGTCACTCAGAATACTTCTGATTCACCCTTTCGGATCATTGACTCTGGTGCATCTGATCATATGACAGATATGTCCTCACTTTTTTTCCACTTATAGTATATGTTCTGGTACAGATAAAGACAGAACAGCCGATGGATCCCTTTCCTCTATCTCTGGGAAGGAAGACATTACTATTTGTCAGCTATCTTTATCTTATCGTCTGTACTTCATGCTCACAACCAATTTCTTATTTGTCAGTCCAGTAACGAAACACTTAAATTGTAAGGTAACCTTCTTTCTTTCCTAATGTGTCTTTCAGGACTTGAGTACAAAGAAGATGATTGGATGCGATCGTGGACCTATGGACTATACATCCTTGACATGGCACCTCCTTCAATCTCAGAAGCTCATGAATCTGTTAGTCCTGGTAAAACTAGCAGTGTTAATAAAGAGTCGGTTGTGCGTTGGCATTATATATTAGGTCATATGTCCTTTTAATTTTAAAAATAAAAAAATTGTTTTCAGAATTTTCTACTTTAGATAGTGTTGATCTTCAGTGTGAAGTCTGTCAGTTTACAAACAATTGTAGAACTTCTAAAAGGATGAAACAAGTGATGTGTTGCCGAGAAAATCAGAAAGAGACGCATTCTAGTTGTGAATCTCATGGTCCATTCATTCAATAGTAATAAGGGCTGTATAAAGAGAGAGTACAAGATTGTGTTCCCGTAGGATTACCGTAATACTTGTAATATACAAGGAAAGTGTAGTTGTATATACAACTAATACAACACAGGGTATGTCTAATAGAGATCATCTGTTATTATTCCCCCTCAAAATGATGGGCAGCACGGCCATCAGTTTGGAGTGAAAAAGAAGAACGGTGCTGGAAACTCCTTTAGTGAAGATGCCAGCAAGTTGGTGTGATGACTTGACAAAGTGTACTTGAAGAGTTCCATTGGTAACTAAGACACGAACAAAAGGGTAGTCCACTTCAATGTGTTCGGAGCGACAATGAAGAACAAGATTGGCAGCCATATTGGTAGCATTAATACTGTTACAATAAAGTATAAAACTTTGGAGTGACGCACAAATCATGTAAGATGTAGGACAACTACAAGAGTTCTGAACTTATGACAGCAATGGCTCTATATTCGGCTTCAGCACTGGAGTGAGCAACAGTCAGTTGTTTCTTGGATCCCCAAGAAATAACATTGGGTCCGAGAAAAACACAAAGACCAGACGTGGAACGGCGAGTAGTAGGACAACCAGTTCAATCAAGATTGAGGGTGCCAGAATGAATGGTTAGCCCTATGTTAAGAGTACCTTTGAGGTATTGTAAGATACGTATGACAGCTTGTTTATGAACTGTGCTGGCAATATGCATATATTGACATACCTGATTGACTGCATAACAAATGACTGGAGGAGTAAGAGTAAGGTACTGGAGAGCACCAACAATGCTACAATATTCACGAGGATCAGATAGGCGAGTGCCACCAGAGATGGACATTTTAGAACTGGTAGAAATTGACGTCGAGCATGGCTTGCAGCCAAGCATGCCCGTACAACATAAAAGATCCAAAGTGTTCTTGGTTTCAACGAGGACTAAGGAGGAAGATGTTCGTTTTGCCTTGATGCCTAAGAAATAGTAAAGCACGCCTAGATCCTTCATGGCAAACTGAAGTGCTAAGTGGTGAATGAGATCGAAGAGGATGCTGTTGTTATCACTTGTGAGGATAATGTCGGCATATAGCAAGAGAATCAAAGTGCCATTTGAAGAATGAAGAACGAACATAAAAGTGTCGACAGTACTTCGGTGAAGTCCTGATTGAAGAACAAAGCTGCTAAACTGTTAAAATCATTCACGAGGTGCCTGACGAAGGCTGTAGATGGCTTTGTGTAGTTTACAAACATGATTAGGATGGGCGAGATCAATGAATCCACGTGGCTGGTGCATGTAAGCCTCTGCCTCAAGAATGCCATGAAGAAAGACATTTTGGACATCTGGTTGACGAATAGACCACCCACGACTTGGTTGCCCAGGTTTCCAGGTGCTTGCCTAGGCACACTCAGCCTAGGCGGGCATCGCTTGGACCTATGAGAAAACGCCCGGTCGCCTAGGCGACCGCCTTTAATAACACTGCTTCTGATTAAAGAAAATTTGAAAGTAGAGCATTGCTTGCATCATTTCTCTCATCTCCACTCTTTTTTATGTTATTTAATTCTTTCTTCCTTTAGTTTATCTCTACCCTCATCATGCTTACTCACCAAACTGGCTTGTTCATCAGCTGGATGTCACAAATTCCTTCTAAAACAGCATTCGAAGTGAAGAGGTGTTGATACAAGAAGTCCCCCGATTTTCCATAACTTGGCTCGATAAATTTTCTTTTAGCGAATTATTGTTTCATCTTTACAAGTTAGAATATACTAGCCTTAAAACTTCTTTTCCAAGGGATAACATACTATATTTTCAATCATAAATTTTTCCAGTTCTTTCAAATTCTAAACCACATATGATACTACACACTCAACAACTATACAATGTGTTTAATTTAGTTTATCATAATTTTGTTATACTGCAAGAACCTTTTTTACGAAAGAAAGGAAATGTAATTAGAAGTTAAATATATAATTAAAAATGCATATGTTATTTATCTTTCTATAATTAGCAGTTTGTATTATGTATCGATGTATGACTTTGAGTTCTAGAGTTTCAGATGTGTGGCATTGCGCCATTCTGGTATTTTTTTCCTATTCTTTTGTTCTTAATATTTGTTTCTGATATATAATCTGAAGTTTGTTAGGTGGTTATTTTATCAATTTCTAAAATTTCATCCAAGAATTCAGTAATTTCATTACAACAAACTTCCATAGATTTGCATAAACTCTTCTACTTTACATAATTTCCACAAACTTCCATAATTTAATTTCATTTCTAGAATGATCAAAGTCTAAACCAAAATCAAAATTTAGAACCATGAACATTGAGAATGAAATTTTGGAGAAACAAAGATTGTTAGTCGATTTAAGAATATGCATGCAAACTAAATAATATGAGAGACAAATATTATCCCATGGAACCTGTTTCTTTCCAGCCCAATAAGGAACGCAGCTTCTCCCAATGCTGCGAACAGACTCCCTGTGCCAGCATCTTTTCCAGTCACAGCATATTCACTCACAAATGCCTGAACATAAAATGAAAGGATTTGTTATAGCTGTTAATGAAAAGAAAAACATTTAAGAACAATTTGAGGCATAACATCACACCTTTGGGCCACTACGTGATGTATGATCGAATTGATGGGCCATTGAAAACATGTTACTAGCAGATGTGTAAACCTAATCAGGAAATTGGGAGAGTTAACAATGTACCAAGCTATATGATATCACTATTGAATAAAGAAAAGGTAAATGAAAAAAAGTACATATATGTTATAAGTGCTGAAGTTAAAATCCATACATGGTAATCATATAAATCAGCTGGATGATCCAACTGGTGAGAGGACCCATCACAGTTTGAGATTATTTTGATGTCTGGATAGGCATATTTTATAGCATTGTAGAACTTGAGGTAGTTTCCTAGTCAAGAAACATATCAGAGTTAATCTAAAATACAGCAAGTTCCATGTTTTTGACTTATTTTGCAAAACGGCACATAATGGAAACTAATCAAAACTCTTTCCCAAATAATGGGAAAGCTCATGACCACGGAAAAGCATACATACTCCCATATATACATATACACATCACTACTTGAACCATTGTGTTGGGGCTCCAAGATAACCGATAATGCAAGACATGGCAGTGATCCACAAGTAAAAAATCAGGATTTGAGGAAATGCTATCTGGCAGTAATAGAATTAGATTTAAAGCGAGGAGAAAATGGGAGCGAGTGGGAATGGGGATCCTGTTTTCAATGGCCAGGATCAAGAGAGGAACTCTCCCTCCAGCCAAAACAAAGTGGGCAGAGTATACAATCAACAAAATTGGTGAAAGTAAACATGGCCCATGGATATGTTGATATATATATAAATTTAGATACATAAATATGTATATGTTCATACACACACATATGTATGTATGCATGTAGACATGCGTGTAAGTATTTATTCCATGAATATCTTAGTGATTACCCAAGACAAATATTATGGTATCAAGATATCTAGCCTGTATCAATAAGAATAATGACTTCGTGAGAGAATCATTAACTAGTTTCTTATTGTTAGTACTTTATTACATCAAGAATCAACCAATTTCAATAATAATATTTAATAAATTTATATAAGTTGGATGATATAAAAAACGGAAAGATCACTTTCAAAATCTACAAGCTATTTGAATTCATTTCATAACTATTAACAATGCTTCACATGGGAAGTGTGTAGGAACAATCTGCTAAGGAAAACAAACGTTTTTTTTCTGATCTTGTATCACCCTTTTCCAATTGAAGTTTTATTTCCTTTTCCTTTTTGTTAAACAAAAAAGAGAGCTATTAAAAATCTAAATAGGAAAGGAGAACTGTAAAATTACATTAACTAAGTTGCTGTCACTGCTCATTCATATATACCAATAGAGTACACTCAAAAGCCAATTTACTAATGCAATATCAAATATCCATCTGTCTATCGATCTGAATAATCTATTTAACCTTAAGAATATTAATCAGAAAAATAAAACATCAAAGTGTGACGTGATCATCAAGATGTGATTGTGTTGTACCTCTATGACCAGCTTATAAATGCATCAAAGAAAAATGAGTGAATGAAGGTAACAAAGCCAGAGATAGCAACGGAATGATAGACCCTAACTGTGGCAATTAAGAAAAATCATCTAGTGGATTCAAAGTATACTAGCAAGATGCTAAGAAACAGGAAGAACACAGCAACAAGGAAAGGGGTGATTGCAAAATAAAGAAAATAAAGTGTTCCTGGCTAGGAAAGCTTTTAGAAAATTATGGATTTGATAATAGGGATGACCGACCAGTACTAGGCAGTGGGGTGAAGTAATGATAAGAATTGAGAACCAGGAGATTCTCAAAAGTAACTATTTTCGTTATATTAGAGCAATTATCCATAGAGAAGCGAATATTGAGGAGGATGGTGTACATACAATTAAAAATGCATGGCTTAATTTGGGAGGAAAATTAAGCCTTAAATATGGAGCAGAAGCCTGGGCAACAAAGCAGCAACATATTTATATGACTGGATGAGTGTAGCTGAGATGAGGATGTCAAGGTGGATATGTGGAGAGACAAGGAATGCCAACGTAAAAAATAATAATAATAAAACATAATATAATATAATAAAATATAAACATATCTAAGCAAGTCTAGTATCCCTAATAGGAGATGAAATAAGAATAAGTTAAGATGGTTTGGGTATGCAAAACAGAGACCTAATGAGGAACCTATAAGAAGGCCGAAGCGGGCACATGTTGAACGATCTAGCAGAGCTAGAGGAATACCAAAACTTAGTTCGAGGGAGTCTGTCAGAAATTATTCTAGTCTACATATTTGACTGAGACAGGGCTTTAATAGATTGGAATGAGGCATTCTGTTGATGTTGATGTTGATGTTGATGTTGATGTTGATGTTGATGTAGATTCTCGTCTATTGGATTACAAAAATAGTTTGACAAAGGATGAAGCACATAGCTGTGAATATCTATGCTGAGATGTAAAATAACAATATCATGATTTAGATTAAGGAAAGCAAAACCACAAAGAAAATGAACAAGCCTGTCCCACAAGGATAAGTTATCAAGGAAGTTGAGAGCTCAAGTGAGCTTGAGTTCAGTCCATTCAATACCTTAGAATAGGACATAATAACCTTTTGGAGATGTATGTTTTTTAAACCTAAAGAGTATATGATAAGATTGAGAGAAAATTATCAGAGATTTTTCTTGCTCATTTCATTCGGACATCTTTATTTTCTGATTCATAGGATGACATTATCTAATCTCACCTCTGTTGAAAGAAGATGCTAATAAACTCTTATGTGAATTTGAATTTTATAATGCCTTACAATCTGCTTTATCCTCACTTCGATGACCATATTGAAGAAGATAGACAACCCAGGAAACTATAAGGGATATGATAATAAGAAGGCGTCAAAACCAATATAGCACAAAGACAAAAAAAAAAAAAAAAAAAGAACTTTATCCCTGACATCCTTTGGGAAAGGAGAAAGTTAACCAGTTTCAAAAGATCAAACATATTGAATATATGAAAGGTTTTAAGCCCTAATCAAGTCACCTTTTTCTTATGGCTTCCTTCATCTCACCAGTTTGTTTATATAATAATACTTTAAAATATAATATCACTAATCTCTAACTATTGAATATTGATATCAAATTTACAAAAAAATTATGTTGACAGCATCAGTTAATTACTCAACCATTGACATCTGTATCTCATGTGTTTTCAATAAAATACATTCGACTTCATGTAAGAAAGCTTGTAATAATTCAGTTCACATGGAGGAAATCGTGATATGTTTCTTTTGTTTCAATACCTACTAAAACCATTCACTAAGATAAATAAGTAAACAAAAGCATGAATCACAAAGTTATACTTACCTCGGTAGTTTTTTTTTGCACAATCCTCATTCCCAATTGCAACATATCTCAAGTCAAAAGGGTCTGGGTGTCCCATTGCTGCCCGAACAGAACCCCATGTTGAATCAGGATCACCTCTAGCAAATTCAATACTGTCAAGGATTTCCTGCATTGAGATGAACAAGTAATGCAGTGAAAGGAATGCTTGTCTAGAAATAAATTAAGAACGACATATGCGAAAGGTGTGCTAATGTAGAAATAACTCAAGAATGGTGTACCTGCAGGAACAATTGCTGCCATCATAAAATCAGAATGACATGGAATTAATGAAGTAACATTTAAGATGTACGAGTATGAACAGTAAAAATGAGATACTGTAGAACCTCTGCTCTTAGTATTTCCCATTTTATGACAGGATGTTTACAGTGATCATAATATAAGATGTGTAACTTAGATCTACTACCAATGAAAGGGCAAGCCCCTAAAAACTAGTATAGACATGAAAGTCACTAGTCTTAACATTTGAGGAAGGTCAATCCTATCAGCATTATGCCATTCATGTATGTTCACGCTGTCCGTTAAATATCTATATCCATGTCCACGTAAGAGAGAGGAACAAAATTAAATTGTTTGACTCTTCAGTAAGAATTACATACTAATGGTAGAAAGTCAAATTCTAGTATTTCTCTAATTGAAGGGTTCCTGAAAAGCATCCAAGAGCTTCTGTATTGGAGCTGACCGTGATCTTTCAATGTTGCAGCATACAGTATGCCAAGGGCACATGAATGAGTAAAAGAACCAGTTTCAGTTCTCATTTATAAGCCCATAATGTGAGTAATTGCATCATAAGATGTGGTTGTTGCAACCATACATTTATGAGATCCAACAAAACACAACACAGAGATATGGAGAAAATCTTGCAAGTTCATGTGAGGTTTTTGCAAGATATTTAGTACCACAATGTATTAGCATTTCATTTTCTTTCTAGTGGTCTACGTTACAGCTTCCAAAGCATACCAAGTTTTCCTGACATTTATAAAATGCATGATAAATCTGCTTGCTTTACATTATCAGCATTTAGAATCAATTATTTGAAGCATTGATTCTATTACAAAAATTTAATCAATTTCATCAATGGTTGCACAGGTAAAAAAGCTAGTAATTACCTGCACAAAAGGTAAGATGGTGGAAGTAGCAACTTCGTCCCGATGGCTAATTCCTGTTAAATAGATCAAAAAAAAGAAGAGAGAGAGAGGGGGGGGGGGAACTAGTTCAATGGGATTATGGGAAAGTTAAGAAGCATTCATTTGTCTGAAACCTGTTAAGAGGAGAAGCAGATATCAATTACCATTGTTGAAAACCCATATTGGCAATGTACCAAGGTCCTCTGCTAGCTGCATCAAAGAAATATTTATAATCGTTGAGCAGAATATTCTAATGCATTCCAACAATGGGATACTACTCACACAGCATCCTGCATTCAAGGAATAACCTAAGATACCTACTTGAAGAAACTCAAAGTATCCCAGGCCATCATCAGTCCAATACATCCAAACATCACCAAAGTGTCCAGGCCTCTCCTCCCATGGACCAATGGTTTCTCTCCAGCGAAATGCATTTCTTAACCATTCACCTTCAACAAAACATCCACCTAACGCAGAAGAAACTTTGTGTTATGTTAGCAAATTTTGAAACCTATGCAGTTTTTGTAAAAGCATGATGCTGCCAAGTAGGGAATAGGAAATAAGAAAAGAGAAAGCCTGCACAATTACGTATGCAGTGGATTCTAGAAAAAAAAAATCCATTGGATGTCACTTTTACTGACCAAAAGTCTTTCAATTTCCAACAATTTAGCAAGATTCAACCTCTTTGAGCTTTAAAAATTGGACCCAAGTCTATGACATTGAGTGGTGATGATGGGTTAATAACAATTTCCCAGTTTGTATTTTAGTAGTAAGGGCCTTACTCAAAGCAGAATGAAGTTTAAGTTTTATAAAGAACAATAAGTTCACTACGATAAATGTTAGTTAATTTAGAAATAGAAGTTTAAGTTGCTTTAGTAAATATAAATAGATGGTGGAAAATGACTTCAAGCCACAAAAATGGAGACACTTCTTTTGGTATCTTACTACTATTTGGGTGTTTTTGAGGACCTTTCTTGCAGTTAGATATTTGTTTCATGCATCAGAACCACCAAAATTGCTTTTTTTCAATTAGAGAGAAATATAAATCACAAAAAAGATTTGAGAAAGAGATATTCCGTGTATAATCAATATAAGTGATTGAAAAATATCATCTCAGCTCTATCAAGTTACACACTGAAATGCCAAGGTAGCTAGCTGCATTTACACCATATGTTTCTAATTTCAACCATCATTGAACATAACATTTCAGTTTAGATAATATTAATGGGGGAACAAAAGAACAAGAAGGAATCAGTTAACATCGTCATTAAGAACATAAGAATGGCTTAGTTAGTTTGGCTTGAATACCTTCCAGGTTTTTTGGATTGAGATGAAGCAGGATGTCAAATTAAACATTCTGAAACAAAGCATACATCATGCTTTCATTTCTTGGTGGGAACCATGTGGAAATCCCGGATCCCTGATTTTCTGGTGTAATTCATGATAGGAAAGAAGTTAGGGATCTCATTGTATATTGTTAGAAAAGGTTTCCTTCTGTAAACTTAGGAAGATTAGGAAGATTTTATTTCCTCTTTGTATTATAAATACAGGCCATAGATTGTATATAGATTCATTCAGAAATATAGAGAATTAATTCTGTTCTCATGGTATCAAAGCCAGGTTCCATGAACCTTAGCAAGTAATGGCGGAAATCGCTGGAAGCAGCAAGGAATCGATGTCTTCTGAAACCACCGATACCGAAAACGAAAGCATTCCCACCATGAGTTCGAGTGGACTCGACAACTCATCCTTTCAAATCAAAATGGAGAAACTAAACGAGAAGAATTTTCTCGAATGGGCTCAGTCAATCAAGCTCGTGGACGACGGAAAAGGGAAGTTGGGATACCTCACCGGCGAAACGAAACAGCCACCCTCAACCGATGCTGCATCTCTGGGAAAGTGGAAGTCAGAAAACTCCAGGGTGACAGTGTGGCTTGTTAACTCCATGAATTCCTCGATCGGGAAGACGTATCTCTTTCTACCAACGGCAAAAGACGTCTGGGATGCCGTGCGTGAAACCTACTCAGATCTGGAAAATTTCTCGCAGATCTAAAATTTCTCGCAGATCTTTGACCTCAAAACTCGACTATGGCAGATGAAGCAGGAAGAGAGGGAGGTCACAGATTACTACCTTGAGATGAAGTCGTTGTGGCAAGAACTCGATCTGAGTTACGAGGAAGAGTGGGAATGCCCTGGAGATAGCGTAAAGTACAAAAAAAAGGTTAGAGAATGAAAGAGTATTAGAGTTCTTGGCTGGGCTCAATCGCGACTAAGACGAAGTGAGGGGACGGATTCTAGGTCGCAGACCACTGCCATCTACACGTGAAGTCTTCTCGGAAGTACGAAGAGAAGAAAATAGGAGGAAGATAATGATGAACGACGGCGTCATTGTTGTTGGGTCTACTGGGCCTCCTGAGGCCTCTGCTTTAATGGGCCAAACCCGATTCAGCAAAAAAAGAAATTGTGGTGTGAGCACTGCCATAAACCGAGACACACCAAGGAGACATGTTGGGATCTACACGGCAAACCACCAGGATGGAAGCCAAGACAATTTGACAGAAA
>JAUPMG010000001.1:11169557-11205684 GCA_031762675.1 Pachysandra terminalis | reverse complement strand
CTTTATAATGTTCTCTCAAATTTTCTCTATCCAACCAAACAATTGAAAGTAATGTACTTTCTTTTCTTTTCTTTTCTCTTCTCTTTCTTTTCTTTTCTTCTGAAATCCAAGGTTCCAAACACAGCCTTAAAGTAAAGTGTAATAAGAAATCCTTCGAAGTCCACAAATGCCATTCGGGGATGACTTCTGGAGATAAAAATGTGCTTTAGTAGGACCTGAGGATTTCCTTCAAAGTCAATAAAGGTCATCATCCGGGGATGTTTCCTGGAGATGAGAGTATAAATAGGCCTTTAAAGGACTCTCCCTGAGGATTGCCTTTGAAGTCAATAAAAATGATTATCCAGGAGTATTTCGTGGGGATGAATGTATAAACATACCGCCGAAGGAATCTCCCTGAGGATTTCCTTTGAAGTTAGTGACTGTGAAGTCTTTTGAGGGTGACTAACCCGTATCATTGTCCTTAGAAGGGGAAAAAATCCTTAGTCTTTTGAGGGTGACAAGCCCAGAACGAATTGATCATATGGTGGTGGTTAGCCCGAAGAATTGACCATCTCAGGGTGGTTAGCCATGAGAATTGACCATCTTAGGGTGGTTAGCCCATGTTAAGTTCAAAGTATCTGTTCTTTCCTTCGGGGGGTTGCTTTTTAATGAAGTTAACCTCAACAGGATAAGGACTGTTGGAAATCTTTGATCAGGCAAAAGAAATCATTAGTATAGCTGACGTGGCCCAATCAGCTTGCAACCGCCGTTTGCAGTTCATACGCATAAAGTAGTGGAAGGAGCAGGCAACTACTTTAATTTTGATACAGCACTTGCGGCCACATCTTACAAACGTGCACGCGCGCATTAAGATGGTGCCGCATGTCCAATGAGATTAATTAGACCGTCGTATCATCAGGTACACCTCAAGTTAGCACAGATATTGTTGGGTGTTCGCCATAAAGTACCACCCCAATGATACCATGGATCAGTTGAAGGCACAGCTAGCGGCGAAAGGGTATACCCAAGCCTATGGTGTGGACTATTTTGAGACCTCTCCGGTGGCTCAATTAAATACTGTTTGTGTTCTTATTTCAGTTGCAGTAGATAAGGACTGGCCTTTACATCAACTACATATTAAGAATGCCTTTTTGTATGGGGATTTAATTGAAGAGGTATACATAGAGCAACAACCTGGGTTTGTTGGGGCAAGATTAACAAAGTATGTAAATTGAGAAAGCCAATCTATGGGTTGAAACAAAGTCTATGTGCTTGGTTTGAGAAGTTTAGTCAGGTAATAATGATGTTAGGATATCGTCATAGTCATGCAAATCTTTCCATCTTCATTCGTCAAAGTATATCAGGTATAGTGTTGTTGATTGCATATGTTGATGATATTATAATCTTGGGCAGCTACGTACACGGAATTGAAGAAACCAGGCAGTTTTTGAAGAAATATTTTTATACAAAAGATTTGGGACAGTTGAGATATTTCTTAGTATAGAATAGCTTGTGGATAACAAAGGGTAGTTTTATCCCAAAGGAAGTATGTTTCTGGTCTTCTTGATGAGATAGGAATTATAGGAGCTAAACCTATTGATACACCAAAGGAGAATAATCTATAGCTGAACACTAACGATAACAAGGAGGTTGAAGATAAAAAGCAGTACAGGCGAATGGTCGAGAAACTTCTATATTTCAAGGTTACTAGACCGGACATCTCCTTTGTTGTAGGAGTTGTTAGTCAATTCATGGAACATCCCAAACGAAGTCACTCGGATGCAGTATATTGGATCTTGCGGTACTTGAAGGGTACTCCTGGAAAAGGTTTGGTATATCGTCCAAGATGAAATCTCGACATTAATGCCTATTCAGATACAAATTGGGCTGGGTCTAAATCTGATAGGCATGCTACTAATGGATTTTGTACGTTCATTGGTGGCAACTTGGTGACATGGAAGAGTAAAAAGCAAAGTGTGGTCGCTAGGTCAAGTGCTGAAGCGGAGTATAGGTGTATGACTCATACAACTTGTGAATTGATGTGGCTGAAAACTCTTACGAGTGAGTTTGGTTTTGTGAATAGAAGATCTATGACCATGTTTTGTGACAACCAAGCAGCTATGTTCATTGCCACAATGCCAATAATCCCATGTTCCATTAAAGGACCAAGCATATAGAGGTTGGCTGTCACTTTTGTAAAGATGCAGTGATGAACAAGAAGAAATGTACTCCTTATGTCAAATCAGAAGATCAAGTGGGAAATATCTTTACCAAAGCACTTGCTCGAACTCCTTTTTCTATTCTGTGTTCTAAGCTAGGCATGGGGAACATATATACTCTAGCTTGAGGGGGAGTGTTAAACAATTACTGTTACTATTTATTGTTTACTGTTTTAATTGTCTTTATGTTATGTGTTTAGTCAGGTGTACAGGGGTACTTCAGTCAATACCCATGATATCAATTTAATAAAACTAAGGTGCAATCTCCTATTATGGATATTGCACATTCTCTTCTCCATCTACGGTTCTTTTGTTCTCATTCTCTTATTCTTTCCTAGATTCTAACAAGACACATGGCATCAATTTGATTTAATTCCTGGTTATAGCCTGCGAAATAAAACTTACTATTGAATTCATCAAAAAACATGAAAACTTCATAGAAAGGGATAAATTCAAGAAAGTATGAGCCTACGTGTGTTGCCAGTATTGTTAAACCCAAAGAAAGATGGAACGTGGCACATATGCATTGATAGTTGTGCAATCAATCAAATTACCATCTAGCATAGCTTGGGCCAATCCAAAGGTTGGATGATATAATTGACATGCTTGTTAATGCACAAGTTTTCTCCAAAATTGACCTTCAAGGTAAGTACTATCAAATTCAAATCAAACCAGGTGATGAGTGGAAGATTGCTTTTGAGACACATGACAGCTTGTACAAATGGCTTGTCATGTCATTTGGTATCTCAAATGTTTAACCACTCCACGTGACGAAAAGCTTTATGTAAACCTTAAAAAAATGTCCCTTCAAGACAAATAGCCTTGCTTTAGATTCGTCAAATTCAAATCAAACCAGTTGATGAGTGGAAGATGTTAGAAATAAAAAGGGGTATTATTGTAATAGCACATTTTTTGTGGGTATAAAACCCAATTACTGTTCACTTAAGAAATTAATCAAATTAATTATTTTTCTCCCAAAATATAATTTGGTATCAAAACAAATCCTAACCCTACCTTTCACCACCACCGCCGCCTTTTGCTGCCGCTACCCCCACAGCCACCGGAGCCAGCCCCTTTTCTTCTTCTTCCTCTCGTGTGTACAACCACCGCAACCCAGCCCCCTTTCTTTTCTTTCTCTCCCGCACGCAGCCACCGCAGCCAGCCCCTTCTCTTTTTTCTCTCTAGCGCACGCATCCACCGGCCCATCGCAACCAGCCCTTCACTTTCTCTCGCGCCCGCAGCAGCCCAACCCTTCCCTTTTTTTCCTTTCTTTCAGACCGCGCGACTCTCCCTCGCGCGGCTTCTTTTTTTTTTTTGGCAACCCTAGGTTTGGCTCTATGTTATTCTGAGTAAACCTAGGGCTTTTCTTCATATGCTGCTTCCTGTGGTTTAATGAACCACAGTTCTTTGTCACTTTGTGACTTGTTGATGACCTAAAAGGTTGTTGCACCTTCGTTTCTCCTTTTCTCTCCATCGGTTGTTGTTGCTTTGATTCTCTACGGCAGAATCATCTAGTGCCTGTTCAGATTTGGCTCCACCTATATCCCGTGGGAGAGTTACTAGCGTCCTATTGAATGGACGCAATTTTGTAGAATGGTCTTGGTCCTTGAAGCTATTTATTAGTGGCCGAGGTAAGTCTGCTTGGCTTTTGGGAAAAGCTCCACGTCTGGCTGATAATGATCCCAAGGCAGATCAATGGGATATTGATAACTGTCTAATCCTGAGTTGGATCTATTGATCTATGGAGCCACATATTTCTAACATGTTTATGTATCATGAGACTGTTAATAGTCTCTGGACTGCTTTGACTGCGATGTATGCTCATTCCCGGAATGAGGCTCGGCACTTTGAATTGTACCAGGAGGTTGCTCGTGCCACTCAGGAGAGCTTTGGATTGACTGTGTCTCAGTACTTCGGATACCTATAGACTCGTTGGGATGAGATGGCCCAGTATGATCCAGTTAGTGACTTTGGGACGATGGCATCCGTGGCTGTCAAGAAGTTGGACCGCCTTCACACTTATGCATTTCTTATGGGGCTTAAGCCCGAGTTTGAGAATCTCCATACCCAGATTTTAAACTCGATTCCGGTGCCATCCTTGATAAATGTTTTTGCTATGATAGATCAGGAGGAGCGACGTTTTATTTCTACTCCTACCTCCATACTTATCACTGGAGAGGTGATTGATCAGATGGCTTTTGCTACTTCTGCGGGTCCGTATAGTACTCAGTCTTCTGGGAGAAAGAGGGTGGTCTGTCGTCACTGTGGGAATACTGGACACCTAAAGGAAATTTGCTGGAAACTTCACCCTGAGTTGAAGATACAATTCCAAAAGAAGAATGGCCCCCCTCTAAAAGTTGTTGTAGTTGCCGAGACCTCAGAGCCTTTTGCTCCTTCCCTCTCTGCTCAGGTGGCCGCACTTCAGGCTCAGATGGCCTAGATGTCATTACCAGGCTCCACTTTGACTTCAGTGCATTCTATTCCCTCGACTGCCTCCACTACTACTTTACCCTCAGGTATCCCCACTGCCTTCCATGTTCGCTCTAAGTCCCCCTCATGGGTTCTGGACTCCGGTTTGAATGATCATATGACGTGTGAGTTATCCCTTTTTTTCTTCACCATTGACTCGTTGGGAGGGTCTTCCCCATTTAGTGTTCTTCAACCCAATAAACCCTTCTTTCCTCCTCCCCCCAGGTCTTTGGGTGTGTGTGCTTTGTTCATGATAGGCATCCTTCTCGGATAAAGCTTGATGATAAGTCGATCCGGTGCGCCTTTATGGGCTATGCTTCCCATTCTAAGGGGTATCGGTGTTTTGACCCTTCCTCTGGGTGTATGATAAACTCCCTTGATGTCACTTTCTAGGAGTCTACTCCTTATTTCCCCCGTTCTAATGTCACGTGCATCCCGCGCCCTTCTTTTGATTCATCTATACCCTGTCCTCTTCCTGTTTTCGATGCTACTACTAGTGTTCGTGATGACACTTCTAATGATATTAGTGTTGTTCCTCTTGACACTTTACCTTCTGTTGCAGGTACACCCATTCTTTAGTATAGCCGTCGCCCACGGCCCTCCGTGCTGATATCCTCTCCAAATGAAGGTACTCTTTCTCCTTCCTCTTCTATCTCACCCCGACGATACCCTATCCGGGATCGTCGTCCTCCTGATTGTCTTAATCTACCTTGTAGCACTGACCATCCTATTGAACACCATATGTCATATAGTGCTTTGTCTACCTCCTTTAAGGGATTTCTTGGGGCAATTGATTCTATTTCCATTCAACGGTCAGTCTGGGAGGCTTTTTCTAGTCCGGTATGGACTGCTGCCATGTAGGAAGAAATGGAGGCGTTACAGGCTAATCACACTTGGGAATTGGTTCATCTTCCTAAGGGGGAGAAAACAGTGGGTTGCCGATGGGTGTTCAATGTCAAGCACAATGCTGACGGGACTATTAGTTGTTTTAAAGCCCGACTTGTCGCTAAGGGTTTTACTCAGGTGCCTGGTAAGGATTTTACTGCCACTTTTGCTCCTGTTGCTAAACTCACCACTGTTCGGCTATTGATCTCACTTACTGCCTCTCATTCCTGGCCCCTACATCAGATGGATGTTAAAAATACATTTTTGAATGGGGACCCCAATGAGACTATCTACATGGATCCTCCTCCGGGTTTCGGGCTAAGAGTGAGTATGCTGGCATGGTTTGTTGACTGAAGAAATCGTTGTATGGGTTGAAGCAGTCTCCCAAAGCTTGATTTGCTCGGTTCAATGATGTGGTTCTAAACATGGGTTTTTCGAGATGTCATAATGATCATACATGCTTTCTCCGGTGCAATTCTGAAGGAAAGTGTGTTATAATATCTGTTTATGTTGATGATATCATCTTGATTGGAGATGATGATGTTGTGATTACTCATGTCAAGAAAGACCTTAGTTTTGCTTTTGACATTAAGGATTTGGGTAGCTTGAAGTATTTTCTGGACTTAGAAGTTGCTCGATCTAAGCGTGGTATTTCTCTTTCTTAACGGAAGTGTGCCTTAGACCTCTTGAGTGATACTGGGACGACAGGATGCAGACCAGCATCTACTCCTATGGATGTGAATATCATGCTGTCAGCTGAGTCTGGTGATCTTTTGCCTGATCCGCGTGTCTATCAGCGATTGGTTGAGAGGCTAATCTATCTGACAAATACCTGGCCTAATTTAGCTTTTGTTGTTAGCTTGGTGAGTCAGTTTATGCACGCGCCACGGACTACTCACATGGATGCAGTGTATCACATTTTGAGGTATCTCAAGTCTTGTCCAGGCCTTGGTCTTTTTTATGACTCCAACATTTCCTGTGATATCTCATGTTTTTCTGATGTGGACTATGTTAGATCCAAAACCGAAAGGAGATCCATGTCTGGTATTTGTTCCTTTAGTGGGAATCACCTTATTTCCTAGAAAAGTTAGAAGCAGTCAGTGGTTTCCCGATCTTCTGCCGAGGCTGAGTATAGGGCTATGGCCCAAGGCACTTGTGAGATTATGTGGCTTCACTCTATCTTTGGGGAGCTTGGCTTTCCTACTCGATTATATTTGATTCTATACTATGATAATAAGTCAGCAATACTACTTTCATCTGATTCGGTTCTACATGAGAGAACCAAACACATTGAGATTGATGTTCATTTCATTAGAGAGAAAATCCGGTCTGGTGCTATATTTCCCAAGTTTGTGCCATCATCAGATAGACTGCAGATGTTCTCACAAAGCCTGTGGGTTCTTCTCTTCTTAGATCGTCACTTTGCAAGCTGGGCATGATCGATATATATGCTCCAACTTGAGGGGGAGTGTCAGAAATAAAAAGAGGTCTTATTGTAATAACACATTGTTTGTGGGTATAAAACCCAATTACTATTCACTTAAGTAAATTAATCAAATTAATTATTTTTCTCCCAAAATCTAATTGAATATTGCTCTTGAGACACATAAAGGCTTGTACAAATGACTTGTCGTGTCATTTGGTATCTCAAATGTTTAACCACTCCACGTGATGAAAAGCTTTATGTAAACCTTAAAAGCAATGCTCCTTCAAGACAAATAGCCTGGTTTTCTAAAGCCTTGTTTTTACTTCTACAAGAATTTAGTGGACGGGGACAAAATAAAGGCTACCCAATAATGGCCTACACTACAAAGCATGCATGTAGTAAGGAGCTTTAATGGATTTCCATCCTTATAACATTGCTACATAAACGTTTCAACCCTATCGCCACTCAATTAACTAATTGCATGAACAAATGAGATTTTCACTAGACACTAGATGACGAAAAAAGATTTTCACTTATCAAGGATAACCTTCCTATAACACCCGTTCTTGCATTACCGAAGTTTGATAAGGTACTCAAGGTTGATTTTGATTCCTCACATGTGACATTGATGATTTACTTAGACAAGAAGGCCAGCCTATTGCCTTCTTTAGTGAGAAGCTCAAGAATGCACGATTATACAATGCCGGATATGATGTAAAGTTTTATGCAACCTCTACAATATCGGCGGCACTACCTAATCCAAAGGGAGTACATTTGATCTCCAATCATGAATCACAAAAGGACATTAACACTCAAGGATATCTTAGTAGAACACATGCAAAGCGAGTCTCATGCCCACAAGAGTACACTTTGTGTTAAGACATAAAAGTGGCAATATAATCAAGTGGTGGGTGAACTTATTAGGCATGTTGTGCTTATAAACTCTTGACCACTCAACTTATTGGATTTGATGAAATCAAAGATTTGTCTGCAACAAATCAATATTTTAGTGAGATTTTTTTCTTTTTTTTTTTTATGAAGATTTTAGTGAGATTTGGAGGCTATGCAAAGAAGGTAATCAATAAAACTTCCTTTACACTAATTTCCTTATTCATACCAAAATATTA
This sequence comes from Pachysandra terminalis, assembly GCA_031762675.1. Lineage (NCBI taxonomy): Eukaryota > Viridiplantae > Streptophyta > Magnoliopsida > Buxales > Buxaceae > Pachysandra > Pachysandra terminalis. The sequence continues at coordinate 11,197,579 of JAUPMG010000001.1, read as the reverse complement.
TTTTTTGCAACTATCTATTTTGATGTAAATTATTATGTAAAATAGTGCCGGATATGTCTAATGTCGAAGGGATAACTGGTCTGTACACTGGATGGCCAGTTCCTAAAATTCCGTGGGAAGACATAAGCATTGGTTTCATGCTTGGATTTCCGAGAACTTAATTAGCTATAGATTTCATCTTTGTAGTTATTGATCGAGTCTCTAAAATGGCAAATTCATCCCTTGTAAAAAGGCCAGGTTGCTTCACATGTTGCTAATTTCTGTTATAATGTGGGGGTTAAGCATCATAGTTTACCTAAGCCAATTACCTAGGACTGGGGCAACAAATTCCTACTTTCTTTTAGGTGTTTGTATAAGGATTTGGGATGATTGGCTTAATATTCATGCTTACCACTTGCAAATGGATGGTCAAATTGAGATGGTTAAACAAACTTTAGGCAATCTACTACAAAGCCTGGCAAGGAGAGTTAAGCAATGCAATATGGTTCTTCCTCAAGCCAAATCCGCCTACGATTTCATGGTGAATTGTTCAACTGAAGGAATTCCATTTAATGCAGTGTATGGACGAGCTCCGACATATTATCTTGATCTTGTATCATTACCCGATCTAAGAATAACAAGCAAAGGAACTGATGATTTTACCACCACTATGTTACATTCTAAAGAAGAACGTTGATTATAAAATAGGCCCATCTTACATTCCAAAGAAGATAGTTGAAAATTCAGACAAGATTGAGCTCCCTCCAAGTATATGCACTCAACCCGCATTCAATGTAAAAGATTTGATGGTGTTTCAGGATGATTTGGATGAAAACTTGAGGGAAAGTTCTTTCCAACCCGGGGAGGAGGATAACATGATGTAAATGGCCTAATATGTGCCATGTCATTGCCATGTGGGCTTATAGATTCAAGATTGGGATTTGACCAAATCTTTGGTCAAATTCATAAAACTTTGGAAAGAGCCAAATTAATTGGCGCTTCATTAGTACTTGTCTTGGAACTCTTAGTGCTTTGCAAGTTGCATTTTTTGTGTATTGTTTTGGGATTGCATATTGATTACCAAGTATATGGTTGAAGTTGTTGGAGAAATTATGATACTAAGGGCCAATGAGCTATAAATGGTGTCCTATGATATGTGTGGGAGCTTCTGATCAAGGTTATCAAAACGCCTGGCGAGCCCAGGCAATAGACCAGCCCATCGCCTAGGCGACATATTTTTAAATAAAAGAGCTAAAATAAATAAATGTTATATATCTATCTATCTATACTACTAAGGGAAATAATGCATTGGAAAGAGTGCCAAAATTGTTTACTTGGACAAAAAATTCCTTACAAGATATCTTAGTTAATATATAATTGCGAGGGTATTTAAATAATTTCGCTATCAAAAGAAATACAAACTCTCTTCCCACTTTCCCATTACGACTCTATTCGGGTTTACAACTGTTTCTCTATTCCCCCCAAATAGTAACTCTCTTCCCCACTTTCCCATTTCTACTCTAATCGGTTTTACAACTGTTCCTCTCCCCCCCTTCCCATTACAATCCTACTCGATTTGATAATTGTTCCTATATTTCAGTTACCGACCTATTCGTCTTTCTCTCATTTCCTTTCTCTTTATTTCAACTGTGCTTTCTTCCTTAGAATTGCAGGATACTAAGATGCATTTCAAATTTGTATTGGGGGTGATTTGCTTCTTCAGTTTTCCTTACTTCAAGCTTGCTTTCTATTTTCATTAAGGAAAGAAGTTAGAAGAGAGAAATGGTTTAATATCAGTATCAAGGATTCAGATTTCAGTGCCGATCCAGACAATAGTGACAGGGAAAGTCATTCTGAAGACAATAATTTCTTCTATTTCAATTATCAAAAACTTGAGATTTTGTTATTATTTTTTGTTTATGCTAAATCAATGGTGCAGTATAAATTTGTTTGAGCTCTTTGTGTTCGAGTTAGAAGAACCCCTTCTGGGTTTTTGTTGGATTTCACTATCCACGCTGCATAATCATTATCTTTTCTAATCTACAGAACTTGATCGTTGTGGCCAATAATCACGTCTTGGAGACAAGGATAGGGATGAAGTTCAGTTAAGAGTCCAAAATAATGTTTTTGCTTCTTTGATGATCTTGTGGCGATTCCCTGTATGACAAAGATTAGCAAAATTGGTTTGCGATTGGGTGAAAAAAAATTCTATACCCGATTGTGGTCTTACCCCACCAATACAGTTGATGCCACATGGCTTAGTAGAATTCTCCAAAAAAGAAGAACAACAAAACTAGAAGCCATCGAACAGGGAAGGGCCAGAACTCAATAAGGAACACCAAACTATCTGGCCTCCCAACTTTTGCAGGAACGTCGGGATCACATCGGAACACGAATTTCGTCGGATATTCCTCTCTCTCTCTCTCTCTCTCTCTCTCTCTCTCTTCTTTGTCTATTGTCTCTTTGCCATCCCTCTCTCTCTCTCTCTCGCCGGAATGTCTCATCATGCCGAAATTTATTACCGGTCTCATGGAACCCCTCTATTAAAAATTCGAGCATATGATGCCTCCAATGTAAGTAGGGTTCGACAATAGATGGTGTAATTCAATAGGACACGATGTGATATCTCTGACCTTTAATTATTTATTTCTTTTTTCTTCTTGTTTTTTGTTTACCATTATCTCAGGGGGTGAAGTAAAGGGTTTCATTGATACCACCAGAGTGCCTTCCAGTCTCCATTCTGGTGTCAATGCCAATATAAATCATGTTAGCATCCAAATATAAAGTATCAAAGTTTTTGATTCATTCTTCCTTATATGCCTTAATATATTTTTTTTCCTCAATGGGTCAAATATAAACTTTTTTACCTTTATGAAGAGAAAGGACCCCAGTGATGTGTCTGAACAAGATTTGCTTAATGAAATGAAGGCTTTAGATGATCATCTTAATGTACATGTATATATTTCTACAATCACAGTTATTTTATGAGGTCTTTTGATCCTTCTTTTTTTAAATTCAATTAATAATTTTATAGAATAATGACCTCCTTTTGGAAAGATTAAGGAATACATTACCAGATTTGAAGAATTTTAGAGTTGTAACATTAGAACTTATTGACGTGCACCTATTTCGAGAAGTAATTATCATTTCTTGCGTCAATTTTTTTTCCTCATCCATGGAAGAAGATTTAGTGACATCTCTATTTTTCGTTCTCTATTTCTCAATATTTAATATTTTAATTCAATGTTTTTTTTCATTTTTCTTTTTAAAACAGGTCTATGTTTGAAATAAAAAAGTAGAAGAAATAAGATTCTGGTAGAAGGGAGTATACGATGGGGGTTAGAAGAAATAAGACATTACAAATGCTGAAACTCTCCACTTCTGCAACATCATGTCGGCTTTCACCATTTCATAGGAATGTAAAATCGTAGCTTTTAACAATAAAGTAGAAATCGTTCCATTCATCCTTTATTATCGAGTTTTAATTATAATACTTTTAGTCCTGAAAGACATGACATAAGTGTAGAGATTCCAGAGAGATTTAAAAAATGGGAATAAGATATAATGCAAGGTATAAATGAACAACAATGGAGTTTCTGCAAATTTCTAAAGTGGATTCAAATTGGTTGTAATTACCTACGTATGTACAAAATATTGAAATTATAATTAAATATAATGACATGGCTAAATAAAAAAAAAATCACATCTAAATCTCTTTCAAACAGTTTTTTTATGATAATAATGAGAATTTTTCCTACACACAACTCTTGCTCTTATTTAATTTTTTTAAATATATTTTTTAAAGAGAGTAACGAGAGTTCATCCTATACGCAACTCTTATACTTATTTAAAATATTAATTATCTTTAAAAATATTTTTTTCAGTAAATAATGAAAGTGTTTTGTCTACACCTCTTATACTTATTTAAAAATAGTTTTCTCATAAAAAATGAGACCTTTTTTCGTACACAATATGTTTACTTATCAACACTTATTATAATTTTTATCTATCTATCTATCTATCTATACTATTGCAAAAAATAATCATCCATTTAATATATTTAAAAGAGAACAAATTTATAAACTTCCAAAGGTCGTACGTGCAGTACTGCACGTGCCATCCGCTACTATCATTTATAGAAATGGAATATGCCAAAATTTGAAATAAAATTTTATAATTCAGAATTAATAATTTCATAATTCAGAGAGTTAAAGACATAATTAATATTTTTTTTGATAATTATAACATAATTAATAATTACATAACTCAGATCAGATATTTAGACTAAAACATTAAATTCAGAAAACAAAATAAGCAAAAACAATAAACAAAACAGGGGCAGTCGGCACAATAAGAGGAAAGGGAGAGTCTAGAGAAAGAGAGAGGGTCGGCAGTCGGCAATTGAAGAGTTTCCGGTCTGCCGCAGCTAATATGAAAAAAAAAATGAAGAGAGGGAACAAGGGGGAGAGAGAGAGAGAGAGAGAAGTAGAACGTGGCTTCACGCTTCCTCTTGGTCGTGTCCCAGAAAGAAAAATACAATGGCAGAGAGAGAGAGAAGTAGAGGACATAGCTGGTTTGTTTCGTGTTCAAGCTCTAGGGTTCAACTGTTTGAACTTCAAGTCTTCAACTCATAGAGGGTCTTATTGTCTCGTGTAATGAAGACCTTTAAATCTTTAATTTAACCGATTAAAAACAAAAATAAGTAAAATATAATTAATAAACAAATTAGATTAAAAGTAATTAATAAATTGAAATATAAATTATAATTAATCAATTTTACAACCCAGGCGACCACCCGGCCAAATTAGGCTACCAGGCAGTCGCCTTGTGGCCTAAGTGGTCGCCTAGATTTCCAGGAGCTCGCCTTGGCACACCCAGCTTAGGCGGGCATCGCTTGGACCTTTGAAAAAACGCCCGGTCGCCTAGGCAACCTCCTTTAATAATACTGCTTCTGATTAGAGAAAATTTGAAAGTAGAGCATTGCTCCCATCATTTATCTCTACCCTCATCATGCTCACTCACCAAATTGGTTTGTTCATCAGCTGGATGTCACAAATGCCTTCTAAAACAGCATTTGAAGTGAAGAGGTATTGATACAAGAAGCCCCTGATTTTCCTTAACTTGGTTCGATAACTTTTCTTTTAGAGAATTATTGTTTCATCTTTACAAGTTAGAATATACTAGCCATTAAAACTTCTTTACCAAGTGATAACATACTCTATTTACAATCTTAAATTTGTCCAGTTCTGTCAAATTCGAAAGCACATAAGATACCACACACTCAACAACTATACAATGTGTTTAATTTAGTTTATCATAATTTTGTTATACTGATCCTTTTTTACGAAAGATAGGGAATGTAATTAGAAGTTAAATATATATTTAAAAATGCATTTGGTATTTAACTTTCTATAATTAGCATTTTGTATTATGTATCCATGCATGACTTTGACTTCTAGAGTTTCAGATGTGTGGCATTGCGCCATTCTGGTATTTTTTTTCCTATTCTTTTGTTCTTAATATTTGTTTCTGATATATAATCTGAAGTTTGTTAGGTGGTTATTTTATCAACTTCTAAAATTTCATCCAAGAATTCAGTAATTTCTTTACAACAAACTTCCATAGATTTTCATAAACTCTTCTACTTTACATAATTTCCAAAAACTTCCATAATTTAATTTCATTTCTAGAATGATCATAATCTAAGCCAAAATCAAAATTTAGAACCATGAACATTGAGAATGAAATTTTGGAGAAACAAAGGTTGCTAGTCGATTTAAGAATATGCATGCAAACTAAAGAATATGAGAGAAAAATATTATCTCATGGAACCTGTTTCTTTCCAGCCCAATAAGGAAAGCAGCTTCTCCCAATGCTGCAAACAGACTCCCTGTGCCAGCATCTTTTCCAGTCACAGCATACTCACTCACAAATGCCTGAACATAAAATGAAAGGATTTCTTATAGATGTTAATAAAAAGAAAAACGTTTATGAACAATTGAGGCATGAACATCACACCTTTGGGCCACTACGTGACGTATGGTCGAATTGATGGGCCATTGAAAACATGTTACTAGCAGATGTGTAAACCTAATCAGGAAATTGGGAGAGTTAACAATGTACCAAGCTATATGATATCACTATTGAATAAAGAAAAGGTAAATGAAAAAAAGTACATATATGTTATAAGTGCTGAAGTTAAAATCCATACATGGTAATCATATAAATCAGCTGGATGATCCAACTGGTGAGAGGACCCATCACAGTTTGAGATTATTTTGATGTCTGGATAGGCACGTTTTATAGCATAGTAGAACTTGAGGTAGCTTCCTAGTCGAGAAACATATCAGAGTTAATCTAAAATACAGCAAGTTCCATCTTTTTGACTTATTTTGCAAAACGGTACATAATGGAAACTAATCAAAACTCTCTGCCAAATAATGGGAAAGCTCATGACCAAGTAAAAGTATACATACTCCCATATATACATATACACTTCAACTCGAACCATTGTGTTGGGGCACCAAGAAAACCGATAATGCAAGACATGGCAGTGAGCCACAAGTAAAAAATCAGGATTTGAAGATATGCTATCTGGCAGTAATAGAGCTAGATTTACGCGAGGAGAAAATGGGAGCGAGTGGGAATGGGGATTCTGTTTTCAATGGCCAGGATCAAGAGAGGACCTCTCCCTCCAGCCAAAACAAAGTGGGCAGAGTATACAATCAACAAACTTGGTGAAAGTAAACATGGCCAAATGGATATGTTGATATATATATAAATTTAGATACATAAATCTGTACATGTTCATACACACACATATGTATATATGTATGTAGACGTGCCTGTAAGTATTTATTCCACGAATATCTTAGTGATTACCGAAGACAAATATTATGGTATCAAGATATGCCTGTACCAATAAGAATAATGACTTCGTGAGAGAATCATTAACTAGTTTCTTATTGTTAGTACTTCATTACGTCAAGAATTAACCAAATTCAATAATAATATTTAATAAATTTATATAACTTGGATGATATAAAAAACGGAAAGATCACTTTCAAAATCTACAGGCTATTTTAATTCGTTTCACAAATATTAACAATGCTTCACATGGGAAGTGTGTAGGAACAATCCGTTAAGGAAAACAATCATTTTTTCTGATCTTGTATCACCCTTTTCTAATTGAAGTTTTTTTTTTCCTTTTTCTTTTTTCTAAACAAAAAAGAGAGCTATTAAAAATCTAAATAGGACAGGAGAACTGTAAAATTACATTAACTAAGTTGCTGTCACTGCTCATTCATAAATACCAATAGAGTACACAAACAATGCTCAAAAGCCAATTTAGATAATGCAATATCAAATATCCATCTGTCTATCAATCTGAATAATCTATAAAACCTTAAGAATATTAATCAGAAAAATAAAACATCAAAGTGTGACGTGATCATCAAGATGTGATTGTATTGTACCTCTATGACCAGCTTATAAATGCATCAAAGAAAGATTATGGATGAATGAAGGTAACAAAGCCAGAGATAGCAACGGAATGATAGACCCTAACTGTTGCAATTAAGAAAAATCATCTAGTGGATTCAAAAGTATACTAGCAAAATGCTAAGAAACTGGAAGAACATAGCAACAAGGAAAGAGGTGATTGCAAAATAAAGAAAATAAAGTGTTCCTGGCCAGGGAAGCTTTTAGAAAATTATGGATTTGATAATAGGGATCACCGACCAGTACTAGGCAGTAATGATAAGAATTGAGAACCAGGAGGTTCTCAAAAGTAACTACTTTCGTTATATTAGAACAATTATCCATAGAGAAGCTGAAAATGAGAAGGATGGTGTACATACAATTAAAAATGCATGGCTTAATTTGAGTGGAAAATTAAGCCTTAAATAATGGAACCAAAGCTTGGGCAACAAAGCAGCAACATATTTATAGGATGACTGGATGAGTGTAGCTGAGATGAGGACGTCAAGGTGGATATGTGGAGAGACAAAGAATGCCACGGTAAAAAAATAATAATAATAAAATATTAACATATCAAAGCAAGTCTGGTATCCCTAATAGGAGATGAAATAAGAATAAGTGAACATGGTTTGGGTATGCAAAACAGAAACCTAATGAGGAACCTATAAGAAGGTGAAAGTGGGCACATGTTGAACGATCTAGCAGAGCTAGAGGTATACCAAAACTTAGTTGGAGGGAGATGGTTAGAAATTATTCTAGTCTACATATTTGACTGAGGCTGGGTTTTAATAGATTGGAATGAGGCATTCTGTTGATGTTGATGTTGATTTAGATTCTCGTCTATTGGATTACAAAAATAGTGTGACAAAGGATGAAACACATAGCTGTGAATATCTTTGCTGAGATATAAAATAACAATATCATGATTTAGGTTAAGGAAAGCGAAACCACAAAGAAAACGAACAAACCTGTCCCGCACGGATAAGTTATCAAGGAAGTTGAGAGCTCAAGTGAGCTTGAGTTCAGTCCATTCAATACCTTAGAATAGGACACAAAAACCTTTTGGAGATGTATGTTTTTTAAACCTAAAGAGTATATGATAAGATTGAGAGAAAATTATCAGAGATTTTTCTTGCTCATTTCTTTCAGACATCTTTATTTTCTGATTCATAGGATGACATTATCTAACCTCACTACTGTTGAAAGAAGATGCTAATAAAAATCTTATGTGAATTTGAATTTTATAATGCCTTACAATCTGCTTTATCCTTTGATGACCATATTGAAGAAGATAGACGACCCAAGAGATTATAAGGAATATGATAATAAGAAGGCATCAAAACCAATATAGCACAAAGACAAAAAATCTTTATCCCTTACATCCTTTGGGAAACGAGAAAGTTAACCAGTTTCAAAAGATCGAACATATTGAACATATGCAAGGTTTTGAGCCCTAATCAAGTCACCTTTTGCTTATGGCTGCCTTCTTCTCACCAGTTTGTTTATATAATAATACTTTAAAATATAGTATCACTAATCTCTAACTATTGAATATCGATATCAAATTACAAAAAAATTATGTTGAACAGCATTTGTTTTTTTTTTTTTTGGCAAGTACGTTGAACAGCATCAGTTAATTACTAAACCATTGACATCTGTATCTCATGTATTTTCAATAAAATACACTCGACTTCATGTAAGAAAGCTTGTAATAATTCAGTCCACATGGACGAAATCGTGATATGTTCTTTTTGTTTCAATACCTACTAAAACCATTCACTAAGATAAATAAGCAAACAAAAGCATGAATCACAAAGTTATACTTACCTCGGTAGTTTTTTTTTGCACAATCCTCATTCCCAATTGCAACATATCTCAAGTCAAAAGGGTCTGGGTGTCCCATTGCTGCTCGAACAGAACCCCATGTTGATTCAGGATCACCTCTAGCAAATTCAATACTATCAAGGATTTCCTGCATTAAGATGAACAAGTAATGCAGTGAAAAGAATGCTTGTCTAGAAATGAACGACATATGCGAAAGGTGTGCTAATGTAGAAATAATTCAAGAATGATGTACCTGCAGGAACTATTGCTGCCTTCATAAAATCAGAATGACATGGAATTAGTGAAGTAACGTTTAAGATATACGAGTATGAACAGTAAAAATGAGATACTATAGAACCTCTGCACTTAGTATTTCCCATTTTATGACAGGATGTTTACAGTGATCATAATATAAGATGTGTAATTTAGATATACTACCAATGAAAGGGCAAGCCCTCTAAAAACTAGTATAGACATGAAAGTCACTAGTCTTAAGTTCTTAACATTTGAGGAAGGTCAATCCTATCAGCACTATGTCATTCATGTATGCTCACTCTCTCCGTTAAATATCTATATCCATGTCCACATAAGAGAGGGGAACAAAATTAAATTGTTGACTATTAGGTAACAATTACATACTAACGGTAGCCAGTTAAATTCTAGTATTTTTCTAATTGAAGGGTTCCTGAAAGCATCCAAGAGCTTCTGTATTGGAGCTGACAGTGATCCTTCAATGTTGCAACATATGGTATGCCACGGGCACATTAATGAGGAAAAGAACCAGTTTCAGTTCTCATTTATAAGCCCATAATGTGAGTAATTTCATCATAAGATGTGGTTGTTGCAACCATACATTTACGAGATCCAACAAAACACAACACAGAGATATGGAGAAAATCTTGCAAGCTCATGTGAGGTTTTTGCAAGATATTTAGTACCACAATGTATTAGCATTTCATTTCCTTTCTAGTGGTCTATGTTACAGCTTCCAAAGCATACCAAGTTTTCCTGACATTTATAAAATGCATGATAAATCTGCTTGCTTTACATTATCAGCATTTAGAATCAATTCATATTATTTGAAGATTTGATTCTATTACAAAAATTTTAATCAATTTCATCAATGGTTGCACAGATAAAAAAGCTATAAATTACCTGCACAAAAGGTAAGATGGTGGAAGTAGCAACTTCGTTCCGATGGCTAATTCCTGTTAAATAGATCAAAAAAAGAAGAGAGAGACAGAGAGAGAGAGAGAGAGAGAGAGAGAGAGAGAGAGAAGGAGTTCAATGGGATTATGGGAAAGCTAAGAACCATTCATTTGTCAAGAGGAGAAGCAGATATCAAGTACCGTTGTTGAAAACCCATATTGGCAATGTACCAAGGTCCTCCGCTAGCTGCAGCAAAGAAATATTTATAATTGTTGAACAGAATATCCTAAAGCATTCCAACAATGGGATACTACTCACACAGCATCCTGCACTCAAGAAATAACCTAAGATACCTACTTGAAGAAACTCAAAGTATCCCAGGCCATCATCAGTCCAATACATCCAAACATCACCAAAGTGTCCAGGCCTCTCCTCCCATGGACCAATGGTTTCTCTCCAGAGAAACACATTTCTTAACCATTCACCTTCAACAAAACATCCACCTAACGCAGAAGAAAGTTTGTGCTATGTTAGCATATTTTGAAACCTATGCAGTTTTTGTAAAAGCGTGATGCTGCCAAGTAGGGACTAGGAAATGAAAACAAGAGAAAGCCTGCACAATTATGTATGCAGTGGATTCTAGAAAAAAAAATTCCGTTGGATGTGACTTTTACTGACCAAAAGTCTTTCAATTTCCAACAATCTACAAGATTCTACCTCTTTGAGCTTTAAAATTGGACCCAAGTCTATGACATTGAGTGGTGATGATGGGTTAATAACAATTTCCCAGTTTGTATTTTTGTAGTAAGGGCCTTACTCAAAGCAGAATGATGTTTAAGTTTTATAAAGAACAATAAGTTAACTACGATAAATGCTAGTTAATTTAGAAATAGAAGATTAAGTTGCTTTAGTAAATATAAATAGATGGTGGAAAATGATTTCTAGCCACAAAAATGGAGACACTTCTTTTGGTACTGCTATTTGGTGTTCTTGAGGTCATCTCTAGCAGTTAGATATTTGTTTCATGCATCAGAACCACCAAAATTGCTTTTTTTCAACTAGAGAGAAACATAAATCACAAAAAAGATTTGAGAAAGAGACATTCCGTGTAATCAAAATATAAGTGGTTGAAAACTTACATACTGAAATGCCAAGGTAGCTGCATTTACACCATATGTTTCTAATTTCAACCATCATTGAACATAACATTTCAGTTTAGATAATATTAATGGGGAAAAAAAGAACAAAGTAAGAAACCAGTTAACATCATCATAAAGAGCATAAGAATTGCTTAGTTAGTTTGGCTTGAATACCTTCCAGGTTTTGTGGATTGAGATGATGCAGTATGTCAAATTAAACATTCTGAAACAAAGCATACATCATGCTTTCATTTGTTGATGGGAGACACATAGTAATTAATTATGGAGGTGCTTAATGAAGAAACACTAAATGTAACTGACGATTATTACCATGCAGTATGCAATATGAAACTGCATAGATCTCATTATCAGATTTTTCAGATGTAAAGTCAATGACGTCAACATATTCGAAATGGTAATTCTAACAAGAAGTACCACATCTAACCATGTAATCTGTTGATGCCATTCATAGCTTTTCATTTTCAGGTCACAGAAATAGTTAACATGGATTTGTTTCAGGCATGCGATAAAACTCATTTCATTTGTATACCTGGAAATCTGATGAATCGAGGTTTCAAACTTGCAAGCATCTCAACAAGCTCTTTACGAAAACCATGTCCCTGTGCCAAGAGAGGTCGGAGAAAGAATAAAAGTGTAAAATATATGTGTCAGTACTAAGAATTATAATGAAACTCTTTGCAAAGATCGAATCAATGGAAACACCGATAATTCAGTAGTCACTAAATGAAACAAATTTTAAAATTGATTTTCAGAACTTGATACAAGAGGGGCTACTCATTATATATCTAAATCAAAGATATAGAGAAAAGAAAGAAAGAAAGAAAGAAAGAAAGAAAGGGGAAAAAAAAAAGATGTATTTCTAGTAGTGTGACTAAATTATACACATCATGCATCGACTCATCTATGACCATCAATAGCACATAACTGCTTGCTTGCTAGAATAGGTTTGAGCGTGGAACACCAGAAAGGAGCTGACCCTTGCCTCTTCCACCATCATCAAGATAACAACTTGGGAGTTATCCAGAGTTTTCTACAATGGAATCCTTCATGTTTTTAAGTCCAGGTAATATTCTTCATGTTCCAGGGGCCCAGACACAGTAATTTCAGAACATTGGATAATATTTAGCTGCTAAAGTTGAGACAGATAACCTCTTTATAAACAAACAAAATTGTAAGAGGAGTCACATAGGAACTATTTCAAAATTCTGAAAAACTAGGCAGCCAAAAAAGTTGACTGCCATTGATAAATTTGGAGTAAAATCTTCGGAGTACATCTTTGTCATTTTTTTCATTCTTTGACTTTAGCATTCTATTGGGACGAGCGTTACTTTAGATTTATAAAGAGAGATGAGAGAGAGAGAGAGAGAGAGAGAGAGATATGACTGAAAACAGAGCTGATAAGCATAACCTTCCAGTGATTATAGGTGTCCATGACTAGGAAAAATCCATAAAGGTCAAAGAACTTGTTAATTATATTAGACTTCCTATTACTAATATAATTTATTATGTTCTCGTTTCTGATTGAAACATTGACTCAAACAGAATTTTAGTTACTACATTGACATGATACTACCAATTTGGCCTATGAAAGATATTTTCAGAATCATGGTAGTATTCATTTCCAGTTGTCGCTAACAAAACAAGTGTGATGCATTCACCAAACACTTATAAATACATACTTCACTGTGATAATAATTATGATGTTATTCATCTTATGCATATGCTAATGAAGGTAATGTTATCACTCATATCTATGAGATATTACTCAATTATTATATAATATTATTATTTTCTCATAACACGTGTTTTCGAGTAAATACTCTGACTTGAAGGACTTACTCATCCGAGCTTTCAGCCTATGTAGTAGTTGTTAATATTTTTTAGGTATTGGATGAATTCTATCAAAGACAGCTACTATATGGGAATTACGGGAATTGAAGATATATGTAGATAATACAGATTGTAGATTAGACTTAGTTGATTATAAACAAATTGTAACTTTTATTATATTTATTAGAATTATTAATATTATTGCTTCCGCTTATGGTTTCTTTTGTGTACCACTCCCATAGGGATATGGGGTGAGAGTTACAACTCAAATTCATGGGGTCTCCATTGAGATTTCCAGATTTGGAATGTGACAAATTCGGATACTTCACTCGCGATTGCACCGAGCATAAGAAGGTATGAACTAACCCAACCTCTAGCTTACATTGCATGTTTTGTACTAATGTCTTATTTGCTCTTTCTAGTCCTGATTGGATTGTAGATTCCGAAGCGAGCAGACATATAGCAAGAGACAGAGTTGGGTTCGTGGACTACAGGTGGATACCAATAGAGTCAGACGGTATACATGGAAAACAGTACCTGCATGGATGAGCTAGGAGTTGGCACATACCTACTGAACACACGAGATACTCACACAATGATGCTTCATGATGTTCTTTATGTACCCGCCATCCGTCGTAGTCTCATATCAGTAGTAGAGTTGCTTAGATTAGGTTTTTCTGTTTTTTTTTTCAGTGGAGATTGTGTTTCCATTTCTTTAGATTCAGTTTTATATGGTAGAGAATTTATTTCTGATGGGTAGTTCAAACTGGATACTGATTATTCAAGTAATGAAAATTTGGTTTCTTATTTAACTTCCAATAATGATGATGTTATTATTTTTGATTGATTAAGATAACATGCTAGACTAAGCCACCTAAGGCTGAAGAGGATGAACAGATTGGTTCGAGCGGGTCTACTAGGATCACTTGCAAAGGTTCAGTTACCCATGTGTGAGCAATGTTTCTCCTGTAAGTCATATAGGAAACTATTCAGTAAGGAAGTGAGAGCGTTGGTACCTTTAGAGTTGGTCCATTCTGACATTTGTGGACCAATCAATGTTAGGCCCCGACACAGAGAGTCCTATTTCATCACATTTATAGATGATTACACGTGATACGGTTATGTGTACTTGATTTGCCACAAGTCAAAAGCATTCGATTGCTTTAGACATTCCATGGCTGAAGTCGAGAACCAATTGGATCATCGACACATAAAGTCTACGTACCAATAGAGGACGCGAGTATTTATCAAATTTATTCCTAGAGTTATATGAATAAAAAAGAATCCGTAGGCAATTGACCATCCCAAGGCACCTCAGCAGAATGGTATCACAAAGAGAAGGAACCACACTTTATTAGACATAGTGAGGTCGATGATGGGGCATGCCAACCTGCCCATTAGCTTTTAAGGAGACGCACTGATGATTGTAGCCTACATCCTGAACCATGTCCCTAAGAAGTCAATTCCTAGCACAGCATACCAGTTATGGACGGGCAGAGCGCCTGACCTGACTCACATGTGACCATGTAGATCGGTAGGTCATGTTTATGTGCCTTCCCACCTGACGGGAAAGCTAGACAAAAAGGTCATTAAGTGCATCTTGTTAAGTGCATATTCATTAGATACTCAGAGCACTCTAAGGGCTATGTCTTTTTCCTTGAACAAACCGACGGGGTCTAACACAGATTGAGTCACGTGATGTGGATTTCATTGACGATGATTTCCCAAGTAGGAAATGATCAGGGACGAGCTAGAGTTGGGATCACCAAAGATTACCTCATATCCAAAAACTGTTGAGAACGTAGGTTCTTAGGAGGATCCTATGGATTTAGGGATGTTGAGGATATTAGGAGTGGATTACTGCCCAGTGGGAGTGTCCCGATGGACACGGATTCCAATAATCACATGCGTAGTAGTAATCATGGACAAGTTCTTCATTGTCGTATTACGATTGAGGGTGAGTCGTTCATGAATGTCATACTAGATGATGATGAGTCTGGTTCATACCAGGAGGCGTTAGCATCACCTGCTTCGTAGAAGTGGATGACTGTTATGCAAGATAAATTGACTTCCATGCAGAAGAACTAAGTCTGGAAACTTATTGATCTTCCCCTATGTGCAAGACCATTGGGAACAAGTGGGTTCTAAAGATTAAGCGCAAGGCAGATGGATGTGTAGAGAGATACAAGGCCAACTTGTGGCGAAGGGTTGCACCCAGAGAGAGGGTTTTAACTATAAGGAGACATTCTCACTGATAGTGAAATTTGCCTCCATTTGCCTCATTCTAGCTATCGTCCCCCACTTAGATTTGGAACTCTACCAGATGGATGTCAAAACCGTGTTTCTCAATGGAGAACTGGATGAGGAGATCTATATGGATCAGCCTAAGGGTTTCATGGCAGAGGGGCATGAGCTAAAAGTTTTTAGACAGATACGCTACATATACAGCCTGAAACAATCATCCAGACAGTGGTATCTTCAATTCCATCTAGCCATTATAGAG
This sequence comes from Pachysandra terminalis, assembly GCA_031762675.1. NCBI lineage: Eukaryota > Viridiplantae > Streptophyta > Magnoliopsida > Buxales > Buxaceae > Pachysandra > Pachysandra terminalis. The sequence continues at coordinate 11,181,655 of JAUPMG010000001.1, read as the reverse complement.
TTTGTCTTCACGATGGTGTGTATGTTAGACATCAGGGTAGGAGTTTCCTTATCTTATCACTGTATGTTGACGACATATTGATAGTAGGGAATGACAAAGAGATGATAGTCGCTATCAGTTTTAAAATGGATATGGTTGAGGTAAATTATGTGCTTGGTGTTAAGATTCATAGGAATCATGCTAAGAGGCTTCTTTGTTTGTCCCAGGAGACTTACATAAAGAAGTTACTTGAGTGTTTCAAAATGCACTATGCTAAACCCATTAACACTCATGTCGAGAAGGGTGCTTCATTACATCTTGGCCTTTGTCCATAGACAAAGAAAGAGAAAGAACAGATATGCTAGTGCTACAGATTGCTTGATGTACGCTATGATTTTATCCGACCCGATATTAGTTTCGATGTTGGTTTAGTCAATCGTTTCCATAGTAACTCGAGGCAGACTCATTGGAAGGCAGTGAAACTTATTCTTTGATACCTACATGGGACAGCAGATTACATGATTTGCTTCCAGGGAAGACATTTGTAGCTACAAGACTACAGTGATGCAGACTGGACAGATGATCCAGAAGATCGAGAGTTGACGTTAGAATACACAATCTTACTAGGTGGTGGAGCCATCTCTTGGAGTAGCAAGAAGCAAGTCTGCGTCATGTTGTCCACCATGAAGTCATAGTACATAGCTTGTTCTGCAGCCGCCCAGGAGGCCATATAGTTGAGACGATTCTTACGGTTCTTGGAGTCTTTTGAGGAGGCGTAGGGCCTATCACCATCTATTGCCACAGTATGGCAGCATTGGCGTACACCAAAGACCCAAATACCATGGCAGTGCGAAGCACATCAACATTTGCTATCATTACATCAGAAACAAAGTTGCACATGGAGACGTGTCCCTTACACAGCAAATGACAGCCAATCTTGTGACTAAACCCATAGCTAGACAAGCTTTTAGGATTCATGTCAAAGAGATGGGATTACGTAAATTGTGCTTTGTGTTAAATGGTACAATCTTTATTTACATTTTGATGTGTAGACATCTTATATTATATATTTCATGCCTGAGAAATTAATAATTTATTTGTCATGAGTCATAAGATTGTGTATTATATGCAGAATTTACACACATTACCGCCATATTATGAGGATATGACTATGATGTCACCAAGCTAGTGGTAGGTTTCTCACACAGCGATCGGTCCTACGCCTGCATTGCGAGCAGGATGAGACATTTAGAGAACTTGTGCCATCAGGGACAATCAGAGGACTCTATGAGTTATATGTCGCCCTGGGAGAGCCAGGATGAGATTCCTTTGGGAATCGACTTTTTCCTAAAGAAGCCGGATGTGAGACCTTATTCAAGGTGCTTGAGAGTTGTAACTTGGATTAAGGAACTCCAGTCAGGCGCATGGATTGCAATTGGACTCAAATCCGTACGGTGATGGAGGTTGACATACTCTTGACTGGGCCTAAACCTCCACTGTAGCATGTGTCGCATACCACATGTGCTAGTAGCGACGTTTCATTTGAGAGAAAATGATTATTTTCTTGCTGTGTGAGTTCAAGATGATCATTGTGAGGATCAACTTGTGTCCTTATTTACCTTTGATCATGTCGTAAAGTTACACCTAATGATCGCTACTCTAGCATTCTTTCCTATGGCCATGGATAATACGGTCTAAAAGGGTTTGACTGGGAAAGCAGTTAGGTCAAAGCTAAATGGCATGGGGCTTAGGAAAGACCATTTGGCATAACATTCATAGAGATACGATTCATAGACAGATGTACTCATGATTTAAAATTATCATCTTTGATGTTTCACATTTTTTACTTATATGTATCTGATATATATGTAAACTATATGAATTATTTTAAATGAGCACATAATTATGAATCTTATGGTTGAGTATAGAGATCTGAGGTTGAGCTCATGAGGGGATAGAAATACTCAATCCGATGTAGCCAAATGGGTCTGGGGGATGGGCGAGACTTTAGACTGTGTCTTCATGTTAGTTTTATGGAAATTGATATGGAGCCACTCCCCCATTACTTTGTGCTCGTCGGTCACACACTTTACGACCTGTATGATTAGCATCCATGATAAGAAGTTATGAAATATATGAGACAGATGCACACTTGTAGTGCACACTATGGACAAGTAGGAGATGTTGGATATATACTTGGGTCAACCTAGTTGGCCCACTTGGATGGGCCGACCCGGGTCCCTACTAGGGACCATAGTGTAAGGGATCATCCGATCCAACTCGGGATCAGAAGGGGACGATCCCCTAGTTGGTTCTGATCAGAGACGAACAAAAAAAAAAAAAAAATGGATCGTTCCGCCGATCTCGAGTTGGATCGCCTGATCTGGACCGGGATCAGAACGATCCATGATTTTTTTTTTTTTTAATTAGATGCGGCCGGTCCATCTCGGCCGATCCCGAGTTGGATTGGCGATCCAACTCGGGATCGGCCGGGAACCGAGTTTAAACACTATGCTTGGGACATCCATATTACGCAGTTGATGTGGGACTCTCTCCTAATCCTTGGGGGAAAAGGGGAGTGAGTCTTTTAGGAGTTGAGTGGAGCCTTTTATACATAGAATACTCCTCCTCCCCACAATGTTTGTGATCATACGTGAGATCCCATAGAGAATTCTCTCTTTCTCTTCATCTCTTCTTCCTCCTAGAGATCTGGTTTACTTCTAGGGTTCCATACGATAGCCCTTGGTTGATTGAGTATGGGCATCCTAGTGTGGTTCTAGTAATCACACATATATCGACATCAGACGATATCCGGTTCGAGATCTAGTTCTTCCGCTGTAGATCCGAGTTCATGTATAGAGATGTACGTGATCTAGTTTGTTTTATCCTTCAAGTCTTAGGATTAGGAAGTAGATAATTACAAGTATATCCTGGATCTACAATTTCACTAAGCTCTTCAAGCTAATGAATTTAAGATTATCAAAGAAGCACGGAATGATCTTGCAAATAATTATTACCTAACTAATCATCGAGCTATTTCTAGGCGGATCATCCCTTTGACATGAACATCACCACCACGTTACTTATTTAAGATTAGGTTGCCTACTCTTCTCATGCTATCTATCATCATAGAGGCTCTCTCTGAATCATTTCACATGCTATATTATCTGATTATTTAACAGTTAATACAACAAAAAGCTTAATTGTAAATTGTAATCTCCTGGTGATGATGTAAGACGCCTACCTGATGCTGCTGGTTATACACATGTGGTTGGATTATTAGAATGTTTATTAGTAAAAGAAACTGTCAAGATGCCTAAGCAAACTAGAGTGATAGTCATACAGTCTTTAGATGCATAGGTGGATGCACTTGACTAATATAACATAAATGCAAAAGTTCACAAATAAGAATAAAGGACTTCACTATACACTATCAAAGGTACAAAAGTTACAACTTATAGTTACAAACCTGCCTAAAAGATAAAACAAGCCCCAAGTGTCTAGGTTGGTAAGGGCCTGCTTTGCCCCATGGAAAAACCAAAGTTTTACTAGATGTTGCTTGCCGAATGCTCAGTTGATTAATTTTCTTCTTGTTGAGGGTACTTCTTAGACTACAGTTACCTAAAGGAGGCATATTTTCCACTTGGAAATAGATCACCAATCCCCGAAAATAGAGGCTTACAGGTGGAAATACCAAATTTCCAGGCTTGAGCTCACAGCTCTCTACTGCACAGAAACTACAATATCATGGGTTCAGGTCCAGCATACCCACAAATAGAAAAGAAATAAAGGAAAAAAGCAAAAGGTCATAGCACTGTTTGTCTCTATACTATACGGAGACCTAGTCTAATTAATTGGATTTTTATGTCCTAAAGAAAAGAGAACAAAATTGCATGAAATATTGATTTTGTGATTTCGTTTGTTTGATCTATGACAAGGAAGTCTACAGGAAATCCTCCATATATTTCCCTCAATTTTATACAGCAATAAAGAACAATTTATTCTATCTCCTACAGAGTCACCTGGAATAGTAGGTAAGTCCCTACCAATTGAGGCGAGTTGGTATGAGCACAGGCCCCCACAAGAAGAGGTGGGATCAAGCCCCAGTTGTAGTGTTTAGGCACCTCCTGTTTATGCGAAGTGGTCATACGAGAAAAAGAAAGAAGAGATGGAGATAGATAGATAGATAGTGTAAGGACCTGAACCTAATAAGTTTAATTCTTGTGGAGTAATTTCAGAATTTATAATATTTATGGGCCAAGTGACTAGGATTATAGGCCAACATGGAAACGATTATAACATACTTGGGGAAAGGGAGTAATTATGTGACTTTTGGGGACTGGGTATGTAACAAATTAAATTAGGGTTAGGGTTGTGCACGTGTGATACGTGGAGGGAAAAGAGATGGATGTATAGGGGGCTGACGGAAGGAAAGCCTCCAGAACCACCACCTCTCCTTTCCCTTGGGAGGGACTGGAAGAAGAAAGTTGGAGAGAAGAGCAAGAGAGAGAGAGAGAGGGAGAAAGATGAGAAGGGAGATCCGGATTTGAGATCATGAGTGCCCTATTGCAGCCGTGAGAGGGAAGAAGATGAAGAAGAGGAAGCCAAGAGAAGAGAACTCGTATCATCGGAAGATCTTAGGTAAGTGAATTCTCCAGTACGATCCTCTTATTGATTTCTGATTCAATGTGTTTAATATTCCTAAGGTTTGATAATCTGAATCTATAAAATGCTTTTGATATTCTGAATCCATGATATGTGTCTTGATGTTTGATAAAATGGCATTTCTACATGTTTGAATCCTATTATGTTGAGTTTGATTGATTATGAATGGTTGGAATTGAGAGGATTGGATTTGGGGATCAAAAGTTGGATTTTTCGTAAGCCAGAAATTCCCCAGATCGCGACTTGGTCAGTAGGCACCGGTCCACCGGTGAGCTTACCGACAGAGTGTTTTGAAGAAAAAAAATGACCTTCGGGGGGCACCGGTCCACCAGTAACCCCACCGACGCCCTGTTAAGTTACAGTGTTTTGATCTGTCAGTAGGCATCAGTCCACCGGTGAGCCTACCAACAGAGTCCTATTTTGTGTTATAAAAATCCCACCGACGGGTACCGGTCCACCGGTGACCCTGCCGATGAGGCATGTTCAAGGGTACAGGTCTTGGAATTTGGTTTAATTCTTTGGTGGATGATGTGGGGCTTATGCCTTGGAATGGAAAGTGGTTTTCGGAGACAAGTTTGACCTGAAGGCATCTAACCTACCTACGGGGAGTCAACTTGGTGCTCTATAATTAGTTGTGACCATCATCACACCTTGGAATTGACTTTTGGATTGTGATCCATTAACTGTTATGTAAATTTACTTTGTAGTTGTGTGAGAACATGATAGGAAACTTATGAGTGTTCATAATCGGATTATCCACGTGGATAGTTTCCGTTGGAGATCCTCATTTGTAGTCCTAGTTAATTTGCATACATGCTAGGCTGATATTAAATGTTAAGTGGACCAAGAGGTGAAAATCTACGAAATAACCTTGCGGGGTCTTCGGATGAGGTTGACTAATACCTGTGGGGTGAAAGAGCCAACTTAAACTAGGGTAGGAGGCTTGCTAGCTCCTATACAGGTTCGCTATCCCTTGAGTATTGTACACTTATAAATTAGTATATGGTGGCCTTCGTACCATGGGTTAGCGCCCAAAACGAAGAGGGGGCTTCCGGCAGTCCCTAGGACCTAGATCCTAAATTTGTATCAATTGGGAAGCTTCATGTGAGGTACACTTAAGAGGAGATATTTGCTTAGTATTCATACATTGCACCTTATTACATTTGTATTAATGTCATTGATGCATTTCATTATTGGACATCTGTTTGTCTCATGTCACATCATTACATTCATGATAAAATACTCATGTTGCCTTTGATTATGATACTAACCCTTGTTGATGTCTGATTTTCCATATGGGGATGATAACTGCTGAATTGCTTATTGAGCCTTCTAGCTCACGCAACTTCTCATGTTGTAGGTCGGGAGGAGTGTTAGCCGAACATGTCTTGCTGTGTTGCTTTGCTGTTCTAGATTCCATCGTATTGTTCCTTTGAATTGTTAGTGCTCCTCTGGGGAGTTAATGTAATGACATTATTTTTGGTGTTGGATTATGATTATGAATTACGTACTTTGGAGGTTGTTTAGATCGTGGCTCAGCTGAAGCCATGGATCATCTTGTAACCGTTAGATTATGATTTTGAATTACGTACTTTGGAGGTTGTTTAGATCATGGCTCAGCTGAAGCCATGGATCATCTTGTACCCGTTAGAATTATTATGCTATTTGTCATTTGAATTATTCAGACTTCTGCACTCTGATTATCCATAAAGGTAAACAATTACTTTTATGCTTGTGGTTTGATAGCGATCTGTGCTCCATGAGTGAAACCCGAAGGTCTCATCTCGAGATCTGTGCTGCTCGCATAGAGATACATGCCACGGATTTTGGGGCGTGACAGATATATATATATATATATAGAGAGAGAGAGAGAGAGAGAGTAGTAGGTATGCTCCTACCCTAGGAATACTAAGATGATATAGCATCTAGTAGTAGTAGTAGAAGCTTTCTTTCTTCATGCAAGGACAATCCAATCCGCTTTCCATAACCAATTAATTTCTAAAAAGTGGAAAAAAGAAAGGGAAAACAAGGAATATAAAGTTATATTTTCTATATATTTACCTTAGAAACATATCAGAACTTACCACCTAGAACAGGCTATTCATTTACCACTACCAAATGTTTGAGACTATAAGATGAAAATAGGTCTGTCATGACGTAAAAACAGAGCTCTATCATTATATAAAAATATTAAAGGTAAATACCACAAATCTCCCTGTGGTTTGATATAATGCCCAAACACCTCCCCTATTGTTTTCCAAAAGTACAAATCGATCTCTCTTAGTATCTCTAATAGGACATTGACTTCCTCAATGTTAACCTGCACTAATGGAAAATATAGATTTATGTCTTTTTAAGATTATTTTACACTTCATTAATTTACCGTATTTCAAATCAATAATTTTATCTTCCTTAAAGTTGCTTTAATTGATTAGTTATATTTTATTTAATAAATAATATTAAGAGAAACCCTAATAACAACCTCATACCCCTAATCTCTCTGTCATTAAATGACTGTATTTCAAATCAATAATTTTATCTTCTTTAAATTTACTTTAAGTTATTAGTTATATTTTATTTAATAAATAATATTAAGAGCATCTCTAATCTTTCCCTATCTTTTTCTCTATATTCAAATTTGGGGAGTTTTTTCTCCAAAACCTTCTCTAATCGTCCCTAAAACCCTCCCTATATTTGGGGAGGAGTTAAAATTTTTTCTAAATTTGGGGAAATTTTAGGGATCCCTAAACTTCTCCCTATAATTTCATTGGCTATAATTTTTCAATATCAAATTTTTTGAACCCTTTTCACATCCGAAAATCTTTAAAGGATTTGAGTTAAAATATAGGGAGATGCATTGGAGAGCACTTCCCCAAATCTGGCTTTTGAACCAAACTTACCCCTAAAATAAGGAAAATTATAGGAAAACAATTGGAGATGCTCTAAGAGAAACCCTAATAATAACATCATACCCCTTCTCTCTCTGAGACCCAATATCACGTTCGAGCACTAGCAGAGAGACCGCCATTCAAAAGTGCTTTATTTGCAAAATTTAAAGAGCTACAAAGGTAACAATAGTAACTTCCATCTCACCAACCAATCTCTTAGTCTCTTAGTTGCTATTGTCAAGCACAAGTAATGGTTGAAATCCATGTCCGAGATATCACTACAGTAACGTGGATTGAGGAGGATTACAAAGTACACGGTTGCTAGTGATGGGATTGTTGTCTATTGGAATTTGGGATTGCAGCCAAAGATTGTAGGAAGTTGGATGCAAATGGGATTGAGGTCCATCATGCCGATAATGGGGAGTATTTGAGAGTGAAAAATGATCTTTGAAGAAAGATAGGGTGATGATACACTAGCTGTTTTTTGTTTCTGAAAGTGGGTTCGTTGTTATTTGGTGATAGTTATAGGTTTTTGTTAGCGGGTAGTATTTATCATTATGAGTTTTGTTTGTGATAAATAGACAATCGCTATTATGATGATGATCTGCACCCGAATGCTTATTCCCTACAGAAGTGTTCGCTATAATCAATTTTTTTTTTCTTGTTTTGTTTCATCTAATATCTTTTCTAGGGTTTTTGGGATGCATTCTGATCTAGCTTTTTTCAAATGCATTTTGACTACCTAGAATACTTCTAGAGTGTGTTGGTTGGTTGGAAAGTAGCGCGAGAAAGGAAAGTAATTGGAAAGTATAGTAAAGTAAAGGAAAGGAAAGTAAAACTATTTTTCGTGGTGCTGTTTGGTTGTCTAGAAAAAAAAAGTAAAAATTTGATTGAAAATGTAAATTATAGTGTTTGGATGACAGAAAAATCGTATAGAAAAGGAAAGTTATCTAACTTTAAAAACTATATCATGTCTTATATATCTATATTATAGATGGTGTGCATGGTTTTTGTAAATATTTTATCTAAGTTTAGATAAATCTAAGTTTTTGAATGAAATAATTATCATGATAATAAAATAATATTAATATAGCTCAAATAAATATTTTTAATATCTATTAGTATAACCCGTTAAGAATCGGATATTTGTGGGTTCGGTTCTGGGACTAAGGGTGTCAACCCTAGACCCAGAACTGATAAGACCCGCAACTATGTCATACAATAAGGTTTGGTTATGGGATTTGTTGGACCCGACCCGTTGACACCCCTAAATGGGATACAATTTTTAGATTATAATAAAAAATAAAAAATAAAATGTTCATTCCTAACGATCAAGGTTTTTTTTTTTTTTTTTAATTACCTTAATTCCCAACTATTCATAGTTAAAAAATAAATAAATAAAAAAATAAACCAATCCCCCTTTAATTCTCAACGAGTTAAAAAAAAATGGATGCAATAACTTTACTTTCCTTTCCGATGTTTCCCCTTCATTTTGAGAGGAAAAGAAATAGGGTGTTTGACTAGAATTTGAGGCGTTAGGAAAAGTGTTTTCCAATGGGCCCCACGTTTTCCCATCATCCAAACACCCAAAAAGCATAGGAAAGTAGCTAAATACTTTCCTTTCCCATGCTTTCCCACCAACCAAACACACCCCTACGGTTCTCCTATAATTTATGGTTGTTAGTCGACGATGATATGTGCATGACCCTAGGATTTCTTATAATATAATTAATCACATAAAAATATAAATAATAAATTTAAGGAAGATGAAGTTATTATTTTTAAACTAATTTAACAAAGCATAAATAGTCTTAGAATTATATAAATCAACAGTTTCCATTAGTTGAATTAACTCAAAAGTCATTGTCCTGTTAGAGATCCTACATGTGCATTGTGATGGCTTTGTACTATTGGAAACAATAGGTAAGGTATTTGCGCATTATAACAAACCTCAAGAGAGATTTGTGGAATTTACCCAAATATTAAATTTCAATAATTGCTATTAACATGATTAATTCAGTATGCAGTGGGAAATGAGGCTGACACTCGGAAAAGCATAGTTCATGTGGGAAATCTAGATGACTCCATCAAGTGAGGTGAGGTGAGCCACCCTCACCTCCTCCGGTTGTTGATCATTCCGGATGTAGATGACTCAAACCCCTCCCACCAGTTTTTGGTAGAGTTGGTTCCACGCATGGAGGACATGGCGGGGGATCTCGTGGTGGACGCACTGAACGAGGTAGAGGTCAGACCAGACAGTGCTCTTTTTGCGGCCGGGATGGGCATAGGAAGGAAACATGCTGGAAACTCCATGGACGTCCTCCTTAGGTTGCGAATGCTGTTGTTTCTGACCCTGGATGCTCTCCTGCTCTGGTTGTTGTAGATACTATTACTGTTTCTCTTGAGGAATACTCTTCGCTTCTTCAACTACAAGCATCTCACTAGGCCCCTACTCCATTTACTTCCCTAGCACCGAGAGGAGGTACACCTACTACTTGCATAGCCTCTGGTTCTTTCCCATGGATAATTGACTCTGCAGCTACTAACCACTTGAAAGGTATATCTGGTCTTTTTACATCTCTCCAGTTGTCATCATCCCTTCCCCCAGTTACTTTAGCAGATGGCATGGTTTTAAATTTCGAATGTCGCCATTTTATAGGTTGGCGAAATGGAGATATTTCCCCATTTCGTCGATATTTCGGCGAAATCTGGGTGAAATTTAGGCGAAATTTCGCCAGACACCCTTTGACAAAATGTTTGGCAAAATCGAAATTTAAAACCTTGGCAGGTGGGTCATCTACTCCTGTTGAAGGAATCGGGACTGCCTAACCCTCTTCATTTTTATCCTTGTCATCTGTTTCGTACTTACCATGTTCTTCATTTAATTTAATATCTGTTGGTAAATTGACTATGGATCTTAATTGTTGTCTCTTGTTTTCCTAATTTTCTTCTTATTCAAGATCTGACGACCCAGAAGACGATTGGTGTCGGGCATGAGTCCAATGGTCTAGACTACTTTGATGACGATCCTATATCTCCATCCCCCACTGCCTGTCCTACGACAATATCTCCTCATCAGATCCATTACCACCTTGGTCACCCGTCCTTAGCTAATTTGAAGCTTTTAGTTCCTAGTTTACATTCCTTAACATCTTTAGAGCGTGAGTCATGTCAGTTGGGAAAGCATCATCGTCTTCAATTTTCCCCCCGAGTCAATAAACGATTTCCTAGTTCCTTTCAGTTAGTCCACTCAGATGTATGGGGTCCTCACTGTATAACCTCCAAAAGGGGTATCGGTATTTTGTTACCTTTTTCGATGATTATTCTCGAATAACTTGGCTTTACTTATTGAAAAATCGTTCCGAATTATTTTCTATCTTTTGTGCATTTTGTGCTGAAATTAAAACTCAATTTGATTGCTCTATTCATATCCTTCGAAGTGATAATGCACGAGAATATTTCTCTGACCCTTTTAGCACTTATATGGCACAATCTGACATGCTTCATCAGTCTTCCTGTGTTCACATACCACAACAAAATGGTGTTGCAGAGAGAAATAACAGACATTTATTAGAAGTTACATGCACCTTGTTGTTTGAAATGTGTTCCAAAATTGTTTTTGGGGGATGCTATCCTTACTGCCTGCCATTTAATTAACCGTATGCCATCTTCTATTCTTAGTGGACACACACCTCACTCTACTCTGTTTCCTACCGAGTCACTCTTCCCGGTGACTCCTCGTGTTTTTGGGTGCGTATGCTTTGTCCATCAGTTATCCCCGAGCACTGACAAATTAAATCCTTAGTCCATTCGGTGCATTTCCTTGGGATACTCTAGGACCCACAAGGGTACCGGTGTTACAGTCCCCTCCACTGATACTATGTATCCGCCGATGTCACCTTCTTTGAGTCTAACCCCTTTTATTCTGAGTCACATTATGTTACTGATCCTGATTTTATACTACCGTACCACTGCCCATCCCAGTTGTCCCCACTATAGCTCCGCCTATCCCTGATGTTTCAACCCGTTTTTCTCAACCTGATTTGTAGTTTTATACTCGTCGCTCGCCCCCAGAGATTGTATCAGACTCCGCTGCTCCGCCACCGCCTTCCGCGTCTTCAGCTTCGCCATCCTCTCCTCCAGATCAGACAGATTTAGACCTTCCGATTGCTCTCCGGAAGGGTAAACGTTCTTGTACTACTTCTCATCCTATTTCTAATTTTGTCTCTTATGATAATTTATCTCCCATTTTTTCTTCCTTTATTGCATCTATGTCTGTCATTTCTATTCCTAAGTCTGTTTCAGAGGTATTTGCACATTCTCGTTGGAACCAAGCTATGCAAGATGAAATGATTGCTCTAAAGGACACTTGGTACTTGGGACTTGGTCCCTTTTCTACTGGGAAAGTCATTTGTTGGGTGTCATTGGATGTATACAGTAAAAGTTCATCCTAATGGCACACTGGATGTCATTGCTCTAAAGGACACTGTCTCCCCTTTTGGTGTGGCGAAGGTAATGGAGGAAGTCTCGATATTGGGTCGAGATATGTACTCATACATATCCCGG
>JAUPMG010000001.1:11114454-11157288 GCA_031762675.1 Pachysandra terminalis | reverse complement strand
TGGGGTTTCTCTAAAAAATGAGAAGAAGAACGAAGAAGAAGACGGGTTCAGATTTGGGGTTTCTCTCCAAAATGAGAAGAAGAACGAAGAAGAAGAAGGGTTTAGATTTGGGGTGGGGTTTCTCTAAAAAACGAGAAGAAGAACGAAGAAGAAGAAGGGTTTAGATTTGGGGTTTCTCTCCAAAACGAGAAGAAGAAGAACGAAGAAGAAGAAGGGTTTATTTGGGGTTTCTCTCAAAAACGAGTCAGGGACTAAAACTCAATATTAGAGAAATATTTGAAGGGTATTTTGGGCAACAGGAGAAGTCAGTTTAAAAAAATCACTCAAACACAATAACTGTTAAAGAGTATGTGCAAACCATAATATGACTTGGTCAAGGCACCAAATCACAATAACCAAAGTGTGCATTTCCATAACACTAAAAAACCCTTTTTTTTTTGGGTCCCCCATATGAAGGGATGGATGAGGATGAGTAGGTGACGGGTTCCCTAATAACTATGTCTGCAACTGTTTTTTGGCTTGTATTTACGTTTTATGCTTTTTCCCTTTGTATGTTTTTGATTTTGCTATCTGGATTGTACTTTGTGATTCAACTTGTATTCTTCATTTCTGTGTTGACTAATACTATTTTGTCGTTAATCATGAAAAAAAGGAAAATAATGTAGCTATTCCTAGGAAAATAAAATGGAATGAAGTTCAATTACGCTCAAATTGAGTTTTACAAAATCCAACAATTACCTGAACAACCATCTAGCTCATTAAAACAAATAATAGAATCTGAAGGTGAAATTGTAGAAATAAAATTTTATTCACAACGAAAAGCAAATTTTACAATAGGAAATACTTTTTCATGATAATCTTGTTCCTCAGACCGAAAGAGAGAAAATAAAAACACAATTCCAAGGTATATGAAACATAGATCCTCAATTACAACCCTTCTATAAGGTACGAACTCCAAATTCACCCAAGTCCTTTAAAGATTCTGAGATAGATTTTAATATACTAATTGTAACAAAAAAAAAAAAATCCAAAAATATAACGAATACTTAAGAAATGAATTTTATCATCCTAAAAATACCTCTAGAAGATATTGGTTTTTTGAAAATTTTAACAAAGAACAAAGAAATAATATTCAACAAGAATATTATGATAATGAGGAGATAAATAATTTAAAATGTAAACCAATAACATAAACAACTCAAACTAAAGACTATTATCATAAACCAACATTGGTAGATACCCAATATGAGGAGTTTGATACAAATTATAATAGCAATAATATCTATGACTGGAACATTGATGGTATGCCGGAATATCAAATAGTCAATCTAGTTCAACAAATGTTAATGTTTGTTAAGGCTACTCAATCAGATTGTATTAATCCCGACCATCAAGCAGCAACAATGATTGCTTGTGGATTCTCCAGCCAAGTAAAATGTTGGTGGGATAACTATTTGACACAAGTGGATCAATGGAAAATCCTGACTGCAGTTAAGAAAGACCAAAATAATAATCCAATAAAAACTGAAAGTGGTCAAGAATTACAAGATGCTTTATATATCCTTACAATAAATATTCTAAAACATTTTATTGAATACAATCCTATAGCACATGATAGAATCAGAGAACAACTAATAAATCTTAGATGTCCTACTCTAAGATGTGATATGAAATTTGGAAAAAAAATAATTTATATCTGGATTACCTCCGTTGTTTGCAGAAAAAGTAAGAACACGGTTAAGAAACTAACATCCAAATAATATAATAGAATATTCAAACTATACTTACGGTGATTTAATAGTCCAAATAAATACTGCAGGGAGTCAATTATGTAATGATCTTAAACTTAAAAGGCCAATTGAAAAAAAGAAAAATTTTAGGGAAAAAAGAAGTAGGTGAATTTTGTGACATATATGGATATGCCCCTATAGAGTCTCCACATACTCGTAAGAAATCCAAAATAAAACCTAATAGAAGTAACTATTCTCATAAATTTAACACTAAAACAAAACCCTATAAATCCTATAAGCATATAAAGAAAACATCTAAGCATAATAATAATATACAGGAAAATAAAACCTTCTCTTCCTCTAACAAAAAATTACCAATCTGTTATAAATGTGGAAAAATTGGTCATTATAAAAATTAATGTAGATTAAAAGAAAAAATCAATGAATTACAAGTAGATAATAACGTAAAATAACAATTACCTTTATATTACTAAATCAAGATTCTAATTCTGAACCTGATGATGAATGATTAATAATAACAGATTCCTCTGAATCCAAGATTGAACCAGAATGTTTAACGCTCTTGTATAAGTTGTCTTCTACAAGACCAATTTATTTCTGTACTAACAATAGAAAAAACAATTATTTTAGATATTATTAGATCAAATTGCAGATCAAGAGAAGAAACATGAATATATTACAAAATATATAAATTTACACAAGAACCCATCGAAACCACGACCTTATAAAACCTTAATGAACAACGAACCATATACTATAAAAGAAATTTATAATAGATTAACACCTCAAAAAATGCAAGAAACCTCAATCTTTGATTTAGAACATGAAATAATTAATGTTAAACTTGAATTGCATGATTAAAAAGCAAGTTTACATACTTGAGAATTATATCAATATGGAAACACTACTCATATAGACGATTATAATTTAGTATATGATAACGATCAATCATTTAATCTACCAATAAAAATTACGAATGAAGAAGCTGAATCATGCCCAGAATCAAATTAATGAAGAAACACAAGAACAAGAAAATTTCTTAATAGCTATAGAAAAATTTATTGTTGGATAATGGTATACTTATGTTAAATTATTTAGAAATCAAGAGTTTCTTTTAGAAACAATTGCTCTAATAGATTCTGGTGGTGATTTAAATTGTATAAAAGAAGACTTAATACCAACAAAATATTTCGAAAAACTACTCAAAAGTCAATACTGTCTCAAGACAAAGACTACATATTGAATATAAATTGTCTAAATGACATATATGTAACCAAGGCATTTGTATAAAATCCCCATTAATATTAATAAAAAGTTTAAGCCACCCATTTAATAAGTCAAATACAACCCTTCATGGTTGATAATACTAGAAGATAAACAGATGCTTTTGTAACCTCATTAAAGTTTGAATTTATTGAAAATCCTCATACTAAAGTATTACAAAATATAAAAGACTATATAATAATAATAAAAATTCTTATCTCATCTCAAAAAAGATGTAAATTATTCAAAATCAATCCAAAAACTAAATACACCTGAAATACATAAACAAATCTTAGTATTTCAAAACAAATTAGAACATGAAATTTGTTCTGAACTTCTAAATGTTTTTTTGGCAATGAAAGAAACACATAATAAAACTATCAGATATTAAAGAATTGAACGAATTAAATATGTATTCAAAAGCACGATCGATTCAAATGAATAAAGAATTAATTGAACACTGCAAAAAGGAAATTAATGATTTATTAAAAAATAAATTATTTAGACCAAGCTATTCACCTTAGAACTGCTCCGTCTTCTATGTTGATAAGGTAGCTGAAATAGAAAGAGGTGTCCCAAGGTTAATAATAAATTATAAACTTCTAAATAAAGTTTTACAATGGATCAGATATTCCATCCCAAATAAACAAGATCTTTTGAACAGATTAAATAAATCAAATATATTTTCAAAGTTTGTTTTAAAATCAGGATTTTGGCAAATACAAATAGCTGAAGAAGATAGATATAAAACTGTTTTTTCAGCATGAATGGAATATTATGCCGCTCAGATTAAAAAATGTTCATTCTGAAATAAACATATTATGAATGATGTCATCAATAATTACCTAAAATTTATTATTATATATATTGATTATATATTAATATACTCTAAATCTCTTGGACAACATTGGAAGCACTCATGGATATTTTAAAACATAATAAAATCAAGTGAATTGGTTATATCAACAAAGAAAACTAAATTATTCCAAGCAAAAGTTAGGTTTTTAGGATATTATATTTATCAGGTTACCATAGGATTCTTTCAGCCCTTTTCCGCTTTGAATGAGCCGACCAAATCATTTTTACGCTATCGATGAACCCCATTAGAATTTGCAAATCAATTTCCTGATGTAATAAAGGATAAAAGCAATTACAATGGTTTTTAAGAAGTAGTAATTATATACCAATTTTTTATTAAAATTTAGCAATAGATTCTATATATGATCGACTAAAAAAGATTTCCTTGGCCTGGAATAATGAGCACACTAAGGCTGTACAAAAAACAACACATATTAAATTCTCCCTTGCTTAAATATCACATATCCAAGTGCCTACAAAATAGTAGAGACTGATGCTTCCAAATTACGATATGGAGGAATCCTCAAACAAATAAATTCTAAAAATAATCAAGAACAATTAGTAAAATTCACATTTGGAGTGTGGAAACCTTCACAAACAAAATTTTCTACAGTTAAAAAAGAAATTCTTTCAATAGTATACTGTATAATTAAATTTCAAAGCGACTTACTAATCCAAGATTTTTTTATTAAGAATTGATTGCAAAGCAATAAAAGAAGTATTAAAATGGGATGTTAAAAATTTAGTATTAAAACAAATATTTGCCAGAGGGCAAGCTATTCTTTCTATTTTGATTTCCAAATAGAATAAATTAAACGTGATTTTAATTCACTCCTTGACTTTTTGATTTGGGAGTTTTTGTAGGGACATGTTACCAAACAGGAATAACTGTGGCAAACAGTATCACTGCAGGGAATATAACCAACAAGGTTCAATTATCTATCAACTATCAAAAATACAATGTTCTTTCTACAGCTGGCACAAATGCTGAAACTCCAGCATCATCATTTTAAAAAAATCAAATATGAAAATGAAGATGAGAAAGAGAGCAAATATGCTCCTAGTGGAGTGATAACTGTTATTCCAATTGAATTCCATGAACGGTCACTTCCACCAAATATGGTGGCATCTTAATATTTCCCTATAAAATCTCATTTTCCCTTTCAAAGGCCTTAAAACTCGTCAATACTATAAAACCATCTTAATTGAAATCTAATCAGTGGTTATAATCCATACCACAAAGATACTCATAATTTGTCTTATTTCAAATTTCAAATTGCTATGTTTACAGTTCTTTCAAATATTTTCAAACTTTTCCCTCTCGAACTTCCTATACCTATTGAGATTATATTAAAGCATGTGAATATATTCGTTAATACCAAGACCAATACTTCAAGCATTCTTGATTCCTGCTCTTTTGTCCCATTTTCACTTCACCATGGTTTTATATTTAGTGGCATAACTTTGGACCATAAACAGAAATCCTTCCCACTCCTTTATTAAAATCCTGTGATATTTTCTCTGACAATAATCCTAATATTTTTTCAGATACTCATTATCATTTACAATTTATTAGATAATTTAAACTCCATTGGATTCATTTATGGCAATATTTAATCAATAATGATTGGGATCCTCAAATGCTATCATCAAAGAGTCCCCCAAATGGTGGGTGAAATGTGAATATGATCACTTGCTCCCAGATCTAATATTTCAAATCTATCATCCATTAGAATTAGAGGCATCTTAATCCGTAAAACCTTTCAATACTACTTTTACAATACAACTCATAAAAAAAGTGATTGCAGGGAATCCAAAAATATCAGTAGCAGAGTTAAAAAGGAAAATACTTGAGATTCTTGATGAAGAAGATAATGATAATGAATCCTGTGATTCAACGAAACTATTTAAAGACACCAATAAAGAACCCAATGAAGAAGATGTGCATGATTCTCTTTTCGGGTGTGATATTATACCACTACCTTAATGTTATTACCATCAAGATTGAAAATGTTGATACAAATAAGTATATAAAAAATATCGACAAAAGAAATTGTCACATCCCAAATCTAGGGTATACCTATCTGAGGTCCCCGCTAGGATTTGGAAATGCAACTCTCACCCCCTCCACAGGAGGTGGCAAAACAGTGAATAACAAGAGACAATAATTAAGCATAATCTAAATTTTGGATATACAATACCAGGATCTTTACTAACCAAAATAAAGATGTAAGGCTCTTTCTACCCAAAGCCCACTAGCATTACTCTTTTAGATAAGCAGTTCAAACCTGAAAAAAATATAACAACGAGGGTGAACTTGGAAGCTCGTGTGTAAACCCGCAATTCCTGGGTATTTATT
Source organism: Pachysandra terminalis (assembly GCA_031762675.1). Taxonomy (NCBI): domain Eukaryota; kingdom Viridiplantae; phylum Streptophyta; class Magnoliopsida; order Buxales; family Buxaceae; genus Pachysandra; species Pachysandra terminalis. The sequence continues at coordinate 11,151,057 of JAUPMG010000001.1, read as the reverse complement.
CAGAAACATAGACAAGTAACATAAATATGAAATATCATATAGGTGATTTATGAAGATTCATTCATGTTTTAGTTCTTAACATTTATATCACAACAGTTCAAACATAATGCAGTTCACTCTTCCATTCTCATAGGGTTTGGTAACATGCTTGCTAGTCCTCGTTCACCTACACATCTATGTGATGCAGTATGCTCCATGATCATACATGAGAGAGTCAAACCTCCCTTCCACTTTTCACAAATTCATATACATATTCATGTTAATGCATGCGATTGATATTGGGTCAATGTATGTCCACACCAGATCCCTACCTGTCCAACCATGCTGCCCCTGACTACATTGGGTCTCGTAAGACTACTGGACCCGAGACAAAATTTCTTTCTGTCTGTCCAACCAATGTAATTTGGCTAACACATGGGCCATCTATGTCTATAATAGGCACATTAGATTCTACGTGTACATTGCAGTTTTAGGGCCTTTCAACCCGTGGGATTCTCTTGTCCCACTGTTATTTTTTATCACAGGACGAATCCGGGGCATCACAGACTTAGCACAGAACATCCCCTGTGGCACATCCCATCTCCAACTATCAATAGTTATTTCATTCTGAGCATCTTAGACTACTTTGGTCCTCACCCTTATCTTACCTTTTTGGCATTTTATCATCATCAACATTTACTTGGCTACTCATTTTAGAGTTTGTCTCAATTGGTCATTTTGACCGGAAAGTCACAATGCAATGGTATTCAATTTCACTTAAATTTAACTACTGCAATAAATAGAAAATATTCCATGCAAAAGCTTTCACTTCAACATATTCATGGATTTTCACTTCCATGTTTCAATATACCTTGGAGACATTCATAAGTTCCCCATTTCCACACATCATGCTCATTCATATTAAAAATAAGCAGTTAGGATCATGCATATTCTAGGACTTACATCATTTCATTTTATACTTCATTACCATGTCTTATGCGAATTCTTAAGCATGTACATCATTTCATCATTCATTTAATATAGTATAATAGCATAGTCGTTCACACACAATTCCAGTGATTGAATGTAGTCAAGCTCATTACTTACCTTGCAATACATCTACTGCATATATATATATATATATATATATATCAGAGTACACATCAAACTAAGATTACTTCATACAACCAACTAGGATGAATTCACTCAACCAACTAGCATCAAATTACACATCCAACTAGGGTTAGTCCACCCATCCAATTAGGATCAGTTCTCATTTCCCACTAGGATCGGTTTCTATATTCATAAAAAACAGTTCACATATCCTTCTAGAATCAGTTCGTATAATCAATTCACATATCCTTCTAGAATTAGTTCATATAATCATCCAGAATCACTTCACATACCTATCCAGCATTTATTCACATTCCATCTAGGATACATTCACAAATTCATCTAGGGTTAATGTACATATTCATCTAAGATCAATTCACATCCTACTAGGATCAATTCATACATTACACAAGTATTCAGCTTTGCCACAATTAATCTCCATTGTTCACTCAACGTGTCTAATACATGATTTTATATGTGTTCACCCCTAAATCATTCAAGTGAGTTTTCCACGTCTCTTGAAAATCATCAATAATATTTGTGATCTAAGTCATCTTAACTCTTCTTACAAGAAATCTTAGTTATTTGCTCCAAGTATTCAACACACTATTTTTTATGTGCATCACCTCTAAACTACCCTATGTAACATCCATTTTCATTGTCATTTATCATTATTGTCCTGATCCTAAGTTGTCTCACATTTCCAAGGTAAGTGGGGGATACCCAGCCTCACATTTCACCTAACCGCTCTAGGTTGGATTCCATCATAATTAACACCTTATCTTAAAGGTTTACACTTAATTCTAGATACAAAATTATACCACAATTGGGCTATAGGCTTCTTCACCATGGCAGGTAGCAGTACATGCACAATGACAGTACACTATCTGTGGTTAACCTTTCCGAATTCTCAAATACCTTTACCAATCACTTCCATTACCTCACTATATGTGATTTATGTTTAAACCCTTGAAGTCCCACTTCGCCGGTGGTGTGTCGGTATGCCGTTCAAATCAAGTGTGGTCCAAACCATATGGCACCAAGTCCAAAAGGTTCCCTTTAATGTTTGTATAAATAATCTAAACTCACATTTTTATTCATTTGGCCGGTGGGTGTGGTCGGTGGCCTTGGTGGTCTACCCCAACCCTTAGTTGCACTCTGAAAAAAATTAAATTAATACTTTGTCGGTGGCCACACCGGTATGCCGACAGTGTAAAGGTCGGGGGTTTAGGACGGTATACCGGTGGGTCCCCCGGCAGTCTTGAAACTCGATATTTTTATTATAATTATTTGCTTGTTTTGCCGTAGATTTTTGATTGGTTTTTGGTGGGATATAACCCCTTAATATATCATGATAATTTATGATGATTCTCTTACATCTAAGCCTATTCATCTATAATATTCATAACCAGTATTGGAATTTCATCTTTTAACATTGAACTAATATTAGAATACAACATCAATACTCTTATATACTATAAATTAATCCACACATTTCGTTATCACATTTAAAGGTTTAAGGTGTTGTACATAGTATTGATGTTTGGGTTTATGCCCAAATACCCCTGAATTGAAATTTCACTCACCTTGAAAACTGATGGAGCTATGGATTCCTTTGATTTTTTTTGCTGTTCCAGCTTTTTCCCCTTGCTCTAGGTTGGCCTCCTTTGATCTCCCACGAAATTCTAGGGTTTCTCAAGAGTCTTAAGGTCTATTTATACTACTTCATAAGTTTAGGGTCTGTTTGGTTGGGTTCTATAGGTTTCACTTAGGTTTAAACCTCCCGGTTAGGTTAGCCCATTGGGTTTGACTACTCTAATTGTTTCTTAATAACTTTTATGTTTCTACAACCGTAAATAAATATTTAAGGGGGGTTGATCATGCAATGTCTCACTCTCCTCTAGGTGAATTTACACTTTTAACCTTAGCCCCTTGGGCAAATTACCAAAATACCCATAATCTAGAATTTAAAAATTTTCAGGTCCTTACAGATGGGAGGCGAGAATCAGCAACCAATGCATAAAGTAGTACTCCAAAAGCATCCTTCACATTCACGATCCCGCCCCCTCTTCCAGAACAACCAAGTCATAAGACTCTTGAGACTTCAAATCCTCCAATGACAAACCTTCCGATGACGAATCCGAGCACCCACCACGATCAGGCTGAAAGTTAGATGGCCGGGAGCACCTCCTTCTCTCCACCATCTCTTTAACCCCCCTACTAGATCAGATGCCATCTGGAGAAGGGAGCCTTATAGTTCCAAAACTGACTCCCCAAAACACACCATATTAGGTCACAATATACTACAAACAGAAGCAACTAGGCCTGTGGTTGCATAAACTCCCATACACACATCAATATGCAAAACCAACACCACACACAACCTCACAGGGCTGGGATATAGCTCCCCACAAAATTTAGGACTCATTGGGTTTCAGACCCTTTTCAGGGTTGACCCCCAAGTGGTCCGAACCACTTCGGACCCCCTTTCGGACTCCCCTCTTATTCGGCTCCTTTTCCCGAACTTTTCACCACTTTCTGGAAATTTTGGACAACCCCAGGGTTGACCCCCAACTCATCTGAACTTCGTAAAAATCCCAGAAAATCACCAAAATTCACATTCATTCGTACATTTCATAGTTCAACATCACAATCAACACTCGGAAATACAAACTTTCATGTTAGTTTCACCATCTCTACTGTATCATACATCATAATCCGCATATATGCATTTAAATTCAACTTTAGGTCACATATTCATCACACATTCATGTATAAACATTTACATCAATAAACACACAGATCTTAAGCATTCAAATCTATTCTCATATTTTTTTATTCATCACCAAGTATGCACAATACTCATAGATCATCCATTATACGTAACCCATTATTATCATCTTATGAAAATAACTAGGACCATGGATTCCTACCGCTTTTCCAAGCTTTCTCTGTAGATTCCAGCACTTAGATCACTCCAAACCTCTTCCGGTAGCCTTTCTTCTTCTCCTTTTTTTCTTCTTTCTCCTCTCTTCTTCTTTCTCCTCTCTTCTTCTTCTGCAAAACCCAGAAAATCAGATTTGGTTTTCCCTCTCTTTTGGTCATGTACTCCAAAACATGGAAGGGCTATGGGAACTCATTCTTTCCCAGATCCTAAATGGAAGGAATTTCAAAGTATAAGGTAACTTTTCCCCCTATCCTAAACAGGAGCAGAATTCAAATTCAAAATGGGAAAAGACTAATGCACCCCTCACTCATCCTAATGGGCCCAAACGACCACCCCTACGTTTCATGTTCTACATTAAGGCCCTAGTCTTCTGTTATTTCACTAATAACATAAATGGTCCCAACATTCTATCTATTATTACTTATAAGCCCTATTTTCAATTCTTTTAAAAATTAAATCCTTATATAGAAATGTAAGCCCCTAATCTCATATAATATCTCACTAGGGATTATAGCATTGATAAAATTTAATTTACATTAAATTTTAATTGAGGACCAAGGCCACTACAATCTACCCCTCTTAAAAGAATTTCATCCTCGAAATTAAGTTTAAGTGATCTACTCAAGGATTTCACATTTTATTCATGCTAAAAGATATGTTGGATTTGAAGTTTAAGCAATATTTAAGTTACCAACCCATAGGAAATCAACATAACACTTCTTGTATTCAAAACGACTAAATTGAAAACATCAAGGGTCAATTAATTAACTACTACATTAAAGCAACTCATAATAAGTTCCTTGACATTCGCAGATGGCTACAAAAGTAGAGAAAAACCTAAGGAGTCTAAATCCTCTAGGTGTCATCTCTAGCATGAGGGGGAGGAGGTGGAGGTGCTGAAAGTGGCATGACATCGCTCGCTCAACCACACCCAAAGATGTCTTGGAAAAACTGGAGTGCCTTCTCCACTATTTCCCGCAGCTGGGATGTCTCTTCATGGTTCTTCTCCATCTCAATCTTTAGTTGGAAGTTGGACCTCTCCAAAGTTGCAAGCCAGGCATCCGTAGTCATATCCCTCCTAACGTAGTGGTGTCAAGGTGGAATATCGACCCGCGGTACAGAGGATTTGGAAGCTCCAAAATGTAGCCCTCGAGGTGGACCCTACTGCTCTTCCGGTTGCTCTAGTTGTTCTTCCTCATCGGCTTGCCTCCTCTGGTAATGCCCAGGGATTTACTGTGAACCTGTATTTGGCAAACCCATTATACGAAGGTTCACCATACCGAAAGGCTTGGCAGTAATGCCGGTCTTCTTGTGAGGTAAAGGAATGCCCCAAAACTTAGCAACGACATACATCAAGCAAGGGAAAGGTAGGGCACCTTTCCTTGTGATCCATGCATATTGAATAATGTGAGAGAGGATAAGAGAAGGGAGGCAAAGCTTCTGGCCCATTGCCATGAAGTAGAGGACTTAGACCATGAAGGGAGGGAGATCGGTCTTATTCTCGAATCGGGATAGACGTTCATTACATAGATTCTATGAAGAATCCTATACATAGGTAGGCGGTCGGGGGCATGAAGGGTGTTACCATCCTTCCATCGGACATTCTTGCCACATAGAGTTCGGGTCACGTCTGGTTTGTCAGCTTCTTCAAGTTCGGGAACATTGCTCAAGGCATTGTTCATAGGGAGGTGCATAAGTTTGGACACAAGTTGGAGATTAAGGATTTTGGTTCTTCCGTAAAGGTTGAAGGTGATGCTCATGGAGTCATAACTGGTGTCAGAGATGTTGTTATACATCTCATGGGTGGTGGAAAGAAAGGCGGTATTACCCCAGTCTAGGATGGGTTCCTAACCAATGGCTTGTAGGGTTTCATAGACATGGTATGGGGTTACATAGGATTTGATAATCTCTTCTCTATGTTCATATCCCGATTGACATATATGCTAGCATCCTCTGGTTCGCTAGTGTGAGTTTCTTGGGTTTGCCTTTATTCAATTTCTGGGGTTTGTTCTGAATCACTACCCAGAGGGTCAGATGGTATGGATGATGAAGATGTTGGAGAAGGTGGTCTCCTAGAAGTTGAGGCCCTAATGGACTTGGCCTTCTTAAAAGGTCATTGAGATGTCTTGGTTCTAGCCATGGAGATTTTTAGGTTTCACTAGAAATTTCTACTCAACTAGGAATAAGGATAACCTAGAATGGCGAAAACAAAGGATTTAAAGAGAACTTACGTGAATTAAACCCACTTGGATTTGGAGTAGAAGAAGTTGAGGACGCTCTAAGAATGCTTGGGGAAGTGTTTTAGAGTTGGGGTTTGCAAGGAATGAAACTAGGGTTTCTAAATGACCTTAAATAGTGGTTCCATAGTGTTTAAACTCGGAAATCGGCTCGGGATTGTTCTCTGCCGATCCCGAGTTGGATCGGCGATCCAACTCGTGATCGGCCGATACGGACTGGCTGATATTAATTAAAAAAAAAAAAAAAGCTCTGGATCATTCTGATCCCGAGATGGATCGGAACGATCCAAAGCCAATGGGGTTTTTCTCGGTTCGGAACCAACTCGGGGATCGTCCCCATCCGATCCCTTACACCATGAGTGGTTCGGCTGACTTTTGGTCGGCCCCCAACTCATCCAAAAGATGGTCCGAACCCCATAAATCATAATTTTTAAAAATTAATTTTTTCATAATAATTTTCATGCAAGCTCAAGTATAATTTTCATGGAATTTCATTATATTTTATGGTAAAATTTGAATTATGTGTACCCCTAGTTGGCAGGTTCAGAACCCAACCCGTAACTGATCCAAATTAATACTTAGTTATATATGTATAAAATTTACATATCATCTCAATCAAACAATTTACATCTTTATATCTTTATTATGTATTTTTATCTTTTTAACAATTTGTTTTCTCATTTAAGGATTTATATGTACAATTCCTATCTACATTGGTTAGTATTAGGGTCCTAATTATAAGCCTGGATTATCCTGTTTTGTAAGGACGTGCTAATTCTCGTATCAGGACTTCATCTTTTTAGTACTTACGGACTTTTCGGAAGTAGAAGGACTTCCATTCCTATTAGGTATTTCTGGTAAGGGTGTACACAACAATAAGCATCGAGTCTTTTATTCATATCTCACACATCTAGATTCCTTCATTCCCTAATAATTTCCTTTCCTTTACTTCTCACAGGCCTAGTAAATGAGATCTATCCATTGTTCATAGTAATATGCTTTGAAATTCTTTGGTTCTTTAATGATGTGCTCTTTTGGCATTATAGGGAGTCAAATAGGTCTTAAATCAAGGCTTTGAGAATTATCTTACTCTTTTCACAATCACTAAAGAACATTATTTATGCATGAAATAAGTCCATGAGTTCATAGATAGTCATTTATACATATGTATATGTGTATATCACCCATAAGCATCGTAAGCATAATACTCAAGGCAATCCAATTCAGATCAATCAGTTAGCATACAACATTCAGCATTCAGTACACAATTCTCTAAGTGTGATTCCTAGGCTGATATGTCTCTAAGTATAAAATTCAGAAGTTTTACATATCACATAAAGGCATAGAGATATACCACTCAGAATAAATCACATCAAATCAGTTACAAGAAACATTCAACACACATTTCACGGATGTGATTCCTAGGTTAACATGTTTCTATGTTTTCTTCCTAGGATTTCATTAGACTTTAAAGCCTCTAGATTCATATCTTCACTTAGTGCTCTGATACCAATCTGTCACGCCCCGAATCCGAGATCTGGGATCTCGAGGATATCCAAGGGAATGACCTTCGGATCCAATCAATTGGATGTTGCCAAACCATAAAACCATCCATGTGGTCCATCAGAGATGCACTAAATTAACAACGGAAGTCTCATAAAATTTAAAACCATCATTATCCACATTAAATGCAACCATAAATAAAATCTCCAACTTAAGAAAGAAACTAAATAAAATCATAACCCACTTGGGTCCATTACATTTTGTCCAAATTTAAATAACAAAAACAAAGTAGTAAAAGTAGCATCTCATGGAAACAACAAACAACATGTACAGTCTCCATCCATCAATCCAAGTCCGACAACTCATCCTTGATGATAACCTGTTGCAAATAGGTGTGAGCTTTGGAGGCTCAATAGGAAAACCAAAGAACTATACTTCTAATTACTTTCACGGTCATATAATAATACTCACTCCACATAAAACCCTCATGTTAACACACTTTACATGTCATTCCCGTAATGATAATAAACACAATCAATCATACTACTAATCTTGGTAATTAATAACTTTCTCATACTCATAATCATGGTAAACCATAGCTGTTTCCCACATCACCAATCTCATCCTCATATGATGGAAACATCAATCAATCACCAAACAGAATTCCAAATGACAAACCATACAATCAGTCACACATGACATGAATATGGGTAGGAATCAAGCATATGATGGAATGGCAAACACACACAAGAATGATAATGAAGATGAATGGTTATGATGCATAATGTCCATGATGAAGTGCTGTGGATGAAGAGAATGCAAGTGTGGGGTGTTAGGCCTTGCCTAACCATGAGACCAACTCTCACATTTCCTTCAGGGAATTCTACCCAAGGAATTTGCTAAAACATAATTGACCATTTCTTTTTCAGGGATCGGATACCCAAAGGTAGGAAAACACCATAAAACCTTTCTTTTTAGGGGATGTTAACCCAAGGTAGAATGACACCCTAAAACATTTCCTTTCGGGGGATGTGACCCCAAGGTAGAAACCACCATCTTCCATTTAGGGATTGGATACCCAAAGGCAAGAATTGCTATTTTCCTTTCAGGGATTGGATACCCAAAGGTAGGAATACCCCATGACCCTTTTTGGGGATATTAACCCATGGTAGAAATCACCCTCTTCTTTTCAGGGAATGGTTGCCCAAAGGTAGGAATACACCATGACATATTCATGCATAAACCTCTACATTAGAACCTCCTAGGAGTTTTGAAAAACATACACATCAATCACCAGACCCCTCACTTGGGAGTTCTGAAACATACGGTGAACCCTCTAGGATCACTCTTAAACTCATACACACAATGCTTGGTCACATAGGGACCTCACATAAAACACATATTTCCCATGTCATTCATGTCCACAACATAAACATTTCCTAAACAACCATATCTCATATATATTATGCTTCACATAATCTCATAAACCAAAACACACCATATTAGGTCATAGCATACCACAAACAGAGACAACTAGGCCTATGGTTGCATAAACTCCCATACACACATCACTATGCAAAACCAATGCCACACACAACCTCACGGGGCTGGGATACAGCTCCCCACAAAATTTGGGACTCGTTGGGTTTCGTACCCTTTTTAGGGTCGATTCCCAAGTGGTCCGAACCACTTTGGACCCCCTTTCGGACTCCCCTCTTCTCCGACTCCTTTTCCCGAACTTTTCACCACTTCCTAGAAATTTCGGACGCCTAGGGTCGACCCCCCAACTTATCTGAACTTCGTAAAAATCCCAGAAAATCACCAAAATTCACATTCATTCGTGCACTTCATAGTTCAACATCAAAGTACCAATCAACATTCGGAAATACAAACTTTCATGTTAGTTTCACCATCTCTTGTATATCATACATCAGAATCCACATATATGCATTTAAATCCAACTTTAGGTCACATATTCATTACAGATTCATGTATAGACATTCACATCAATAAATACACGGATCATAAGCATTCAAATTTATTCTTATATTTTTTTTATTCATCATCCAGTATGCACAATACTCATAGATCATCCATTATACATAACCCATTATTATAATCTTATGAAAATTACTAGGAGGTCCGTGTATTCCTACTGCTTTTCCAAGCTTTCTCTGCAGATTCCAGCACTTAGATCACTCCAAACTCTTCCGGTAGCCTTTCTTCTCCTTTCTTTCTTTCTCTTTTCTTCTTCTTTCTCCTCTCTTCTTCTTCAGCAAAACCCAGAAAATCAGATCTGGTTTTCCCTCTCTTTTGGTTGTGTACTCCAAAACATGGAAGGGCTATGGGAACTTCCTCATTGTTTCCCAGATCCTAAATGGAAGGAATTTCAAAGTATAAGGTAACTCTTCCCCCTATCCTAAACAGGAGCAGAATTCAAATTCAAAATAGGAAAAGACTAACTCAGCCTCTCTTTTGGTCGTGTACTCCAAAACATGAAAAGACTAGGGCCTTAATGTAGAACATGTTATGGTGGGTTCTGAGCCAACTCATGAGATTGGGATTGCTGTATCTGGGCCTGAATGTGAGCTGCCTTTGGACAAGAGTGGATCTGATGCTTCTGGGGCAGGGTGTACTTCAGTTAGTGAAGTCATGGGTGCTACTGCTGGTGTTGATTGTGATTTCAGGACCCTTCCTGCTAGTGGTAGTGTCACCGAGGAGGGGTGTGCTGTACTGTCCAAGCCTCGTGGTGATGTTCAGGTGCAGATGTCACCTGTATTAGAGGGCAGGGTTGCAGATAAAGGCATAGGAGAGACAGGTTACAGCTACAGAAAGGTCATTAGTGTGCTCTGGGGATTCTACAAGGGGTAAGGGGGAAATGACTACATCTGTGAAAGAAGATCAGGGGTTTAGTACACCTGCTAAGAGGGTTGGCAAAGAGTCGGCAGGTGACGAAATTTCTGCAGGTTCTTCACATATTGTTAGATGTTCAAATTCCTTTTGAGAAGTTGGCTGATCAGGTGTTGTCTCATGGGGTTATTGACCCCTTGGGTTCTAGTGAATCTAAACAGCAGAAAAGCAGGAAAAAACAGGAGAAATTGGAGAGAAAAAAGATGGAGGAGACTGGCGCTACTGTGACCAGGGGTTCTCTATGGAAAAATGTTAAATGATCTGCCTAGGAATGTGGAATATTAGAGGCCTGAATGACCTCTCTAAACAAATGGAAGTGAAGAAGTTCATTGCTACCAATAAAATCAATATTTTGGGTATAGCTGAGACTAGAGTGAGAAGTGTGAATGCTGAAAGGATTGCTAGAACTATTGCGCCTATGTGGGAGCATCACTTCAACTATTCCGAATCTACTAGAGGCAGGATTTGGCTCTTATGGGCTAATCTCACTGTCTATGTGGATGTATTATCTAAAAGTGACCAGTTGATCCATGCAAAGGTTACTTTGGGTCCCTGGCTTATGCTTGGTGACTTAATGTTGTGAGATTCCCTAATGAGAAGAGTGGGGACAGATCTATTGACTATAGTGCCTCTAGGGAGTTCAATGAGCTGAGTGATAAACTGGGGTTGATTGACATGAGTACTTAAGGGTGCTTCTTCACTTGGTCAAATAAATGTGATGGTGACTTGTGCATCAGATCCAGGATTGATAGAGCCCTTGTTAACCATGCTTGGCTTCATATGTTTAACGCTGCTGTTGTGGATTACCTTCCCTCTGGCATCTCTGATCATGCTCCTGCTCTTGTGTTTCTCTTTGATGATAAGGCTAAGACTAGAGTGCCTTTCAAATTTTAGAATTTCTGGGTCAAGGAACCTGGTTTTTGGAGGTTGTTTGGGACTCTTGAACTGAGAAAGTACAGGGTACTGCGTTTTATTCGCTTACCTCTAAGCTGAAAAGACTGAAAGTTAGGCTCAAACAATGGAGTAAGAATAATTTCTCGAATCTGGAAAGAGATGTGGAGAAGGCCAGAAGTGGGTTGCATGGTATTCAAGCTTCAAATTTGAGTCCGAATTCTGCAGTGAAGAGTGAGAATGTGGCTGCTCAGAAATTTAAAGAGCTGAATGACAAGGTTGAAGCAATGACAAGACAAAAATCTAGAATACAGTGGCTGACTATGGGGACAATAATACAGCCTTTTTCTGTAGATACTTATTGGAAACAGGGCTATGAACAAGATTGCTTCCATTCATGACAGCAATGGGGAGAGAATTACTGAGTCTAGTTTGATTGAACAGCACTTTCTCGACTACTACTATAATCGTTTGGGCACTACGAGGCCCCCTAATATTGACTGGGATTGTGACCTTGGGATGGGCTTGGCGAGGGACCAGGCTGAGATGCTTGAGATGGAGATGACTCATGAGGAGATTAAGAATGCTCTCTTCAGCATCCATGATGATAAGGCCCCTGGGCCTAATGGGTTCACAGCTTGTTTCTTTAAGCACTGTTGGGAGGTTGTGGGTACTGATTTGCTGGAGGCTATCTTGGAATTTTTTAGAAGGGGCATGATGCTTAAGCAAACCAACCATGCCTTGATCACCCTGGTTCGTAAGAAGGACGTTGCTTCTGTTGTTGAGGACTATAGGACAACCTCATGCTGCGATGTCGCCTACAAGTGTATTGCTAAGGTGGTGGCGAATAGATTGAAGGCTGTTCTCACGTCCTTAGTGGGTGATTACCAGTCGACATTTATCCCGGGTAGGAGAATTATTGACAATATCTTGCTAGCCCATGAGTTGCTCCATGACTACCACGTACTTAAAGGGGAGCTTAGGTGTGCTGTGAAAATTGACTTCTATGAAGCCTATGATTCTGTGAGGTGGGACCTCATCTTGGATGTTTTGAGTAGATGGGGGTTTCTTGAGAGTTTCATTTGGTGGGTGAAGCAATGCATTAACACCACTTCTTACTCCCTAAATATCAATGGGAATTCTGTGGGCTTTTTTCAAGGGAGAAAGGGTTTGAGACAAGGGGACCCTCTCTCCCCGTACTTATTTGTTCTAGTTATGGAGGTTTTGGCTAGATACTTCAAATCCTATACTAGTTTGAATGGTTTCTCATACCACCTGAAGTGTGAGGATTGGGAATTTGCTTGATCAGTTTTGCAGATGATTTGTTTGTTTTTTCTAAAGCTGATCAGTTAGCTATTGAGTTCATTAGAAAGGCTTTGAATTGGTTCAAGGATGTTGCTGGTTTGAAGTCAATGGGGAGAAGAGTGAGTTAATTATGGCTGCCACTCCTGATAGTACTAAGAGAAACCTTATTCAGATCTTGGGGTTTTGTGAGGGCACCCTCCCTATGAAGTACCTGGGGTTGCCTCTCATCACTAAGAAGCTACAACCAAAGGACTGCTTGCCTTTTCTGAACAGAGTTGAAAGCAAACTTAACGGATGGAAAGGTAAGATGCTCTTGTATGCTGGTAAACTTGAGCTGGTCAAGTCGGTGATTTTCAGCATCCATACCTACTGGCTCTCTGTTTTCATAGTCACTAAGAAGATCATCAGAACTATTGAGAGAATGTGCTTTAATATTGGGAACTGGAATTTGGTTGCTACATTGAGGTATGGTTGATTCTCAGTAGAGCCAGCTCCATTTGGGTCTCTTGGGTCTGGAACCACTGTATTAAGGACATAAACTTTTGGTCCTTAAGAATCCCCCAGTCTGTTCCTGGAGTTGAAGGAAGATACTTGAGAGCAGAACCATAGCAAGAAATTTTGTGGAGTACTATATTGCCAATGGTAGAGATACTTGGCTTTGGTGGGATAGCTGGCATAGTTTGGGTCCTCTCCTTAATTCCTTTGCCTTGAGGAAAATCCATAGTGAGGGTTGGCATGTTAATGACGAAGTGGAGAAGCTTATCTATGGTTCAGATTGCTCCCACCTCCTAACAATGGTGGTGCTGTTGGGGATATTTGGGCTCGGCTTCATTTGACTCCTATTAGGTCCTACACGGCTGACAGAATTGTGTGGAAGCCTACTAGGTCTGGAAAGTTCAATATTCATGATACCTGGGAGGCTACTAGACCTAAACAGAGTGTGGTTGAGTGGTATAAACTTATTTTGTTTAAGGGCAACATTCAGAGACACTCTTTCATCTCTTTGTTGGCTGTCCAAAATCATTTATTTTTTGAGTGTAGTTTCTCACATAAAGTGTGGGGTCAGGTGTTGAGAAAGTGCATGATTGTGAGAGATATCCTCCCATGGAACTCGGAAGTGGCTAAATACTGTGGGCAATTTTCTGGGGATGATGTGGCTAGCTTAATCAGAAGACTTGGCTTCAATGCAACTATCTATCACATCTGGAAAGAGAGAAATATGAAGGTATTTCAGAATAATTTCTCACAATGTGATGTGAGGAGTATATATAATGATGTCCACTTGTGGATGTTGGGAAGTAACGAGTATACCTGGTAATACCCAGAACAGGTCAATATGTGAAAGGTGGGGATGTAATGCAAATTTCAAGGCACCTAGTGAGGTGGACTGTTCTTGAGAAGCCCCTCCTCCGGGGTGGTTCCTTCTAAACTGTGATGGGTCCCTTACCCCGAGAGCGCTGGGTCTGGGTCTCTGATAAGGTCTTCTTCTGGCCTCTTTTTGGTGGGTTATGCTGTATCTGCTACTCCTGATCAGGTACTTGTTCATGAGATGAATGCAATTACGATTGGAATTGGGAAAGCCAAGGACCTTAATATTAGGAGACTGTGGATCTCCACGGATTCTCTTATTACTGTTTAGATTATCTCTAAGGATGATATTGAGATAATTCCTTGGAAGGTGAGGGATCAATAGGTGACCATAAAGAAGGCTACGGATTGGTTTGATGAAACATGTGCTTAGGGAGAGTAACAAAGTGGCTGATTTCTTAGCTTCTTTCTCTTCTAGCTCCAGTGATGTGGTTCTCTTCTCCCCTGATAATATTCCTATTGACTTGGAGTGTAAACTGGACTCTGATGTTAGAGGCACTAGGTATAGGAGAGGAGGGTGATGCTTGCTGCCTGGGACACAGATTTGTTGTTGTCATTTGACGTGTGGATTAGGCTGGGAGCTGGCCTCTCTGTGTGGTTGCTGGAATATGTGTGTGTGTGTGGGGTGGTGGGAGTGGGGCTCATTCTGGGTGGTTGAGTGAGGTGAGGGTGTGTGAGGTTGCAGGTAGTGTGGTGTCTGTGTGGGTGTGTAATGGTTGACACTATCTTGTTGGGTGTTCTGTTTTGTTCTGTTCTATTCTATTCTATTTTTTTTTGCCTTTGTCTTTTCTGAGGGTGTGGTGTGTTGGTGTGGGGCCTGTTGATGATGAGGGTTTTTTTTTTCTGCTTGGGTGGCCTTGGGGTTGCTACTCTGTTGGGCTCTTTCTGTGATGCAGGGCTGTTGGTAGGCTAAAACATTTGTTTCTCTGCCTTGGATATGGTGCTGCTGTGCTGTTGGTTCTGATAGTTTGCTCCTTGGTTGTGCGGTCATTGGTCTGGGCCTGATGCATTGCCTGCCGCTGTTTGGGTGTTTCTCTGTTGATGGTGTGCTGATGGACTGTTCTGCTGAATTTTTCTGCTGGGGACCATCTGCTCCTTTTTCTTTCTTTGAAACCCTTTGCTGGGTTTACCTACTGGTGGTGCTTCTTGCTATGGTGTTGCTGTTGCTTGTTGATTTGCTGCTCAGCTGTGTGCATAGCCTGTGTGATCTTGACTGTTCTGCTGCTGCTGTTGTTTTTTTATTTAGCCGTAATGCTACTCTGTTCTGGTTTGCTGCTAGCTTTGGTTGAGGGTGGGTTTAAGTTGCCTGATTGTAATGGTGGGTATTTGCTCAGTCAAACATTTTCTTTGGTTAGGTGAATGTCCAAGTGAGGGTGTTGCTGCCTCCTTGGATTAAGTCTTTGTTCTTGTTTGTTTGTTTGGGTTGGTTTGAGTTTGTCCTGCTTGGGGAGATTGTAGACCATCTGGTGTGCTCCTTCATGTATATCTCTTCTTTTACTTCAATAAATCCGGAATTTACCGGTTCCAAAAAAACATAGAAGGAGGAACTGTGCCATGGTGAATAGCTTGGTCTAATTATTTTTTTAATAAATCGTTAATTTCTTTTGTTACTGTGTTCAATTAATTCTTTTTTCATATTATTATTGTTACTACTATTATTATTCTTCTTATTATTATTATAGTTATCGCTATAGAATTTCATGGTCGTTCCTAGGATGACATGAACTCGTAAAGTTGTCATGAGCTGAATGTATCATGGTGTTTTCAAAGCTTGTATCTCCTCCATCTCCACAAGACTTGCTAATACATATATTGTCCAATTGCGAATAATCAGCCTACAATTGCCTTTTCATGATGAGACAAGGAAGGTAGTTCTCTTAAATGATGAATGTTTCCAAATTTCTTTTCCCAAATGATGTTAACTTTTCAGGGGAGAGTTGTAGCCATTACAAGGAAACGCAGGTGCTCCTGCGTTTAGTTTATAGAATGATATAAGGGGAACAAAATGAGAATAGCCAAGTTGTGCATATCACAATTAGAATAGGAACTGAACTGCAAATGATCTTATGATGAGGGTGACTTAAACACATATTTGGTTAACATCTGCCCTCCTCTCTGTGTCCATGTTCCTACTATGTATGTCTTCAGATAAAACCAAGGTTTTAAATTTCGATGTCGCCAAACATTTCGCCAGATTTTTTCTGGTGAAATTTCGGCCATATTTCGCCTACCTGGCGGAAAATTTCGCCAAGTTGGAGAGATATTGGGGAAATATTTCACTATGTTTCACCAAAATTTCGAAAAAATGGGGGAAAAGGGGGAATTCAGCAAATTCCCCCTTCATTTCGTTTTTCTGCGGCATGCCGGCGAAATTTAAAACCTTGGATAAAACAGGGATATACATTCTTGCTCTTTAATAGATATCTTATTTACATAGATACATATTTGTTTATTTATTTTTATATAAGTGCATACACACACTCTGAATTTTATATATACACTAGGGGTGCAACTCAGTTCGGTTTGGTTTGGGTTGACATCAACCAAAGACCAAACTGACGTTGGTGAAGGTTAACCCAAAACCAAACCGAACCGAATTGAAATGGAAAACCCTAAACCCAAACCAATCCAACTCAAATTGCAGTTTTGGTTTGGTTCGGGTTGGGTTAGATCGAGTTAATACAAGATTTTTTTTTAAGAATTACATTATATATATGATATTTTATATACATATATAATATATAGTATAATATCTTATATAATGCATATATTGACTAATTCAGTTTAAATTGGTTCGGTTTAAACTATATACACTAGAATTTGGGTTTCGGTTCGGTTCGGTTTAACCAAGGCTTCAACTCAAAACCAAACCGATCTATTTCAGTTTTGTAATTTCAAAACCAAAACAGAGCCAAACTTTTGGAAACCCAACCCAAACTGAACCAAAGTTGGTTTGGGTCGGTCTGGTTTCGGGTTGAACCGACCCAAGTTGCATCCCCAATACACACACACACACACACACACACACACACACACTCTTAATACTATATTGATCATCCACTTTGCGGCACAGTAAAATCTCTCTCTGTCAATCTCTCCCTCTGTTGTCGTCTTCTATTTTTTTACTGCTCTTTAAGATGGAATAGGTTATATCCTTCATAAAACTATTCTTTCATTGACAGTAATAGTTAATGAGACAGGCCTTTGAGCCTCAACTCTTCATCGCGCCCCATTTCTACAGTAAGAAGAAAATACATCTATTAAAACATTCTATCTCAACTAAAAACCAAATACCTCCATTGCCCAATTTCTTACAAGAAAACTCTTCACCATGTTTATCTTTGAAATGCCTTTCTGAATTACTTCTTAAAACAGCTATAGTGTGTCAATTTATACTGGCAGGATGGTAATGCAGATCTCTCTAAACCAGAAACCACTTGATCAACATGGTGATGACAATCTGATAACTGTTATAGCACCAATAGTTCTTAATAGCAATTCTTGTGATAATGCTTAAGAAGTGATTGGAATGGGTTACTCGTAGTAGGAATGGAAGGAGAAAAGGCCCTGAAACTGTTCCACGAAACCATTGAGTGATTTCTTTTGAAATAAGTAATGTGGTATTAGGATCTATTGGTCCTCTTATTGTTGAAAAGATGTAATCATCAAATTAAGAGCAAGTGCATGTTGGATGCAACTTGGGCCTTGTTGGGCTGGGGCCTATCCAATGTTCTGAAACTTGAATCTATCAACTCCAATTTGGGCACTCAACTCAATCCAAACCCTACTCTTAATTTTTTTTTTTTCCTTCTCTTAACCCAAGCAAACCCTACCCTACTATCTAAATCAGTATAGTCATGGTGCCTGGGTAACTCTTAGGCAATGATCCCCCTAAGATTAAGCGGCACCTTGGCATTCGGATTTTAACTTTACGAACCTATACGTACTGACAAGTTTATTAGTTTAGTTATGCATCTAAAAATAATCAAGGTTTTGAATTTTGATTTTGAGGGCAATCTTTGCATCTTCAGAACTTGGAAATTTTGAGGAAAATTTTGTTTCTTCCTATATTTCCTATACAACTTATATGCAAAAGTTCCAATAGAAGGAACAATCAATGTAAGTTTTGGATAAGGGAAATTTCTAGGGAACTGCAAACCACTTTAATAATAAATAAAGTGCAATACTTTATCAGGAAAGTCTGTGTTGTTCTGAAGACCTGAGATTGATCTTCGCTAGCAACCTTGTGAGCATGCTTTGAGAATAGTAATATTGTAAGGCTTGGGCTCCAAGAAATGTAATGGGTGAAATCTAGAGATTCCGATGTTGTGCTTCTGTGGTGTGCATTAACTGTCTTAGCTCATACTTGGAAACTGGGGTCCTTGGTTTGCCTGTTGATGTTCCATCTCTACTAATCATGGAAATTTGACTCATGTTACCTGCCAGCTTCACCGGCAGTAATTAAACCAATACTTGATGTCATCTCATATGCACCATAGAATACATATTAACTCTCAAACAGTGTAGGATTATAAGCGATACTTGAGCAATGGCAAGTCGAGGAATACTCAAAACAAACACCAAGGCACAAGAAAGTCCCAATCTCTATGAAAATGTGGAATACTCAAAAGATTGAAGGATAGTTCGTCCCAACAGTTTTCGTTTTTTCACCAGTTCTCCATGCAGGCAATTTTGGTACTCTCTTCCACAGGCACGCAGATTTTCTAGGTAAAAGGAATTGCCAATATGGAACTTTTCGCTTTGACTCGGATTGGGACAATGTTACAACAACAAAAATGTGAAATATCTTTCCTAGCTGCAAAGTCCATTGATATGTATCTTAATCCGTGGTATTAAAAGTTCAGGTCATTGTTGTGGTTCTCTCTTTAATTATCATCTTCATTGACTTATCCTATCAGAAACCAAGGAGCTATTATCACTACAGTTATCTTAAGAATTTATACACATACATTGATTATAGGCTCTGATACAGGTGCTCAGCTAAGGGTTTCTTGTAGTGAGGCAACAAGATATGGAGAAGAGTGGAAGTGTGAATAGATAAGATGGATTGGGCAATAGAGGAGCGAGTCTGTCCCTCATAGTAATCCTATTCTATTTCCATTTGATTCATTTGCTAGCAATTGGTGAACTGGCATTAATGAATGAGATATAAACCATACATAAAGAGAAAAATAAATAGAAATATAACTTTATCCTTACTATTTAACCTGAAGGAAGGGAAAAAAAGAAAATAAAAATTGAAAAGATATAATCTCTCTGACAGCACTCGTCATTGTGTGACCAACTTAATTTACTTATAAGAAAAATATGGGATATACTATACACAGAGAATTGCTATGAATAAGTCTTTTTCCCATGTTTTCCTTATTCCTTTGAAGATGAAGAATATAATTAATTATGTAGATTCTTTTGCAGGTACCTGAATACCTGCATTGCTTTGTCAAATTTGACATACGCTTTCTCTTTCTAGTTAAATTACTATCCAGGAGTATCCTTGCCTAACGCTTGTTAGTTCACTGGAAATTATTATTTAAGTAGAGGTTGAACAACCTTCAAAAAAATTTCTGCTTATCCTTGTATTGCTTTAAATGTGCCATAAGATGGAGCTGTGGTGACACTTTTCCCCCCTACATTTCAGGTTAAGAAGGAAGAGAAAAATGTAAGACGAACCGTCTTAAACAGTGTTTTGGGAACTCTGGACCTAAGCATCCGTCAATTCTTATGTGGAGAAACATACCCAGGGGTACGGTATTTTCCCTTATATCTGTTGTTGATAACGTGAAGCCTGTAAAATGTTATAGAGTTTAGTTGGGAATATGAATACCCAGTTATGACATTCTTCTGTTGTGGGTTTAGTTTTTTACATGATGCTACTTCCCATCTGTTTCTTGAGTATATTGAGATCTTCTTTGACATACTAAACTTTACTTCAGGAACTAAAAAGACCTTGCGCGATTCTGGCAAGTCAAGAGCCCTATGATGCACATAAATATGCTTACGTTGCAAATGTCTGTGTCTCAAAGTTTGCTCGGCGTCAGGGAATTGCATCGAATATGCTTTTTTTAGCCACTGATATTGCCACGTTAGCAGGTATTCTATGTTTCGTGGCTTTTAGGAGTGCCTTGTCTGTGTTGTACTTCTATTTTATGAATTTCTGAATTAGTCCTTTTCTTTGATCTTTATGTCAACAGGCATGAAGCTACTATTTGTTCATGTAAATGCGGACAACAAGCCGGCCCAAGAACTGTACAAAAGAACTGGCTTTGAGGTTTAGCCCCATAACACATTAATATGTTTTAAGACACCTTATTTGCACTTCTAATTAACAAAAAGCTTGGCATGCGTGCATTGTTTTATGATTTTCTTGCTATATGTGTCTGATATACAATAGCTGGAGGTTGTTTAGTGTCTAAATCTAGGAGCTCTTCCCCCACACCATCCCACTTTATTGCGTGCACCCTTGCTTATGTATCTGCTGCACTATTATTGCTCATCTCATCATGATTCCTCCAGTACCATATAGTTTTATACAGAAGTATTAGGGCAATTTTGTACAGTTTCCTAGTTCAATTATTTTAATCTGTTCTATACGAATACTTTTAAGTTTCTCCTACTTCTGAAGTTTCTTATAACCATGTCAAATTATATTCTTTACTTGCTTCCAAGGTCTGGCATTCAAAACCTGAGATCAATCAAGCGATTATCTATGAACAATGTTATACTGTCAAGAAAAGACTATGATTTCTTACTTATAAAAAAAAAAAAGACTATGATTTCTTCCCTTTGGCTCTGTTTGAATGGCCAGAAATTCCGGAAAATAAAGAAAATAAAATTTTGTAAAATATTTTGCAGAAATAATTTTTTTCTATATTTTCTTGTTGTTTGAAATGAGGATGGAAAAAAAAATTCAGAAAAAACAGCAGTGCCGGCCAATATTAGAGACAATTCAAGTCAGTCAGAGAGAGAGAGAGAGAGAGAGAGAGAGAGAGAGAGAGCGCGGGGAGGGCGTTGTCATGTGCAGTGTTTTTAAACATTAAGGCGTGAGGCGAGGTGTTAGATCTTGGCTTCAGGCGAGGCTTAAGCCTTGAAGCGTGAGGCGTAAGCCTCATGAGCATGTATTTTTTTTAAAGTAAAATAATTTATTAAATATATAATAAATAATAATACTCATTATATCCCCTAGGCCTTCCTTCTGCCTCTCTTCCATATTCCCAAGCAAAATCTCTTCTAAGTGTAAAGTGAAAACAAAGTGCCGCAATGCTGCAAAAACATAAAATTGCAAGTTTGCAACTAATAAAAATTAAGTAATGAACAAATTAAAAGAAGAAAGCAGAAATAAAATAACTAAAAAAACGGAGAAGCACTCTGTGGCTGTGCTGGGAAGCACTCTCATGTGTCATTTCTGTTATTTTTGATAAATGTGAGGATAGCTATTTCAAATCAGTTTGTTACTTTGCGTGATCCTTGAGCAATTAGGAAGAGAGAGCAGAGGAAGAACAGCTTAGTTCTCAGAAAAGAAATTCAAGAAAAAGCCTCTCTCTCTCTCTCTCTCTCACACACACACACACACAAAAAAAAAAAAAGAAGACATTGAGGCGTCAAGAATGAGGGTAAACTGAGATTTCAGAACAGAGATTTCAAAAAAGAGAGATATTTAGATTTTAAAAAGCAGAAGAGGACAAACAAGAGAAATAGATTTCAGGAAAAAAAAAAAAAGAGCTAAGGAAGAGGGCGAGAGAGATTTCAGGAAAAAAAGAAACCAGAAGAGGACGAACGAGAGAGAGATTTCAGGAAAACAAAATTTGTCCAAGAAGAGGACGAATGAGAGAGAGAAAAAAAAAACAGAAGAGGAAGAACGAGAGAGTGATTTCAGGGAAAACAAACATTAGTCCAAGAAGAGGATGAACGAGAGAGAGAGACAGAGAGAAAGAGAGAGAGAGAGAGAGTTAACGATTCAGGAAAAAAAAAACATACCTGGTTTTTGAGATTTTTCTTCTGCTGAAATCTGCTGTTGGAGTCTTCTTCTTTGTTGGGTTTGCTCGTTGAACTTCTCTCTTTTAACCAGTAGCGTGAGGCGTTCGCCTCGTGAGTGCCCTGCGCTATTTCCACGCGCCTTGTGGTGTTTTGTTAATGCCAAGCCTCGAGGCGCACACGTATGCCTTTTAAAACACTGGTCATGTGTGGAGAGAGATTATCAGAGTTTTGAGAAAAAGGAAGGTTGTGAGTCGTGACGGAAAATAACTTCCGATAGATTTTTCCGGAAGTTGTTTTCCAGAATTTTTAAAACTCATTAAAATATTTCCTATAATTTATAATTTTCCGTTGAAACAAACATCAGAAAATTTTAAAATTCAGAAAAATATTTTCTTTTCCACTATTTTCCGGTGATTCAAACAGAGCCTTTATAGCCATATTTATTCTGTACCACATTTTTCAGGATATGTATCTCTTCACGCAAATGATCATATTTATGAATTCCACTTTCCTTTATCTTGATATTGACACTTTTGAACGATAGACTGAAGCTGTTACCTCTTGTTTTACCTTTTCTTCTTACATTCCAAAACCAAAAAAACCATTCTTCTAAATTGGGACATATCTTGATCACCTCTAAACTTTTGTGGCTCTGGTTCTTGAGAATATTTTGGTGATTGGGCTGATCCCATATTACTTATTGTAAGTTTTCAGCTCACTTTCTTGATTCGTCGAGGACATTGTGGGTCATAACTTCCTTTACAAGGTACTGTGGGCCTATTGTACCTTTGTCATTACTCCGAATGAAATATGATGGGCCTTTCGTTGCTTTTATTGGTTAGGAATTAGTCTGATTACCTTCTGTTGTTCAACTTCACCATCTTGAATTTTGGAAGGCGATATTTGTGTTTGTTCCTTGACTTGAAGGAGCTTTCTTTCACTTGTTCTATAATTGAAATGGTCTAGAAAATGATTCATGAGACTTGAAACTACAAGTTAGATATATTGAGTGGCCACTTCAATGAAAATTTTATTTTACACTATTGAAAACTGTGGTCTATCAGTTGAACTACACAATTAGGAGGGATTATGACAATAAGAATATCATTTTCCTGATATTCTCACCGTTACCATGGTCTAAATGCTATAAAACTAGATCCTTGTGATTTAATCATTCACATTTAGTTTGTAATGTTTCATTTTTTTTTGATGTGTATTAAAATTATGATATCTACATCACAATGGTGCACCAAGTTTATATTATCCCACAGTATTTGTTGGGACGTTTATTCTATTTTAAATTCTCGTATTTGAACTTTGTTTATATTTACAATGAAACTTCATATATTTTAATCTTATGAGTCTTCATTATTTCCTTATAACTAATTTTCTGTACTTTCTCCAATGCAAGTTATATTGCTGATAAATGCACCAAAATGATGCTTCAAACCAGTGGTCAAACCAACATTTTATTATCAACTTCCGCTTTCCAAAAAAAAAAAAAAAAACCTTCATATTTCTTATTAGGAGTCATAATGGTGAAGACTGTCTTCAAAATTTAAAGAGCGATGGTTTAAAGTTCTCATTAGTTGAATATTGTAGCTGTTCAGTCTTGAATTTTGTGGTGGTTTTCATCCATGTCTTTTGTGGAATTGTAGGGCCCTGGCATATGACTCACCAAAATTCAGTTCTTTTCTTCTTCTTCTTCGTCTTTTTTACTTTTTAATTATTTTTTTTTCATCCTATGCTCTCTTGCTGCCTTGCAATATATGTTAATTCATTAGGAAATTATGGGCCAAGTTTTGGTTCCTCATAGCTTCATGTAATTGCTGCAGATGGTTGAAGCTGCATCATCTCTAATGTCCAAAGATCAAAGACTCCTGATGTGTATGGATTTGTGAGTCGTTTATTCCGATTCAACCTATTACGAAAAGGGTATATATACACAATATCACTTGTGTAGTACATCGTATAAGTTTGTTAATTGAGTTCGTCTATTGTGTTTTGGAAGGAAGCTGTATATTTTCCCCTTGACCATCACTTTTGTTTCTTACCCAATCTGTAGTTTCCGCAGATGCAAGCCAGTGTCTCATTGGCTTCTATATGTATGTTTGGATTGTTACAGCTTGCCGTGAAGTGCTTAAAAGATTGTAAACTGGTGTATGTGATCAAGAAAGATATTACATAGTCCTAGTATTACCACAAGTGTAATAGTTTCTAGTTTATTTGTGGCAATTGCTGTACGATTATTCAAATCCCGGTTACTCTATTAAGTGGTGTGATATACAAAACAAATATATAGAAAATGACATTGTTTGGATGATTATAACCATGGACCTCTGTGAAGACTATTGCTTGTATTTCAAATCATCTAAATATTATAGATTTGTTGTTTAAGCGTATACTTCAAAAGTTTCATAGACAGTATATATCCTGAATGGTTTGGATTGATTGGGAAGCTGAGCAGGGTTAAGCTTTACATTTTGTTCAACTTAGAAGAAAACAAATTTGGATTTGAATTCATTCCATCTTAATAGAATGATCTAAAGAATGGTCTGGATAAAGATTATGCTGTAAAGATCGTCTTCAAATGGCTCATCTATTCAAGTGGCATACAGTCATGGAACTGTGTGAGTCTAGCTGAGCCACTATTTCAAGGTGGATGAACCGTGGTCATTGTAGGGGGTGGTTTTGTGGGGTCACCAACGTTAGGATTACTGATTGACAGGAACCTCAATCAACAGGTGCTCGTATCTTGTCTTTAAAAGAACTAAAGAGTAAGACTAAGTAACTGTTAGCACGGGTCGAGTAAGATTAGGTGATATAATGAGTCGAGGAGTTAGAAATTCTCTACACTTATGGCTCTAATTGAGATTATGATTGAATCTTTTGTAGGTTGCCTACGTACTCAAATAGGGATCAATTCAGTCGTAGTTCAAGGTTTGAGAATTTCGTCAATGATCTTTCTCTTTTTCATCTTTCATCATCCTCCGTTTCAAGGAAAGTGAATCGTTATTTATACAATTTTAGAGAAAGATAACGGAAGTTAAGTTTTGTTAAACCGTTTCTAACGGTGTTAAAATGTTAACCTGAGGTAACATGCATTAATTACTCCATTCTCTTAAGTGGATCAATCCTGAGTCATTTTGACGAATTACATGTTTGCCATTGAAAATTGTGACACGGCATGTAGTTGATGACATGGCAAGAGATTGGCAAGTTCCCCTGTATGTCACGCTCATGATGCCTCGATATGGGCGTTGATGATCAGTATGTATTCGTCAAGCGATAGTGAAGGTTGCTTAGCTTTGGTGTTGTCAAGACTGTCTAGTCTTGGCGCCATCGAGGCTGTGTAATCGTAGTGCTTTCGAGGTTGTCTAACCTTATCACTTTTGAAATCATTTAGTCTTAGTACCTTCGAGGTTGCCCAACCTTGGTACTTTCAAGTCCGTTCGACCTTCTACGTCGTCTAGGTTCTCTCTAGACGGAAGTATGTATTACCTTCTACGTCGTTGAGACTCTCTCTAGATGGAGGTATCACCTTCTATGTCGTTCACTCTCTCTAGACGGAGGTATGTACTATCTTATATGTCGTTGAGACTCTCCCTAGACGGAGGTATGTATCACCTTCTATGTCGTTGATACTCTTTCTAGACGGAGGTATGTATTACCTTCTACATCATTAAAACTCTTTAGACGGATGTATGTATTGCCTTCTACGTCGTTGAGACTCTCTCTAGACGGAGGTATGTATGAACTTCTACGTTGTCGAGGTTCCTTTAGACGAAGGTGTGTATGACCTTTTATGTTATCGAGGTTTCCTCTAGACGAAGGTGTGGGATCATCGAGACGCATCCCTTATATGACTATTGGCATCCTACTGTGAAGTATCAGCATCCCGCCGTGGAGTATGGAGACGCATCTCTTAATCAGTATCCCATCGTGGAGTATAGAGACGCATCTCTTAATTGGCATCTCGCTGTGGATTATAGGTTGATATCAGCTTTGGTGTGTGTAATCATCGTAAGCGTGTTGGTTGCCTCACGACTTGTGCAATGTAAAGAGTCATTGTGGTAGTGTACTACCTTTCCTTCATATCCATGTCTCAACTCTACGTTCCTTAAACCGGCTGAAACTTTCATTCATGAAGTTCCTGAGGGTCACACCTGGGGGTATCAATTGGACTTTGCTACATGTCGATCATAGTCTTGACATGTGTCAATCTATCATTGGACTATTTGCCCATGCCATTTTTCATAGCTACATTTACGTCCTCCTGACCATGACGATTATTTTCAAGATATTGGCGTGGTTATGGTATAGTTTGACTAACATTGTCATCACGCGTCGATCACTGCCCTTGAGCATTGGCTTGGCGTGGAGTATAAGGACGCATCTCTTTGTTGGCATCCCGCCATAGAGTATAAAGATGTATCTCTTTATGTATCACCTTCAACATCATTTGAGCTTCAGTCTAAACGGAGGTATGAATCACCTTCAAAGTTATTTGAGCTTCACTCTAGACGGAGGTAGTATTGCCTTCAACGTCATTCGAGCTGCCTTCAACGTCATTCGAGCTTCACTCTCGACGGAGGAAGTATTTCTTTCAACCTCATTCGAGCTTCACTCTAGACGGAGGTAATATTGCCTTCAACGTCATTCGAGCTTCACTCTCGATGGAGATACAGATAAGTAATAATGAAAGCTATTTAGCCTTAGTGCCGTCGAGACTGTCTAGTCTTGGCACCATCGAGGCTATTACTCTTAGTACTTTTGAGGTTCTCGAATCTTAGCATTTTCGAGACTGTTAGTCTTAGTACTTTCGAGGTTCTTGAACCTTAGCACTTTCGAGACTATTTGACCTTTTACGTCGTCGGGGTTACCTCTAGACGGAGGCGTGTTTGACCTTCTACATCATAGAGACTCTCTAGATGTATGTATCACTTTCTACGTCACTCAAGTTTCACTCTAGACGGAGATGTGTACCTGCATGCTGTTGTGGAGTATCGACGTCTTACAGCGTCTAGGGAGGTCTCTCCCATTGGGTGTCAAATCATATCGATTTCAACGTCATACAGCGTCCAGGGAGGTCTCTCCCCTTAGGTGTAAAATCATATTGACGTGTTCACCGAGACAAATCTGAACGTGAGGCGCACCTCAATGGTTGTCAATCCGAGGGGATGTCCCAACACATGTGGGTCCTCGAAGTATGACAATTCGAGAGGTTGTCCCAGCACAGGTGGGCTCTCGATGTATGAATAGAGACGCATCTCTTTATCGGCATCCCGTCATAAGGGATCCGGCTTCCTACCGTGAGGGATCTGACATCCTGTCGTAAGGGACCTGACTTTCTGCCGTGAGGGATTTGGTATCCTACCGTGAGGGATTCAGCTTCCTGTTGTGAGGGATTTGGCTTCCTGCCGTGAGGGATCCGACATCTTGCCATAAGTGATCCGACATCCTACCGTGAGGGATGCGGCTTCGTGCCATGAGGTATCTGGTATCCCGCCGTGGAGGTATGTATTCACCGAGACTCGTCTCATTGGTGAATATAATCTTGTGATAGTAAATAGATATCCTTTGTTCATAGAGAGAATGATCATTAAGAATCGCTTATTCATATCAGCTTTGTTGAGTGATTACTACCTGTGTGGTAGTCACTTCATAACTTACATAATGTAGATAGTCATTATGATAGCACACTACCTTTCTTTATATCAATGTCGTAGCCTCGTGTTCTTTTCGCCAGCTGGTGCTGTTATTTTTTACTCTCACAAGGGTTTTATCCGGAGATTTCGTTTATGACTTTACTACTTGTCGGTTATAATCTTGATACGCGTCGGTTTATTCTTGGGATATTTTTCTGTACTATTTCTTATATTTGTGTTGGCTCGCACGTTATTGAACGCCGATCGCTGCCCTCGGACATTAGCGTGAGAATAGTACTCCCATTTCTATACAGTGTTTTGTTGACGCGCTGCTGCGCGCTAGTAACAGTTTCGGGCATTGGCGCATATGCGCAGTTGCGAGCACGCGGTTACCGGCATTGGTGTGCGTCCGTGAATTGCCCTTTGGGGAATTTGTTGTTATGCGTCAACGCCACTTTAGCCTTTGGCGTATGTGCGTTAATTCCTCTTTAGGGAATTTGCTGTTTGCGTCAAGGTCACTTTTGCCTTTGACGCATGTGTGTGAATTCTCCTTTGGGGAATTTGCTGTTATGCGTCCAGGCCACTTTGGCCTTTGACGCATGTGTGAATTACCTTTTGGGGAATTTGCTGTTTTGTGACGCCACGTCATTTGCTTGGGATTTTGCTTTTGACGCCTAAACCAATCATCTCAGGATTGGATTTTTTTTGGTGTTGGCACCACCTCATACCTTACATTTGGGAATCTGCCAATGATGCCTAAACCAATCCTCCCGGGATTGGAATTTTTTTACTGTTGACGCCACCCTTCCTCTTGGGTTTGACGCTTTTATCAGTTCTCTCGGGACTGATAATAAAAAAATTCTTCATTTTTTTTTTTTTGCTTCGTTGGTGCACTTCATCGGTTTGAGCATCGACCTTTGACGCCTGGACTAATCCTTTTGGGATTGGGATTTTTGCTGTTGACGCCCCCTTCCTCTTTGGGTTTGATGCCTATATCAGTCTTCCAAGGACTGATAAAAAAATAGTTCTTCCTTTTTTTGCTTAGTTGGCACCACCTCATCCGTTTGGGAATCAGCCTTTGACGCCTGAACCAATCCTCTCGAGATTGGGATTTTTTTGTTGTTGACGCCTATATCAGTCCTCTCGAGATTGATAAAAAATAATTATTTTTTTTCGCTTGGTTGGCGCCACCTCATCCGTTTGGGAATCGGCCTTTGACGCCTGGACCAATCCTCTAGGGATTGAGAATTTTTGCTGTTGACTCGCCCTTCCTCCTTGGGTTTGACACCTATATCAGTCCTCCTGGGACTGATAAAAAAATAATTCTTCTTTTTTTTTTTTGCTTAGTTGGTACCACTTCATCCGTTTGGGAATCGACCTTTGACGCCTGGACCAATCCTCTTGGGATTCAGATTTTTACTGTTGAAGCCCCCTTCCTCCTTGGGTTTGACGCCTATATCAGTCCTCCCGGGACTGATAAAAGCTAATTTTTTTTTTTTTTTTTGGCTTAGTTGGTGCCACCTCATGCGTTTAGGAGTCGACCTTTGATGCTTGGACCAATCCTCACGGGATTGGGATTTTTGCTCTTAACGTAGTCCAATCTTCCTTGGAATTGCCTTTGTCGTCTAAACTGATCCTTTCGGGATCGAATTTTTTGTTTATAAATTCTCTTCTCTTTCTTTCTCTTCTTTATTTTTTCGTTGATCCTTGTGGAAGGCAAAAGGATTGTCGTGGGCCGGCTCCCTTGAAGTACTCGGACGGGGATGGTCCTCCTCGCCCTCCAACAAGTTGGGTTGATAGTCCTCTTATTGATGATTGACTTTGAAAGAGAGTGCCTCCTAGCGTTGTCACGCCCGAAGGTACTGGAATGTGAATGTCTTTTCCCGCCAACAGATGCTAATGTGGGTATAGATCCTCCTTTGGAATCCATTCCTCGCATGAACTTCCAATCCGTGGCTTATCCTCTTAGTCAGGTGCGAATCAAGTCGCATGCTGGTCATCCTACTAGTTGACATGAGTGGTGCCAGGATATTCTGGATATTGATTTCTTTCGGCAAAAACTCTGGAAGTGCAGTATGAGGAATGTTACCCAAGTGTGTATCGAGTCGAATGTTATTGTTGATAAAGAAGTGATCTTTCAACTGCTTTGTCGTTGGAATACGACATCCCATACTTTTGTGGCTGCTTGGGGTGAGTTTGCCCCTTCTTTAGAGGATGTTTATGTTACTTGGCCTAGAGGTTGTTGGTGATACTGATCTTGCCACCCTTTCTCCTAGCACTGACGAGTTGCGCCTTATTAGGTTATTAACCAAGGCACAAGTTCTGGCTAGTGCCCCTGCCAACTATTCTTCTCGTTCCAGTTCAAAGGAGTCAAAGGCACGTCCCTCTTTCAGCGGTTGGGTTCGTTACTTCTTTAAAGACATTAAGCAGCTAAGAGGTGAGGACGATGTTCCCCAGGCATCTACTGGGGTTGGGCATTCTGCGGATTATATGTTCGAAGCTTTTCTCGCTCTCTTCCTCTCGAGATATCTCTTCGAGGGTTTGCCACATGAAAGAGTGCAGGATCGACACTTCGTTATGGTGATATGCATGGCGCAGGGCGTCCGATTTCCCCTAGTAGTTTTGTTCTTGGGTACTCTCTATTATAGGATGGACTTGGTGGAGGATATGTCCTCCTCATGTGGCAGGTATGATATTGAGTCCTTCATTCCCATTGTCTTTTTACAACTCTTCATATTTGAACGGTTCAAAGAGTATTGCCCTTATCCTCGTACTTTCCCGGATGATGATGGGCAACGCCTGCGAGTAGTGTTATGGGATAATGCCAAATGGATCAAAAGTATTAAATTCATTATCTTGGTAGATGATGAGTCGCAATTTATATTTCACCCTTATCTCGAGGCATTGCCTGGTATAGAGTCTGTTGGTTATCGAACTAATTCCATGTTGAGTGTTGTGATCTTTAGTAACTGAAGCCACATATCATTTGACTTGATGTCCTACATCATGAGTGTGCTTCTGGGTTGCCTCCCAGCTAGAGTAGAAGGGGACGATGGTTATGTTCCAAAGGCCTACAACCCTCAGCTCTTTGTTTGCCAGTTTGGGCTTAAGTAGACTCCTCCTTTGACACCAGCGTTGGATTTTGATGCCGCAAACACAAGTTCTCTATATACCAGGCGCAACATCCGTTAGTTATTCCATACCTTCATGATGTCAAAGTAGTGGGAAAAGATCACCGTCCAGGGTGTACTCCAGAGATGGTGAAGTTTTGGCACAGGTTTTGGCATAATGCCTATGCTTTTGGCAGTGCTAAAGCACTGAGGGTCCCACTAATCTACATCCCTGTTAAGCATGCCAAACTGAGGTTGCTGTTGTGCCATTCTTCCAAAAAGATTACTCCCTCTGTCGACGGGGTCCGCAAAATCTCAGCCAAGACTGCTAATGCATCAGTTTCGACCATTCTTGCAGACATTTACCTCCTCTAGAGAATCGGTAAATCCTAATATATCAACGTCATCTGACATTTTTTTTAGCACTTTTCCTGTTTATATATATATATATATGTGTGTGTGTGTGTGTGTGTGTGTGTGTGTGTGTGTGTGTGCATACGATTCCTTCTTTCATTGTTTTGACTGTTCTATGATCTACTTGCCCTTTGTCTCATAGGTGCATCTTACAGGTCATGCTGGTTCATCTTCCAAGCGCAATCAGCGTCCTATGGATATTCCCCCAGTCCTTGTTCCGAAGGAGGAGTTTTCGATCTCCGAATATGAGGCTGAATTGAATGAATTGATAAGGGCCAAACTCATAACTCCATCCCTCTCAGCCCTGAAGTTGACATATGACATCGCAGCCTCGGCTCGAGTAGGATGTTGTCAACAAGAGTTGTCTCCCCTAGTACTTCCCTCATATTGCGCTCAACTGAAAGATGTGAGACTTTGATGATTTGTTTTTGCTAGTACATGTTTCATTTTGCACATATTATTTTCTTATGTAAGGTAATGTTCATGTCCTCTAGGTGAGTCTGGTGAGTGTTAGTGTCCTCTTACTCCCGGTGTTAGGGTCGCTGCTACTGAGGCTTTCTTTGAGAGGGAGGAGACTCCTATTGCTTCCACAATACTTTCGAGGAAGGCATCATCTAAGCGAAGAGGGAGGGAGAGTAGTCCTAACACCCCTTTAGTGTCGCCTCCTTCTAGGCGGATGAGGGTGCTTGATCCGCTCGTGGAAGTACCTCTGAGATCTTTGATTCCTGATGAGGAGGACGTTCATGCCATTGACGCCTCTAGTGAGAGTGGTCATTCTTATGACTTTGTTGATGATGGATTCTTGGGTCCAGCGAGTGTGGATGCTTATGCTGATCCCCTACTACCTCCTATTGAAGCAGACACTCGTTTCATGTTCGTAAGAAAGATCTACATCCCTTGTGCCTACAGCTTTATTCTTCGGAGGATCATCGATCGTTATGGCTATCCTGGCACTGAGATATCCTTTTCTAGTCCTCACCTTCGAGCCTTTTTCTACTCAGCTATATGTTTGTTGGTTGGACGTCTTCAGGAGACACGGCTGTCCACTCTTACCGTGGAGGATCTCCATGATATGCGGAAGGAACTGGAAGATCCCTTAGCAGCCGAGATGAAGCTAGATTGGTTGATAGCGCACCTAGGTGCAATGGAGAAAGCTTTGGAGCACCTTGCATGTTATCGAGAGCTGCAGATTTCCCCTACTACTCAAGACTTGGAGTCCCGCGTATTCGATCATGAATTTAAGATCAAGGCATTGCGAGTCCAACTCTTAGAAGAAGAAAGCAGCTATATGTGGTTAAAGCCAGATTGGTAGGTGGTGAAAGTAGACTTTCCATTTCTCTTTCTTGGCTTAAGAACAACAAGTTCGGTCGTGGCCCTCTACTGGTGGATCTCTTAGAGACGCCTTGATGTTATTCCTTTTACTTAGTTCTGCTGTAACTCTCTTTGTTTGAAGGATTAATGACTATCATCATTTATTGGCGTACTCTTCATATTAATGCTAGCATATCCTAGTAATTTATGCGTATTTGTTTTGTCATAAATGAATAGTCATGATGATTAACTGACACATCTTATGAAGTAACCCCTAGTTCCTATATAGAGGATGGGGAGGGTTAGAGAGATTCACCTTATTTTTCAGCTCATGCAGATCGCCTGGTAAATCTTCTTGACGTCTCTCTCCAATAGTGTGAAGAAACGATGCTCTGGCTTGCTTTACGGCCTGTCTTAATCGTCGATCTTGACATTTTTCTAATGGTGATCAGTATGTAGGAGACTTAGTCCCCAGCGGAGTTGCCAAAGTGTAGTGGGTGATTTTGTGAAGGAGTCACCAACGGTAGGATTGCTAATTGGCGAGAACCTAAATCAACAGGTGACCGTATCCCGTCTCTAGAAGAACTAAAGAGTAAGACTAAGTAACCGTTAGCACGTGTCGAGTAAGACGAGGGGATATAATGGGTCAAGGAGTTACAAATTCTCCAACCCCTATGGCTCTAATTGAGATTATGACTGAACCTTTTGTAGGCTGACTACGTACCCAAACAGGGATCAAGTCAGACGTAGTTCAAGGTCTAGGAATTTCATCAATGATCTCTCCTTTTTTCATCTCTCATCATCATCTGTTTCAAGGAAAGTGAGCTGCTATTTATAGAATTTTAGAGAAAGATTACAGAAGTTAAGTTCCGTTAAACCATTTCTAACGGTGTTAAAATGCTAACCTGAGGTAACATGCATTAATTACCCCAATCTCTTAGGTGGACCAATCCCGAGTCATTTTGATGAATTATATGTTTGCCACTGAAAACCGTGACACGACATGTAGTTGATGACATCACAAGAGATTGGTCAGTCTTCCTGTATGTCATGCTCATGATGCCTCGATATGGGCGTTGGCAATTAGTATGTATTCGTCAAGCGATAGTAAAGGTTGCTTAGCCTTAGCGCTGTCAAGACTGTCTAGTCTTGGCGCCATTGAGATTGTGTAATCTTATTGCTTTGGAGGTTGTCTAACCTTAGCACTTTTGAAATCATTAAGTCTTAGTATGTAATAACCCAAACAAAAATAATAGAGTTAATATATAAATAATAAAAGATTAGGGGTAATTTAAAATTTTAGTAGTTAGCTGTTATGTTTGAATTTTAACCGATTGTGATTGGTGGGTTGTACAAATAGGAAACTAGGTGCAGCACACATAATCATAACTTCTAAAGTTATGACATGTGGCTAGGATCTTGTAAGGATCTCAAAATATAAGAGACTAGGATCTTGTTGGAATCTCAATATAAGAATTAATGGCTAAGATCTTGTAGGAGCCTTCAATCTCTAATTGATGACTGAGATTTAAATACGAATTAGAAATACTCTTTAATTAGAAATGATTCATATAAAGAAGTAAATAGTAACTAGCTAACTAAGACTAGGAGACTAAGCCAGAGGTTAAAGAATTAGTAACAATTCTCTACAAACTAGAATAGCAACTATTTAAACCAAGCTAGGATTCTAAAATAAGAATTAGAAAGAAACCAATTAAGGCTAAAATATTATTCAAAGGGATGAGATTCAAATAAAATAATCTACGGGTAGAGATTAGAGTTTCTAATCTTAGAGTTCCTAACAGCCTATATAAACAAAAGCCCTTGAGAGGCGGATTCATTGCTTGGAGAAGAAGGAGAAGAAGAAGAGGAAGATGAAGGTGTGAATTTTCAACACCAATCATCAAATCAAGGTAAGTATTCAAGTCTAACTTTATTTTTGATTTAGTTAGGAGTACAAGGTTAATTTATGTAAATAGTGTTTTTGTGAGAGAGTCACCAATGGTAGAATTTACTTATCGACGGGAACCTAAATCGGCAAGCGACCGTATCCCGTCTCTAAAAGAATCAAAAGAGCAAGATTGAGTGACCGTTAGTAAGGGTCGAGTAAGACTAGGGGAGATGGTGTTAGAAGTTTGTGATCTCTTTTCAGAGTCAAGTTTGAGCAATCTTCCATACTCCTCCTATCACTCCTAATCT
Organism: Pachysandra terminalis; assembly: GCA_031762675.1. Classification (NCBI taxonomy): domain Eukaryota; kingdom Viridiplantae; phylum Streptophyta; class Magnoliopsida; order Buxales; family Buxaceae; genus Pachysandra; species Pachysandra terminalis. Next base: position 11,116,127 of record JAUPMG010000001.1, on the reverse strand, counting down.
AATGGTCATTTTAGACTGTACCTGCAACAGGTTGCCTACTTACCCAAATAGGGATCAAGTCAGACGTAGTTCAAGGTCCACTAGAAGAGAAAGGCAAATAATGACTGCAAAACACGGGTCGAGTCAGGTTAAGTGAAATAGTACTCAAGGTGCAAGAAATTCGTGATCACACATCACAAGTGTGTTTTCATAGGCTAACTTGTTAAGGAAATTCTCCAGTCTTGTTCTTAAGAAATGAGCTACTATTTATAGTGTTTGGAGAAAGATAACTGAAGCTAGAAATCCGTAAGAAATTGTCTAAAGGTGTTAAAATGTTAACCCCGGGTAACATGGATTAATTGCCCCAATCTCTTAAGTGGACCAATCCCAAGTCATATTAAAGAATTACAAGTTTTCCACTAAAAATTGTGACACGGCATGTAGTTCATGACAAGAGGTTGGTGAGTCACCCTGTATGTCACGCTCATGATGCTGAGATATGGGCGATGGTGATCGGTAGTATGAGTGTAGTAGAAGTTGTTTTTAGCCTTGGAGTTGTTGAGGCTATCTAGTCCTAGCACTCTTGAGGTTCTCAAACCTTAGTGCTTTCGAGACTGTATGAATGGAGTGTCAATGTCTTACAACGTTCAGGGTTATCTTTCCCCTTAGGTGTAAACTCATATTGACATGTTGACGTCTCACATCGTCTAGGGTTATCTCTCCCTTTCAGATGCGAATTAATATCAACTTGTTGACGTCTCACATCATCTAGGGCTGTCTCTCCCTTTTAGATGTGAATTCATATCAACGTGTCGACGTCTCACATCGTCCAAGGCTATCTCTCAATTTTAGATGTGAATTCATATCAATGTGTTGACGTCTCTCATCGTCCAGGGCTGTCTCTCCCTTTTAGATGCGAATTCATATCAAAGTGTCCACCGGGACGCATCCTTTGGTGAATATGAGGCGCACCTCTATATCGACTGCTCGTTGAGGGGATTCGGCTTGCTTCCGTGGATATCGACTTCCCGTCGAGGGGATCCGGCTTACCGCCGTGGATATTGACTACTCATCGAGGGGATTCGGTTTGCCGACTTGGATATAGACTACCCGTTGTGGGGATCAAGCTTGCCGTCGTGGATATCGACTGCCCGTCGAGGGGATCCGGCTTATCGCTGTGGATATCGACTACCCGTCGAGGGGATCCGGCTTACCGCCGTGGACAGCATCATTTGTAGTGTTGTTCCATTGTAGTGACATCTTTAGTGTTAACTTAATGAGATGATGTTCCTGAGGCATTAGTCTGACGAGTTGATCACCTGCGGTACCTCTATGGTCTTGGGGGGATTAACTTTGAGAGTTGATCACCCGCGGTACCTCTAAGGTATCGATGGGATCAACTTTGAGAGTTGATCACCCTCGGTACCGCCTGAGGCGTGGGGGGAACAGCTTCGAGAGTTGATCATCCGCAACAACTTTAAGGTATCGGAGGGGATCAACTTTGAGAGTTGATCCCCCTGCGGTACCATGAGGTGTGGGGCATAAAAACTTCACAAGTTGGCTGCTCTTGGCTTCCTCGAATCAGACTTCCTAGGGGGTCACCCATCCTGGTACTACTGTCACATCCCGAACCGGAAATTCCCGATTACGTAGGTTTTCTAGTTCAGGTGTAACCTTCACCCCGTATTTCTACG
>JAUPMG010000001.1:11104340-11114354 GCA_031762675.1 Pachysandra terminalis | reverse complement strand
AAACCCCTAATTAAATATCTAATTTTTAACTGCTCGGACAGGTTGGCTCCTCAACTCGCCTCAAATTCTTGAGTTGATCTAACATTCTAAGGTCAGGCTTTGTAGGTCATTAATCTCGGTCACTCGTGAGATTTACTCTAATTACTTAAGTTAGTTAAGTCACTAATCCTAATTAACTTAATGGTCAAAGATCGGGTCGTTACAGGTACCCAGGGCTTAATAATGCACAGGGTACCACATGCTTAAAAATTAAGCCAAGGGTACCCCCTTTTAATGCTATGGGTATCCTGTGAATCATTAACCTTGAGTACACAATGCAAAGAGGGGGTACCCTTAGATGCATTTTAACAAAAGTCAAACAAATTTTTTAGATGAGCCTGTACAAATAAGAAAAAATAACAAATAACAAACCTTTTCTTAAAGTTGTAGAGGATGCAGAGCGTTGTGAAGATTGAAAACTGTTTTCCCCTTATTTTTTATGCTCTTCTAAAGATTTTTCTTGTAGACTTTCAAGAGGTGATACACTTGGCCTCGACACTGAGAAATAAGAATAGTAGGGAAGAGGTCAATTGAGAAGAGATCGACTTCTTCTCTACTCTCTTAAAATGAGAGATACACCAAGAAGAGACAGAAGTTGACTTAAAAAGAAAAAAGGGTATTAAAAATTAAAAAAATATATATTTTAAAACACTGTTACATTTTGCGACAAGCGTTAAATCCGTGGCAGCAATCGGTATTGTATGGATTGATGCAAGTCTTAAGCTGTATAGGATACGGAGCCTGGAGCAATGCCTTAATAACAACAGATTAGATATTTTGAGGAGCGTTGATGGACCGCTAGATAGATGCTATATTTGTTCAAAACCAAATGCACAAGAGAAGGGAAAGTAAAAAAACACGAATTTTATATGAGATCTGCATGAATTCCTTCTTCTGGGTTTTAAAGCATTTGTTGTACAATCTTCCATGGCTTTGGATTTGGGTCTCTCTGTTTTTGCTCCATCTTTGATTTTATCGAATTCTTCTGTTCATGGGTTCTCTTCAAAAACAGAATTGAGAAGGAAGCTGCCCATTCCGTCTTCACTTTTCCATACATTTACAAGTAAGCCCTTGAACCTCTTTTTTTTTTTTTTTTCCTCTGGGTTTTTCTCTTTTTCGAATTTGGGTTTCTGGAGTTTCAATATAGAGCTTGTCATGTGCAAGAATTCCTGTTGTCTAGTATTTTTGTTAATGGTTTTGGTGGTATTAGTCCTTAATATTTTTATAGGATAGAACAGCAATTTTGAGTAGTCAGTAATTACCTTTACATTTGAAGATATTTCAGTTAGATAATTATTTATACCTTGCAGAATTTTCAATCTGGTTCTCCTCCAGCAATGATTCTGAAAGAAGTATTTATACTAGTATTTTTTTTTTTTGGATTGAATCTAAGCTGGAAAGAAGTGCAGCTGATCTACATTGAAGAATTCTGATCTGGGTTTTAAGTTATTTGTATTTTTGGGGAATTTTTTATTTTTCCTTGTATGATTCTCAGCCAGCTAGAACCAGTCAATCTTTTAGCTCCGTGAATAAGATTTATCTGGGTAGTATATAGAGAGTGACTTTGGATTGGAATATGGTGGTTGAGTTTGATGTACTTACCTATTCGGTCCCTTAAACCAGGCGGAAAATTATCCACTTTAGATCCAAGAGTCTCATTTGACTATAATCTTGGTGGTGAGATCAGCGGGAGGGTTTGTAAATAAATTAGATTTGCTGTATTTTTCTTAGATTATTGAAGTTCTTTCGTTTTATCCCACTAAAGTGGGAAGTTGCATATGGCATAGAACATAGGGCTCAGAGAGGCTTGATGATAAATAAAATCTCGAGTACTCAGCTAAAACCTCAGCCTCAGAAAATATGAAATATTTTATTGTTGAGAATTTAAAAATCATGTTGCCTATAAATACGTGGTGGCTAATCTTTTCAATGTTTTTAAATCTAAAGAGGTTTCTTTAGAAACTAAAACATTGAGTTTTTATGGATGCATATTTTAGCTGCAGGGTAGATAGTAGCCGATTGTAGAAATATTATTCCTAAAATCGCTAAGCTTTAATAGAAATGGCTAACATTCTATCTGTTTTTAATATGACTTGTTTCGTGGGTGATTGGATTCATTTTGTCTATGAGCCTTCCTTAAATCCTTTCATTAAGTTTTATTGCTCTCCAATATTTTGAAAAAATTAAAGAATTTATGCTCTTCTTCTTCTTCTTCCCTTTTTTTTTTTTTATATATTTTTTATTTTCTACTTGTATTTTGAATGGCCCTCACTAGTTTTGCTTATTCTAAAAGACAAAGAAGGTTGTAAAGCCACATTTCATTGTGGAGGTGCAAAATATCTCCAACTTATAAAATGGCCTACAATTAGAAATTCGGAACATACGGTAATAGAAAGATGATATGTACTAGAGTTACACAAACTTTAAACCTTGAAAATGTTGGATAGAAAACAATTGTACTGGGGGAACACTAACTTGATAAATATTTCTTTTTTCCTTTTAATAGGTCTTGAATTTAAACCAATCCTCTTGTAATGAATTTATTTCTTTTAAATAAAACTTTATTCCATACCAATTATACTTTTACTCGATGAAGATTACTTAGGCCGTGATATCCTCCCCGCTTCCACCTTTCTATTGTCATACCCATGATATGTTGAAATGAAATCCACCATACAGACTTTTCTCTAGGCTATATTCTGGATCATTTTCCATAGTCTCTTGATCTTCTAAAATATTGGATACCAGAGCACCATAAATGCTTGAAGTTCGGGGCTGTAGAATGGATATCTGCTAGGTAGGACCCATCTACTATGTTCAATGCCAAACCCTTCATATACTGCATGTATATGTTGCAGTTACGTTATGAAGATGGGGGTGCATTAACATCCTGATTCAAGCAATTCTCTTCAGTAACTATGTGACACTTTAAGAAATGTGATCAAATGTAACTTTTGATGGGCTTTGTTCTGTTGTTCTATTGTTTCTTTTTGCATTACTGCAGCTATAGCAACAGTGCATGTCGTACATAAGGATGGCTGGTAGCATAGTTGGATTTTTTTTTTTTTCAAAAGGCCATGTCCTTCTCCCATCTTATTTATGGTTGTCTAAGTTGTTATTATAGGAAAAGTTATTTCCCAAATCTCATATCCAACTGGAACATCCCCTTTCCCTAGTGAAGGCACCACCGGCATCATATCAAGGAAAGTGTTCTCTACAATTCCTAGAAGCAGTGGTTTCTCATCTTCCAATAGCGGTCAAGATGACTCCTCTGACCAGGCCAAGGTATGTATAACCAATTCAAGATAATTTAAATTGGCCTTTTCCCTTTCTTCTTCACTGAGCTTCTAAGTGTACTAATATGGTTAATTCCTGGGAAAGAAACTCTCCTATCCTTTACTAATTAAAAATGGCATTCCATCTGTTTATTTTTCAACTGTATTGGCAACGTATGGACTTCTAATATGAAAGAATAACATAAAAGGAAAGTTTGCTGTCTTGATATTGTTTTTTTATAATATCTAAAAATTTGATTTTATGGGAAATTGAACATTGTTAAGCGTGGTTTTCTAATCTTGATATGTTGCATAATCATATTTCAGCATGTTCTCTTAGTGATAAAAGATGGATACTATAACATTGAGAGGAAATCTTGAAATGCCACCAAACCAAGATTTATTTCTTAGGTACTTTGAAGGATGCTGCACATGAAAGGGTTCAAGGAATTATTGTTTAATATGTCCTCTCTTAGAGATTTCCTCGATGAAAACCAACCCTGATGTAAAAATAAATCTAAGTAAAACAGTTTTAAGCATGCACTAGTGTTTTCACCCTTTGATTTATTGGATAAGATTTTATGGTAATCTGTTTCATTGGATGGATATAATATTCTTGCTGTTTCCCAGGAGTATATTGATAGGTTTCACTTGTGAATTCGAGTGTTTATCGGCTATAATCTTCATGTCTTTCAAGTGAAATATACATATAAAGTAAGTGATAACTGAATACAAGGAACAAAAAAAGATTATTGAATCTTTGTTCTGATTAGTGTTTTAGTTTCTGAAATAAAAAATTGCTCTAACAGTTCTCTCCTTTTGGGTTCTTATCTCATTGACTTGGATGTTAATAGTCCTATATGCAAGTTTTTCCCATGGCAGGTACCTTTTGGATACTCAAGGAAGGATGTTTTGTTGATTGGGCTTGGAGTTATTGTGGTTGGTATTGGCTTAAAAAGTGGATTCGAGGTAGCTTTGCTCCCGTTTCTTATTGTTTCTCTCAGTTTTAAACTGCATCTAAAATAGCTATAGTTTTCTATGTTTCTTTTTTTTATCCATTAATTAAACATTTTGTATTTTAGGAGTCTGACATCTTGGTTTAGGTTTTAGAAGAGAAACAGTAATCATTATGGCCTATTTTGCATTTATGCATATGCTGATACTTACATATGATGAGGAACTTTAAATTTTTTCAAAAAAAAAAAAAAGAAAAAGAAAAAGAAAAACAGGAAAAGAAAAAGAAAAAAAGAAAAAAAGAAGAAAAGAAGAAAAAAAAAAGAAAAAAGAAAAGGGAAGAAGAGTTAGGCTTGTAACATATCTGCTGTTATTTGTACAAAATGTTTGGTGTCAGCTAATAGATACCTTTTCTGTTTTCCCTGAACATGTTCTCATCCTGATATTGATATCCTTTTAACGTGCAGTTTACTGGGGTGGATCCTTTACAGGCTGGAAATGTTGTTCAGTTGGTGCTGGTCTTGGGGCTAATAATTGGATGGATTTCTACGTACATATTCAGAGTCTCAAACAAGGAGATGACATATGCTCAGCAGCTACGTGACTATGAAAATAAAGTCATGGAGGTGAACCCTTCATAGAATTATCCTTCTTATGTTTAACTATCATGAGCTGTTTCATTTCTCCTAATATTTATTTCTTTCTCTTTATTTTTTTCCATCAGATTTTCTGGATTTGATTGCTTGGGTTTTAAATTATTAATTCAGATAGAAAACTTTGCTTTTTGTATGCTTGAAAGCTTAAATACCATGTCTTTTAGATTAAATGGTGAGTGCTTGATAAAACAACATGAGTTCATTTCATGTGTAGGAGGGTTAAATGCACAATCCCTAATGTTTTGTATAGTACTCTTATGGACCATTCACCATATTTTCCATCATAGTAATGAAGTATGAGCAGATATTTATCAGTCAAGATTTCTTTCCATTCATTGTTTACCTTACCAGATTCATCTGAAAAAGAAGAAGAAGAAATCAAATCAGTACGGTGTTCTGTAGGTTCTCAGACAATCTATCTGATTAATATGATTGATTTCTTCGTTCTGGAATCTTGAACAATTAAAAGGATCAGATTACATGTAATGCAACACAACTACGGATTAAATTCCCTCTCTCTCTCTCTGTTCTGTAGGTTCTCAGACATTCTATCTGATTAATATGATTGATTTCTTCGTTCTGGAATCTTGAACAATTAAAAGGATCAGATTACATATAATGCAACACAATTACAGATTAAATTCCCTCTCTCTCTCTCTCTCTCTCTCTCTCTCTCTCTCATATTGCTAATTAGATTGAAATACATCTGATTTTACAGAAGCGGTTGGAGGGACTAACAGAAGGAGAGCTCGAAGCATTGCTAGAGCAAGTAGAAGAAGAAAAGCGACGCTTAGCTAGTGGTGAGCAGGTTAATTGAAGCTTATTTATTTACTTTTGCCACTTACTATGTCCAAACAAATTTCCAATAATGGTTGAAGTTGAGATCTCAAAAACTTTTGTACAGAAATAATTATCCTATAGAATAATTGTAAAATTGGCCTCATTTAGGTGTTGTGATGAACTGATGATCCTGTACATCATGGCATAGCTGTACACCTGGAGTTTGGAAGATAGATAGAAACATGAACCACTCCCTGACGAACATGTTATCCTGTAAAATATTAGCCATTTTGAGATGTTAGAAAATTACCTAGTATCTTAGGAAAAATTAATGAAATAAATTTTCATTAGGTAGTAGAAAACACATGCTTGTTTTCTCATAGTAGCTGACTAAACAATAAAATACGGTAGTAGAAAAAACGTGCTTGTTTTCTCCTAGTAGCTGCTAGAATCGTATTTGAATTGAACTTCTAATAGATGCAGTGATATAAAGGTAAAATAACTCAACAAACAAACAGAAGAATTCATACATTTGGTTCTCAAGCAAGCTCTCTGAAGGAATAAGTATACTCAAAATAAATCCTAATAAAACAAGTTCCACTCTTCTAAGAAGTTTATAATTATATTCTGGGTATTTTGGTCATGGTTTGAGAACCAGCTCTAGAAGTCCTTATTGAGTAGCAATGACACAGAGATCATATCAATTCCACTGCAACTGAAATTCCCAAAGCTTAAACAATTACCTTTACCATGTTTTTCTTCTTTGAGTTTTGGTTGTGAAGAAGACCCTTAACTGAAGTTAACCCATCCAAACCATTTATAATCTTCATAATCTCTAATCCACTAAGAATTGCACCCGTTGTAGCTGCGATAAAAACTGGACCTATACCAACAGCCAAAGCTTCTGAAGTCACTGGGTAGGAGATAAAGAAGTAAGTATAGCTAAGCCTCTCGTTATGGCCGAGAGGTTCAGGATTCCAATACCGATATCAGAGTTGATGTAAACATTGAACATGAGGTTGTGAAGGGACTTGTTAAGAAATTCACAGAAGTTTAGGCGAACAAAATAAGTATATTCTGGATCCATAGGGAAGACGCATGTGAGATTGAACATCGGTTCGGGTCCAGTTGCCAGATTCACTTGCTCTGCAGTGGGGTAAACCCAATTCAGGGCAGTTTTTTGTGTGATAGGAGCAGGAAAAGTTTATATTTTCTGGGCTAATTGATACATTGGTGACGAAGCTGTATGCATTGAGATTAAGGTACTTCTGATCATTCTCCCAGTTTCTTCCCAGGGTGTCATCCTCAGGGGTGAAAGTTCCTCCCATAGTCATTTGGTACATCATTTCTAGGCTATGTTCAGAGAGGCATGTAAAAGGGTTAGAAAGGGCTATTGCTAGTTCCTGGTTAGGAAACAATTTTTCTAGGATAGTAGAAACAACTTCGATCCCATAGACAAATGTGAGAGAGTTGCTTAAAGAAATGAAGGAGATGGTTAAGCTACTAGATTTACACATTGATCACATACTCCTTGGACAGATTGGAAAAATTGCAGTTCTTGAAAGTATAATTCTTCAATAGAACAAATTTTTCTCCAACTATTGTGATCAAAATGGATTCAAATATGTGGTCTGAATTACAAATGAGGTAAATAATGGTGGACCCAATGCTGTCCCTTGTGCTTGATATCAAATTGATACGAAGCTGGAGATGGAAAAATTTGCATTGTCTGGTAAATTGGAGAAGGGACACTAGAATCTTTCTGATTTTTTAACAGAAGTGAAGAGTGACTTAAATCAGGCACAAACCTTCGATCTTGGAGGGTGATTTTTCTGAAGGTCCACAGGTAATTGGGAACTTATCGACAGGTCTGAATGTATTATGAGTCAGAAACCATAATAAGCTCAGGGAAAAGAGCTGCAAGAATAAAAGGAGCGAAATTCAGTAGTTTCATTTTCAGTTCTTCGTCACTTTTGCAGCTTTTGTTCTCTTGCAGACTTGCAGACCCATATAGACTCGAGAGTTTCCCCAGACTTGCAGATCCAATCGCCCAGCCATGACCCCAGCAAACCCATAGCAAAAACCTTAAGAAGTACCCCAATGCACAGAGCATAAAGTCCCCACCCACAAGACACATAGGTGGGAGACAACAGAACCAGAAAACCAGATACAGGACCAAGTGGCAAATCATATTGACAGCAACATTAGCTCTCAAGGGGCACCCAGTAAGAAATAGCAAGAGTAACAACCAGAAAGGAACAACACACAGTAGTCACTAGAAGACCGATAGAGGCATACTCCACTCCAGATAGAGATCCAGCAGCAAGCACACCCCAGAGCAAATCAGCAGACAAACACCATCAGGAGATCAGCAGCCATTACCCAGAGGATGAGAGAAGCAACACCAGCAGCAAGGATAACCAGGAGGTGCTGTAAGCAGAGAACCCAAATACATGGTTCTTGAACAGTAGAGAACCAAATGGTAGCCCATACAATAGGAACAGTCAACAGACACCAATAGGAGAATAGCATCACACATCATGGTTGCTCGAAATCATCAAACAATGCCCTAGTTATAATTAAAGTCTTCATCTTAGCCTTGTCCTCCGTCTTGATAATCATAGTCATGCTATCCCTCATCTATAGATCCTAAAATATGGTTGCTCGAAAGCATAAGCTACACTTAGCTTAGTAAGTAAACAAATTAAAACAGTATTTAAGATTGAAGTAAGGACAATGCCACTCTTCATTGGTATTCCATTGACAAAAGCAGAATGTTAGAAACATACAAATAATGATATGAAGTGTTGTGCAATGCAATATGATATGCTGGTTCAATTATTAATGAATGCAATGCATGTTGTTTGGAATTCGAGTAGAATATGTTCCACACCCGATCGAATCTCAACTATCCATGATGTCTTATCAGTGTGAATTCCATCGCCCAAATACAAGGCAATGATAGCAGATTATTCTATGTGCGCATCATAGTTTCTAGGGTCTCCGACCTAGATGGTACAATTTCCTCATTTATTTTTTATCACGAGGACGAATCCCAAGGCATCACCCAGAACTTCCTTTGTGAACCATACGTTAGTCGATTTGCTAATAGAATTTCACTCCGTCATCCGTTAACAAAACGGGAATAAAGATTAGTTTATTGGGATTACGACTCCCTCAACACATGCAAATCAGTCCATCCGTGACTTCCTCACTAATATTATAATTCTTAGATTATAATAACACTCATTATATCCGTAAACTCCACCAATATGGAAATATGGGGTCATTAGACCCAAACTAAGGTCATTATGCTCCATAGGCATATGCTATACAAAGTGATTTGTGCACATTAACTGAACAAACAATTTGTGTATGTTAACATGTGTAATAAAATCAATAGAATATGATTATAACATGATTTAATATAATAAAAACCCATATCAAAATATCTTATGTTGGCAAACAAGGCCAAAACCTCATCTATAAATACTTTATGCAAAATATACATCAAATTCAAATTCTAACACCACAGGCAGTCTCAAATAGGCATATTAAACATGCTCGCAAAATTTACGGACAAACTTCATAAATTTTGGCAAGCCGCTTGGTCTGCCTCTAAGTTGCCGCTAGGTCATCTACAGCCTTGTCGGCATGCCGCTGACCATCGGCAGCTTGGGCAGTAAGCATTTTGTGTTTTCAGCTTTGACGTATGTTCAGTATTTTGGCCATAATGTTTTGTATACTTATCAGAATCACCTTAAATTTGTTGCACTGTGTTCCTAATGAACGGGGGAATCCAAAAATCAAACTTGGGTAGTCGGCACACCTTCCGGCATTCCGAAGGGCTGTCGAGTTGCCCAGAACAGTGGTCGGCACACTAAGCGGCAAGCCGCTTGGTCTGACGAACCTCGGGATCAGCCCAGAAAATTATAAAAACACATAATTAAGTCCTTTTTAGCATTTAATTAATCAAAACACACTTCATAGAATTGAATTCCAAACAAAACCTATAATTTAAATCACCCAATAATTTACTTATCTTACCTTGATCAGAGCATGATTTTTAAACCCATAATTTTAATACGTTTATCATATTTTGAATAAGAAGTAGAAGGTAGAGACAGGCTATGTCATACTTAAGGAATATGACATATATACCTAGTTCACATTGAAAATTAGGTTTTATTTGAATACTTACCTCGGATTGTTGATTGGTGTTGAGTAGAACACCTTCTTCCTCTTCAAGCTTGAACTTCTGCACTTCCTTCAATTTCCAAGCTTCCCAAAGTTGTAGAGTTGTTGTACCT
>JAUPMG010000001.1:11085146-11104240 GCA_031762675.1 Pachysandra terminalis | reverse complement strand
TTTGGTATCCACGTGGCAGCAATCCAACGATGCTGTATGGATTGCTGCAAGTCTTAAGCTGTAGAGGATGCGGAGCCATTAAGTTGCGCAGGGACACAAATACTCTGAGGCCAACCCTGTGGTCTACCCTGTCACTAAAACGCCAAGGGGGAGCGGGTGCGGGAGCGAGAGCTTGAGAGTCAAATTTGAAAATAGGTTGTAGTTCAGCGCCTAATGAGTGTTTGTATATATATTTCAATTTTTATTTTTATAATTTATGTATAAAAATATTTCAATTTTTATTTTTATGCTATAATTTTTTGAACAAAAACAAATAATATAAAAAATATTTCAATTTAACCTTATTTTCATTATAAAACAGATCCGTTTTTATATTTTCATAAAAACCCCTAAGAAATTACAAGCAAAAATCTACATGTTACAAAGTAGTATAAAACATATTATTTTATATTTTCACAAACCCCCCAAAAAATTTCAAGAAAACCCCTTTAGTTTTGTAATATTACTCAATCTACTTTTGAAAAGTCAAATATGTGGATTGTGGACGTTTCCGCACTCAGAACACGGATTCGCATTTTGAGCTTGGAAATGCCACCCAATCCCACAGATTGTGTGACATAGGGTCTAATATATGGCCTTAATGTGCTGCCGACACGTGGCCATAGGGTTGGCTTCCTCACGGTGCCCTCTAAGCTCGGTTTTCGTCTAACCCTTTTAACGAACATCAACTCCTAACACTCCGTCTGTTTGTTAAAATTTGAATTTTAAAACCAATTTTTTTCATCCCCACCCCTTGTTTTTTTGCGTGGATCCTCTGTGATGTACACCACAAGGGATTCCCTGTGAATAGAGACAGCCCTGAGGGCCAGAATGGTATTTTTTTCCCTCTTAGTGGGGCCCGAGGAGCGAAAATACCATTTCAGCCCGAGAGGCAGTCTCTACTCACAGGGGATCCACTGTGGTGTACATCACAGAGAATCCTAGTCCTTTTTTATAGGATCTAATCAGTCTGTAATAAGTGCGGATCTTTTGTTATGAACCCCGGTGATATCCAGTGTGATATGTCAAATACACCCGAGGTCGAAATAATAATTTTTCCCTCAGGTGTTGTATTTATGAGGGCAAAGTTACCATTTTTCCCTTCAGTGTATTTGGCATATCACGTTGGATATCACAGGGCTCGTAACAGAGGATTCATGTCCGTCTGTAACAAAGTCTCACTCTCTATCTCAACCTCTCTATCCTCTTTTGCTCTGGTTTTACTCTCCCTTTCATTCCCCGTCTCCGATAGACCCACTCTCGGCCATGTCCTCTCTTTCTCTCTCTGAGAGTTACCACCCCTAGATCTGGGTTTCTCATTGCCTTGCATGTTTTTGTGTATGCCAAACTTTTACATGCATACGACTCCCTTTCATAAAATTTGAATTTCTTGTTTTTTAATTTGCATTTTTCCATGATAGACATTGCCTGTTTATATAAAATGTTAAGTGGACACGCTCCATGATATGGTCGAGAATAGAATATGGAAAAAAAAAAAACGAGACTGTAAAATATCAAGTTTAATATGGTCCTTACTTAAAAATAAGTCAAAAAGACGGTCAATAAAACAAAAAATGTCAAAAATACTTTGATTAAATTGTTCAAGTTTAATATAGCAAAGATCCAAAAAAACAAAAATGTAAAAAAAGTAAACATAGAAGTGAAACTATCAGTTAATTACCAATAAATTTAAAAAATATATTATAGTATTAGTCTAAAAATTAATTTATAAATCTAAATACTTTACATTCACTAGAATAAGAAACTTTAATATTACCAATATACTTTAACATTACCAATATTTATTTTTTATAAGGATATAATGTAGTATTAAAGATTTTAAATTTTAAATTTAATAATAGAATAAAAAATAAAACATTAATTAAAGTCCATTTCTCTTTTCATCTCTTTATTAAAAGCTATTTTTATTATTATTCCCTAGTAAGTCCAGAGAGTTGTAGACTTTCAATCACAATAGCACTGGATAAAAATAAAAATAACAAAAGAAAAACTATTTAAACCTCATAATGAAAATAACACATCAAAAGATAAAAATTAATAAAAATATTCAATAAAATCCTTGAATCATGGAAAATAAATAAATATATTTATTTTTTCATATCTAAGAAGGAAAGATGATAATTTTTTTTGAAAATTTTAAAATAAAATCCTTGAATCATGGAAAATAAATAAATATATTTATTTTTTTCATATCTAAAAAGGAAAGTGACAAGTCTTTTTGAAAAGTTTAAAACGTAAAATGTACAAAATGTGTTTAATACTTTTTTGTGAAAAATACGTGTTTTTTAGTTATATAAAATTTTAAACGAAGTTTAAAACGTTTAAACATCAAAACGTGTTTTTTTTTTGAAAAAAATGGAGTTTTTAAATAGCATTTTGCTAACATTGCATGTAACTAAACATACATAATTTTATTTTTCTTTTTTTTTGTTAAATCTTTTCATTTCCTCTGTTTCTCAAGCAGCTTCAGTGAGTTGTGTTATCTAAGAAGGTCTTTGTAAATTGCCAATGTATCAAGTTTGTGGTTAGGAGATCTAGCTTCCAAGCCTTTTTGCATAGAAGCATACATTGTAATATATAGTTCTGTTCTTTGTTTTATTCCTTAAAAGACACATCAATATAAATGAAACTTTCCAAACTATTTCTTTCCTTTTCTTTTTCAATTTCTGGTTTTTTCTTTCTTCTGTTAATGAAAGACTAAAAATATTGCAGCCTTCTATAATGAGGATCCAGTAATCCCCAAAAAAGGAAGTGAAGCCTAAAATAGGACTGAACAATGGAGATATGAATAACAGTTTTTTCCTCACACCAAGGGGCATTTGGTTGGGAATAATCTAGATTCTGATTCTCATTTTGGATTTTAGCAGTTTTTTTGGTTGGAATTCTATAATTTGTATTCCAATTCTCATTCTGGATATAATGTAGCAAGTGATCCCTCCTGAATTACTGAGAAATGAAAACTAAGTGCTATATATAATTTCTCAACAAGTTTACTATGATACTTGAAGGTTGTAAACGATCCGGATCATGTACCTCAACGCACACGAACCCGAATCTACAGCAAAAGATCTATATCAAATCGGATAACGTACCACGTCAGAATATATGATTACTAGAACCAAATACAATGAATCCACACTCAGTCGACCTAGGGCTTTGTACGGAACCCTAATAGAAAATCCAGATCTTTGTAGGAAGAAGGGATAAAGAGATGAGAGAGTTCTCTAGGGGTAGATTCCCAAAAAAGTGAATAGTAACTGTCACGCCCCAAATTCGAGATATAAGATCTCGAGGATTCCAAGGAACTAACCTTCGGACCCACCATGTGGATACGGATAACCAGCCACAATATTAATCCTTACATGGTTGAATCAAAGTCTTGACAGAATATAAACATAAGCGGAAGTCTCTCAAAATTAAAACCATAGCTCAACAGAACATGTTAAGCTATCACCCACAAATAAAGTAATCTAAATCTCAAATGATCTCTATTACAATTCTGCCCTGTAAGGGTCAAACGAAATAAAATTCAAAACTGAATAAAATAAAGTCACGTAGTCTCAAAAGCAAAAGTATCTCAAACGTAAAATCTCCTCTCTAGAAGCCAGCCAGGATTCAAACAATCTGATTACCTGTAGAGATAAGGATCACCCGAAGCCTAGTAGAGAAATCCAACAAGTCTACAATATCTACTTTTATGCATGCTTGAAAATACGACTCATTACATGCATTTCAGCCATCATATAATATCACAGTCAAATGTATTTAAACATATCATCATACTAATCTCATGTACTAGTATGTATAATACAATCATCATACAAAATCATTATTCACACGGAAGCCATATAACGTCACGTCATAACAAGTCAATAGTTCACAAATCTCCTAGTCCCACTATGTTATTGCTACCCACATGATCCCATCATGTTTAAACATATTCTACATGGTCCAACCATGTTCCAAACAAAACAGACATACATGCGTACACATGGTCCCACCATGTGACACAACAACAAAGATCAAGCAGTCACAGTCTCACTATGTTCATCAACAAACACTACATGGTCCCACCATGCTACGGCCAATCAATCACATAAACAAACACCACATGGTCCCACCATATTACGGCAACCACATGATCCCACCATGCTACGACCAATCAACCACAAGGTCCCACCTTGCTACGACCAGTAACCACAAGGTCCCACCTTGCTACGATGTAAGGGCCTAGACCACCTTTTTGTTCTTTAATTATACTATATTCTTTGTCGTGACTCTATCTGCTGAATTTATTGCCAATCGGACAAGATCCGACCATGCGATAATATTTGTGATGATTTTGTGGTCCTTGTGTGATGCATAGTAGTTTAACTTGACTGTCTTAAGCTAATGGCATTGTTGTAAATTTCATGTTATGATGAGGTGTATGGCTTGGATTGAGTAGTTAATTTTGAATTGGCTTAGATGTGAGTGGTTAAAATTTAATGGTTGAGATTGACTAGTTAGGATTGGATGGCCTAGATTGTGCCACTTGTCTTTGGGGTATCTTGCATGGGAAGCTTAAGAGACAAGCTCATTTGGTTTGTTTGGTTTTGTGGCTTTGTTGGGAAGCTTGGAGAAGAAGGATCTTGCTAGTGTAAATTTCATCTTAGATTGTTGCTTGATTCAAAAAGGTAAGTGTAAATTCGTAAAGGTAATTAGATAAATCTTAGTTTTCTCTTCAATCTCATATGATTCATGCTTATTGTTTTATTGAATGTAGATAGCTGTGTTTGAATGATTATATTATGGTTATTGTATGTTTTGCTTGCTTAAATTTCACATATAATCATCTCCTTACCTTTGTGTGTTGAGAGACCTAAAAATCAAATAGAAATCCCTAATTTTTGGCCTGTTCGCGACGTTCGGCGGCCTCATCGGCGAGCCAACACGTCGCCTAACTCTTTCTAGGCGAAGGGCGAACCCCTCAGCGCGCCTAAAAGGCCGCTGAGTATGAACATCTTGAACAGGTCGCCGAGGACCAGTTCGGCTCTCCGAAATGGACCTCGGTGTGCCGAAGGGATCTCTGAAGAGGTCACCGAGAAAGGACACCCTGGTTTTGTTGCCAAATCTTAGAGAGGTTCGCCGGACCAAGCTTTGATGCGCCGAGGTGGGTTTCCGTGCGCTGAAGACCTCGTCGAGGACCCCGCCGAACTAGACCATTTACATACATGTTTTGATATTGGTAAGCTGATATAGATTGTCATACGTGATGGTTTGAATTATGTATATGCTCACATGTATGAATGCTAGTAGAGATGATGCCTTGAGAACTTAGACAAATGAAATGCTACATGAAACTACATGGAGATATGTGAGTTACTTTAGATTATTATATTCCACTCTGTACACCACAAGATGATTGTTTAGTTAATGTGCACTCTTCACAACACATCATGGACTCTAGACCACAGTGGTCAAAGAGTATGACCCTTTAACCCGAGACCTCACGGTTGCGTCTCGAGGATGGAAATGAGAGTGATGTGATCCCACATCTAGTGATGAGACCGGAAGGACCAAGTTGAGCGAGTAGCTAACCCAATACACTCTCCTTTGCCAAGGAGTATCAGACCCGAGGAGCAGAGATGGGCCTCTGTATATTAGTCAAGTGTCATGTTTTCCTAAGGGATACCACATGTGGCTGCAAGTCTCGGTCTACATACCACTGATAAAAAATAAGGGGGGATTGTGCCTCCTAGGTTGAAAACCCTTAAAACTATGTTGTACACGTAGAATAGCCCTATTCCTTGAACCGTTACGACAGGGGGATGATTTCAGAATGCTGGAACACGTTGGGGCGAATTCAGGTTGCTGGAATTCAGGTTGTTGGGACACCCCGAATAGAGGCTGTATAGGACGAGACATTTCACATTGACACTCTATTAGAGTTTGCATTGCACAACATACTTAGATTGTTTACTAGATCACCTTGGTGATTTTTATAACTTAGGCGCACAACATCACATTTAATAATTAATCTGCCTCATGCATTGCATTTGTTGTGTTTCCCTTCTTGTTTGTGCTTGAATTATTGTGATTGTTTAGACTCTAGGATTTACTTATGCATTCCTAAATTTACTTCTTACTGGTTTTATAGCTCATGCTTTTTAGCAACATTTCAGGATACTTAGAAGGTACAATCGTTGATGAGTGCTTCGTGGGAGAAGAATTATACAGGGAAGAAGACAAGTTTTACACACTCCAGTAACTTCATTGTAATGTTTTGGACTTCTTTTGTAATATTTTGATATACTTTTAGTTTTGATTCCTTTGAGAGGATACTTGGGTAGTATCTTCATTGTTAAATCTGGTTTTTAACCTAGAACAATTATTTTGATTTTTCTTCTACTACTATCCGATGTAAATATGTACATAACTCTTCTATTTTCTTTGTTAATGAAATTCGTTCATTTTTGCTAATGTCTTTGAATTAACTACCACTCTTCTTCCGAGGAAGTGAAGGTCATTATCTGGACCCCGCTGGGCCCCAGTGGTCTATTGGGTTTGGGTCGTGACATAAGAGCGAGATCACAGCGGAGCAACATTAAGGCAGAAGGATGACAATTTCCCCACCATATAGGTGGAGGGGGTGATTGTTGGGGTCCACCCATATGGTGGTGGGAACTATGTGAAGTGAAACCCTAATCCACCGTATCTTTTTCTATTTAAAGGAAGCCAACTAACCTTTCCTTGTTTGTAATCTCTTTGTAACCTTCTGAGAAACCCTAACCTTAGAGTAGGGATCTGAAATCTCTTGTAGAGATGAGATTGTGTGAGACTTTTCTTCTTGTAAAGGGGTCTATTCAGGTGATTGGGTTTGAGGGAGAAAGAGAGAGGGAAAGATCTCTGTATGAGTTGTAAGAATTTTGCTCATATAATGGAATCTTTGGTTGTCGATTGACAGCGGCCGTGGACATAGGTTAGTTTGGACCAAACCACGTAATTCTTTGTGTATTGTGATTATTTGGTGTGTTTTCTTCCTGTTTTGTTTTCTTTGATCCAAACTTGGTTTTCTGCACTAAGGATCCGCAAAGGGGAAATCGGGGTTGATTTCCTAACAACTACAAAGTCTATTGAAATCATCAAACAGTGTCCTAATTATAACTAAAGTCTTCATCATAGCCTTGTCCTCCGTCTTGATGATCATAGTCCTATTGTCCCTCATCTATTAATCCTGAAATATGGTTGCTCGAAAGCGTAAGCTACACTTAGCTTAGTAAGCAAACAAATTCAAACAGGATTTAAGATTGAAGTAGGGACAATGCCACTTTTCATTGGTATTCCATAGACAAAAAATAGAATGCTAGAAACATTCAAATAATAGTATGTAGTATTGTCAATTCAATATGATATGCTGGTTCAATTATTAATGAATGCAATGCATGCTGTGCACCTAAACATATATAATCACCACATGTAATCTAAGTATAATCATATGAATGCAATATGCATGCTGTTTGGCATTCGAGTAGTTATGTTCCACACTCGATCAAATCTCAACTATCCAAGATGTCCCACCAATGTGAATTTCATCCCCTAAATACAACGCAATGATAGCAAATTATTCTGTGCGCATCATAGTTTCTAGGAGCTCCGGCCTAGAGGGAACAATTTCCTCACTTATTTTTTTATCACAGGGACGAATCCCAAGGCATCACCCAGAACTTCCTTTGTGAACCATATATTAGCCGATCTACTAACAAAATTTCACTCGGTCATCCGTCAACAAGACATGAATAAAGATTGGTTTATTGGGTTTATGATTCCCTTAACACATGCAAATCAAACCATCCGAGACTTCCTCACTAATATCATAATTCTCAAATTATAATAATACTCATTATATCCATAAACTCCAGCAATATGAAAATATGGGGTCAAGTCAAGGCATTAGACCCAAACCAATGTCAGTATGCTCCATAGGCATCTGTTGTGCAAAGTGATCTGTGCGCATTAACTAAACAAACAATTTGTGTATGTAAACATGTGTAATAAAGTCAATAGAATATGATTATAACATGATTTAATATAATAAAAACCCAAATCAAAATATCACATGTTGGCAAACAAGGCAAAAACCTCCTCCATAAGTACTTTATGCAAAATATTCATCAAATTCAAACTCTAACACCATATGCAGTCTCAAATAGGCATATTAAACGTGCTCGTAAAATTTCACATCAATTAGACAAACTTCGTAAATTTGGCAAGCCGCTTGGTCTGCCTCTAGGTTGCCACTAGGTCATCCGCAACCTTGTCGGCATGCCGCTGACCTTCGGCAGCTTAGGCAGTAATCATTGTGTTTTCAGCTTTGACGTATGTTCGGTATTTTGGCCATAATGTTTTGTCTACTTATCAAAATCACCTCAAACTTGTTGCACTGTGTTCCTAACAAACAGAGGAACCAAAAATCAAACTTGGGTGGTCGACACACCTTTCTGCATACCGAAGGGCTACTGACTAGCCCAAAACAATGATCGGCACACTAAGTGCAAGCCACTTGGTTTGCCGAACCTCGGGACCAACCCAGAATATTATAAAAACACATAATTAAGTCCTTTTTAGCATTTAATTAATCAAAACACACTTCATAGATTTGAATTCCGAACAAAACCTATAATTTAAATCACCAAATAATTCACTTATCTTACCTTAATCATAGCATGGTACTTAAACCCAAAATTTTAATACTTTTATCATATTTTGAATAAGGAGTAGAAGATAGAGATATGTTATGTCATACTCAAGGAATATGACATTTATACCTAGTTTATATCGAAAGTAAGGTTTTATTTGAATACTTACCACAGATTGTTGATTGGTGTTGAGTAGAACACCTTCTTCTTCCTCTTCATTCTTGAACTTCTAGCACTTCCTTCAATTTTCAAGCTTCCCCAAGTTGTAGAGCTCTTGTACATTCTTCTTCGTCTTCTTCTTCTTCTTCTTCTTCTTCTCTCTCTCTCTCTCTCTCTCTCTCTCTCTCTCTCTCTCTCTTGAATAATGGTCCCCCTCTTCTTATATAGTTTTCTGGTTTTAGTTTGTATTAATCTAGGAGTCCTAGTTAGTTTGTATTTAGTATTCATTCTCTACCAGACTAGATTAGTTTAGTTCCTACCAAATCCCAACCATTGAATTAAGTGACCTAGTCTTAGTTGGACTACTATTAATTTCTATCTAGTTTGAATCCTTATTAGATTAGGACTTGTGTTATTTCTTTATTAAATCCCATCATTAAGATTAGATTAGTTTAATTCTAACCTTTAGATTTAGATTCCTAGTTTTAGTTGAATTAATCATTAATCCTCTTTTAATAATCTAATCCTAACTAAATTAGAACTAGTATTAACTTCTATTGAATCTCATCCATTAAATTAGATTAAAAGTTCCTACGAGATCCTAGCTCTTCATTATAACTTATGAGAGTTATAATTGCGTGTGTAGCTGTCACACCCCGAATTCGAGATATGGAATCTCGAGGATTTTCAAGGGAATAACCTTCGGATCCAAACCTTGGATGCGACCAATCCAATCACATGGTTTAATAGAGCATTGTATATAACAACGGAAATCTCAAAAAGTTAAAACTTAACAATCCCACATGATCCAAATTAATACCTACTATAATTACAACTGTCACCCAAATGGGTCAAAATGAATAAAACAAATCTAATACTCAAAGTAAATTAATTCATGTCTATAAATGAAGCATCAATCATCATGACCATCCTGCACTAACTCCTCCAGGTCTAGCTATCACTCGGGTGGATATATTGCAAGTAGGGGTAAGCTTTGGAGGTTCAATAGTTAAATCCAAGGAAACTACCCTAAACAAATCCATAGTCATATAACAACACCAACTTCATGCAAATTCCACACAACACATGGATATTTATATAAATCACAAACATTCATAGTAGTCCTCACTTAATGAATCTCACACAGTTACTTTATAAGAATGCACATCACTTCACATTAAACCTCTTTCTATATTACATCCTTATCACCTCATTCAATACATTCATAAAATCAGATATCATAGTATAGACATGGCATTTCCTAACTTTCTCTCACAACGTTACAATAAACAGAATTTAATTCCCAAAACAATCAACATGTAATTCCACCATACTCATAACCATAACCCATGAACCTAATTATGTTTACATACTTCTCATGAAACCATAATTCTTAGTAACCTCTCACCCACAATGAGCACACACAAGTCAAAATTACTACACAATCACACAACATAAGCAAATAGTCAATGTAGATGCACACAACACAAAGCAATCAATAATGAAATGGCAAGCAAGACAATATGTTCATGATATGAATGATATGATGCATATGCAGATGATGGAATGGAGATAATGAAATTGAATGCAATGCAGGGTTGTTAAGCTTAGCCTAACCATGTAACCGCACCCACATCTCTTTTAGGTAATAGTACCCAAGGAATGTGTCACAACACACAGACCATTTCCTTTCTGGGGACAAGTTAACCCATGGCAGAAACACCACCTCTCTTTAGGGAACAATTTAACCCAAAGTAGAATCACCTCTCATTTCTTTTTCAGGGAACATGTTAGCCCTTGGTAGAAATCACCCAACAACCTCACACCATGACCCACACCTCAAATCATCCTAGGAGTTCTAGAAACACAACACATAGAAATCAATAGACCCTCCTCCCTAAGGGGAGTTCTGAAACACAACAGTGAACCATGTACGATCACCCCCAAAACCTATACTTAAGACCTAGCCACTTGGGACCTCACATACATTACACATACTTCATACATCAACTAACTCACATTACCCATACATCAAACACACTCATATTACATGATATCACACATCACATAGTCTCGAAGACTAAAACACACCAGAATTATTCACAGTACACCAAAACAGAAGCACATAGAGTCATATAGTTGCACAATTATTTATACACACATTTCTATACTCAACCTATCGGGAACATAAACTAGCTAACCTCCTAATATGGGGTTATTAGGCTTCGATCGCAAGTCTTGGTTGACCAAAGGTCAGGTCGAAGATCTCGATCGATGTCTCGGTTCATCCTCATGGTCAGTCGATTGGGCAAAGAAATTGGGGATTTCGGTCAGTAATTTCGATCGGACTGAAGGTCGTACAAACTCTAGAAAAATTCCTAAATTCCTAAAAATCCATATCTTTCATATTTTGGCCTACAATTTTCAGTCTATACTCTGAAATCCACAGATCAACAATCAATACTTCCTATTCAATATTGCAAACTCTATATACATTCGCAAGCATAAATTACAGCAAATAATCATATTATCACACATATCATATATTTATCACAAATAAATCATATTAAATTAAATCTCAGTAAACGGATCCTAGATC
Organism: Pachysandra terminalis; assembly: GCA_031762675.1. NCBI lineage: Eukaryota > Viridiplantae > Streptophyta > Magnoliopsida > Buxales > Buxaceae > Pachysandra > Pachysandra terminalis. The sequence goes on along the minus strand of JAUPMG010000001.1, from coordinate 11,092,744 downwards.
ATGCTTTACTACTATATTCTCATGCAAATCAATCATAATCCATATACGTAATACTGTTATCATATTCTCATGCAAGTGTTTAGGATAATGTCCATAGAACACCTACCTCTGTCTTCTCAAGATCATTTCCTGCAACTCTTACGACTTCGAAAGATCACCACAATCATTTTCCTCTTGCTTTCCTTCATTTTTCTCCTTCTTCTCTTCTTTTCCTTCAATGGTTGAAATCTCCATATTTGGTTTTTCCCTCGAAACGTCTCTCTCCTTTGGTCGTGCGATTCAAAACTGACTCTCTTGATACGCATGTACCTATTTGGAAGGTGTCATGAGATTCTGGGTACTTCCTCTATCTCCAAGTTGATCAATTCAAATTCAAAAAGAAAATCCAAAAATGACTAACATGTCCTTACCTCGTCTCATGGGCCAAACAAGCAGTCCAAGCCCATCCTAGTGTACACGTTGGGCCCAAGGCCGTAATTCCTTGAAATTATAAGAATTACTTTACTTACCCCATAATCTCATTTAATTACCATTAAGTCCTATTCTTAAATTCAAGTCCTATAGTTCATGGCAGACTCCTCCTTGAGATTAATCTCATTTAAATCATAATTAAATTAACTTAATCATGATTCAAGGTCCGGGTCACTACACTTGCACTTAGTTTCCTACAGTACAACCCATCAATCACAACAAGTTGAAGTCAAACTAATGAGCTAATTTAATAAAATTTTAAATTACTCTCTATTCTTTTATTAATTACACATTAACCATATTATTTTAGTTTGGGTTATTACAGAATTAGGGATAAATCTACACTACAATATGATATGATATGATGTACACTACAATATGATAGGTTGTGATGTGCAATGCAATATGATATGCTGGTTCCATTATTAATGAATGCAATGCATGCTCATGCAACAATATATATATTCATCACGTGGGATTCCAGCACAATCATATAAAATGCAATATGCATGCTATTTGGCATTCGAATAGTGTATGTCCCACACTCGATCCAACCCTTGGCTATCCAAGATGAAAACCATCCCCCGAATACACAGCCAGAATAGGGGGTTATTCTACGTACGCACCGCAATTTCTAAGGATTCATCCGACCTAATGGGCACAATCCCCATACCTTATTTTTTATCATGAGGACATATCCCAAGGCTTAACCAATGTGACCTATTCGTTGTGAACCATACATTACTCGATCTACTAACATAATTTCACTCGGCCCTTTGTCTATACGACAAGCATTTGCCTCGCAAGACAAGAATCAAATTTCGTCTATTAGGATAGCGACTCCCTCAAAACATGCAAATCAGTCCATCCGGGACTTCCTCACTTATATTGTAATTTCCTGATTACAATACTTCTCGGTTATGTCCATAATTTCCAGAAATATAGAAATATAGGGTCAAGTCAATGCATTAGACTCACTTAAGCTCTAGATGGTTCATAGGCATATGTTGTGCAATGTCAATTGTGCAATTAACTACGCAATCAATTATGTATATGAACATGTGCAATATAATCTGTAAAATATGAATATAATATGCTTCAAATGATTTAAAATCCAAATAAAAAATACATATGATAGGTAAACATGATCAAAGTTCCTCAAATAGGCAATTTCTATCAAACATGTATCAAAATCAAATTTTAACACCACAAACAATCTCAATTAGTTATTTTAAACATGCTTGTAATTTCAAAGAAATTGGACAACCTTGGCAATTGTCGGTCAACCAACGACTCGAGCGACAGGTTTGGTTGACCTCTCAGTCGACTGACCAGTCTCGGTTGCCTAACCCAGGACCCAAAAAAATCAGAACCAATCTCGGTCGATCGACCAATAGGAGATCGACACGACCCAGAAAAGCTAATGGTCAATCGACAATTGACCCACACTCAGGAAATTTCCCAGAAACTCAGAAAAATCCTCATTATTTCTTTTAAAGCCAAAATTTAACTAAAGCATTTGTCATAAAACTAAATTCCGAAAACAAAACCTATAATTTAGAATACAAAACAATTCACTTAACATACATTGACCATCATATGATTGTCAAACCCAGAAAATTATACCTTTGATCATACTTTGATTAAGGGGTAGAAGAAAGAGACTTTAGAGAGATATGCTATGTCATACTTAAGGAATATGACATATATACCTATTTCTTATCGAAAATAGAGTTTTATTTGAGTATTTACCTCGAATTGTTTATGATGTTGAGTAGAACACCTTCTTCTTCTTCAAAGTCTAAAACTTCTGCGATTCTTCAATCTCCAACCTTTGAACTGCTCTTCGGTTGTTGCACTCTTCTTCTCTCTTCTCTTCTCTTGGAATATGGTCATACGTTTATGCCTAGTGTTTATATAGATTTCTGTTCTTAGTTTAACTTAGTTTAGGAGTCCTTATTAGTTTAGAACATGTATTGATTCTCAACCCTTAGATTAGATTAGTACAGTCCTACTTAATTCTAACCATTAGATTAAGAGTTCTAGTTTTAGTTGAGCTAATATTAATTCCTTTCTAACTTGAATCCGTATTGGATTAGAACTAGATTTAATTCATATTGAATCTTAGCCATTAGATTAGATTAAGAATTCCTACGAAATCCTAGTCCTTCATTATAACTTATGAGAGTTATAATTGTGTGTGTTGCACTTAGTTTTCTACTGTACAACCCACCAATCACAACAAGTCAAAGTCAAACTAATGAGCTAATTTACTAAAATTTTAAATTACTTCATATTCTTTTATTAATTTCCCATTGACCGTATAGATTTAGTTTGGGTTATTACAAATAATAAAAATAAAAAAATCAAGGTATAAGCTTCTCCCCAAGCAAAAGAATTGTGATTTCATTCATAGATTGGATTGGCTTAGAGACCTCTTCCACCTTCCTAGCTTTTCTCTTCTCTGACAAAATCAAGACAGCGGGATCCTCTCTCTCTCTCTCTCTTTCTCGCTCTCTCTCTGCAAAGGTTTTCTTCTGCAAAAGAAAAGGAAAACCCTTTGGTCGACAATGGTTTTTTTTGGGAGGGAGAAGACAGAGACAGTTGGATTGTTTGGGCGAGAAACTCATTCTTCAAAAACTCAATGGAACGGAGGTTAAAACGTCCGTTTGATGAAACCGTTAGTGGATCCGTTTAATGAGTCCACAGTAGGACATATGTCGCAATATGGTGAGGTTCACAGGAGATCTCCTGTGATCCAGATCACAAAGGATCCTCACCCATAAACCCTAAACTATAACCATAAATTATAAGGGGGAGGATCCACTGTTAGCTGAAACAACCTTGAGGGCAAAATTATAATTTTCCTCTCACCTGAGTTGCTTTATGAAGGCTCGAGGTTGTTTCAACTAACAGGAGGGATCCTGTTAGCTTGCTAACAGAGGATTCGCTCTCTTATAGCACAGTCGACACAAAGCGTGAGAGTTAAGGGGGAGGATCCTCTGTTAGCAAGCTAACAGGAGATCCTCCTATTAGCTGAAACAACCACGAGAGCAAAATTATAATTTTGCCCTCACCTGCGTTGCTTTATGAGGAAAAACTTATAATTTTGCCCTTGTGCTTGTTTGAGCCAAGAGGAGAGATGCTAACAGAGGATCCGCTTCCGAGAGTTAAAGAGAATTTACCCAAGACCGAAGGGGGAAAACACGAACAAACATAAATAAAATATAACAAATGGTGTATTACAATGGAAAATAGTCATTAAACTGCCGTGACCATATATAATAATAGTTTCCATGTAGTGGGATGCATACAAGTAATTCTCAAACAAGTTTCCTCTGGATCTAAAAATACCTAAAATCAATCCTTATTAAATGATTCCAACTTTTTTCGCGAAGATGCGTTGTAAGGACATTCAGCCAGCCTTCTTCTCTAAGCTCTGCTTAAGAAGAAGACCTTCAGTTGTCTCGGACCCGTCCAAGCTTCCAACACCATTGCTGATCTTCATAATCTCCAACCCATTAACAATTGCATCAACTACGTTAGCCAAAGAACCTGGACCAACACCAACACTGAAGGTACCTCAGTTCGACGAAGAATAGGAAATAAAATCATTGAAATAAGGCCTAGCCAAGCCGCCAGTTATGGTCGAGAGATCCAGAGACGAGATAGCAGTATCCGAGTTGATATAAACATCGAAAGCAAGGCTATTAAGGGACTTGCTCACAACATCACAGAAGTGCAGTCGAACTAAGTGTAATTTGCATCCACAGGGAAGACCCATGTGATATTGAATACCAAATCATTTGAAGTAAGGTTACCCATTCCAACTGCAGTGGCATAAACCCAACTCGGGGCTGTTTCGGGTGTAACCGGCGCTTGATAATCTACAATTGAAGGGTTAACTGATACATTCACGATGGAGTTCTTCACGTCATCGAGATGGATGTACTTGTGATCATTCTCCCATGTTCTCCCTAGGGTGTCATTCTGAGGGGTGATCAAAGGACCTCCCATATTCAACCGGTATATGGTCTCAAGGGCATGTACCGAGAGGCCTCTAGAGGATTCGGGAGAGGACAATACCAGTTTGTTGTCTGGGAAAAATCCTTCCGGGATGGAAACGACTTCGATACCATTGACAAATGTGACTGAGTTGCAAGAAGGAATGAAGGTGATCGTTAGAGTACTTGAGTTCACATTGAGCACATACTCTTTGAATAAGTAAGAACCATTATAGTTCTCGAAACTGAAGTTGTTCAATAGAATAAAATTTTCAGTGACTACTGTGATCGACGGGGACTCAAAGATGTCGTCGAATGCGAATGCACAACTGGAGTGGAAGTAAAGGCGGACCCAATGCGGTCCCTTTCGCTGGATATCAAACTGATAAGAAGCGGGAGAAAGAAAAACTCGCATGGACTGGTATATTGGAGATGGGAGATTTGAACTAGAGCTAGTAAGAATATAGTCTCCCTCACTTTTTAACAGAAATGAAGATTGGCTTGAGTCAGGAACAAATGTTCGACCTTGGAAGGTGATGTTTTTGGAAGAGCCACAGGCAATCAAGAAATTATTGACAGGATTGAATGTGGCATATGAGCAGCCACAAATGACAGAGAAGGTGAAAAGAGATGAGAGAACCAGAGGAAAGCGATGCAGTATTTTCATCTTGAAAACTTGCAGAAACCCAAATCTTGGATATAGCCTCAGAATCAGATCCTCAATGGCATTATAAAGGATTCGTTTAGGTTAAAGGATAAGTTGCTGTACTTTGAATGCTGTAAATGATATTAGGTAGCATCTAGGGCTGTCAACTAGAGCTAGCTCGGCTCAGAACTAGCGCTCGGCTCGTATGAGCCAAGCCTGAGTCCGAAAAAAAGCTCATTATTTCAATAAACTTGAGCCGAGCGTGATAAGCTCGGCTCAGTTTGTATATGAGATTATATGTTTGTATTCCTATATCTTATATTATGTATTAATATTAAACACACATGTTAACATATTATATTACATATACTAATAATAATTATCAATTATAATATTAATGCATTTGTACTAATTTAAACTCTTTTACAAAGCGGACTTTTCATAAGTTATAATTTTTGCGAGCGAGCCTTTTTATAAGTTATAACTTTTGTGAGCCGAGCTTTTACAAGCTTAAGCTGAGCTGAGAAAAGCTCGGCTCAGCTCGGAACCTAAACACTTTTAACGTTGAGCCTGAACCTTGCTAAGATTTATGAGTTTGAGCCGAGCTCGACAAAGCTCGGCTCGACTCGTTCACAGCCCTAGTAGCATCGTATAAGAAAAAGCTGTGGCTTCCATTTTAGTCGCTGACAACCCATGTAGCTCAATCAAGATCTTGGGATTGCATAGCAGTGTTCTAGATTGGCGATCATATGCATGTACTCGTATAAGCATATGGTGAGTGTTCTCCAAGTCAAGTCATCGAATAAAAGGTTAACTGTTACATGCTCTGTTTTAAAAATCAAATAGCCAACTTACTAGGAGGTCTAACCGATCTGAGTGACTCTGCGATTCATACCGTTTCTGATATTTATTTAATTAATAAATATCAGAAACGAAAATATGATTTTATTAATTAAGAACCAGAAACGAAAATATGATTTTAAACTTTTTTCTTGAATTCTTTTTTCTTTATTAAGAACATGTATAATCTAAAAAACTTCCATTTTTTTTATTAAGAACCAAAAACGAACATGTATAATCTGACAAAAAAAAATAAAAAAAAAAAACCAAACAAACGAAACAAACAGCAAATAGGTTTCTTGCCCACAATGAGAGAGACTTACCGGAATGTCGTCGGAGTATTGGACAGTAGGCCAGCAACATAGATTCGCAGTTCAACGCTTGCAGAGAAAATTGCAGGAGATCAAGTCTTTCAGAATTAGTTTATAAAAAAATAAAACCTATTTTAGGCTTTTATAATAGAGGGGTAGAATTGAACTTTTAAAATATTTGACCGATTCAATCGGATTCAAACCCGGTTTAAAAGCTGATCAAACCCTTCCGAGTTTATGCATCGAGTTAACTCGCAAACTCAACAATCTGATTTAATCGAACCAAGTAACGAGTTAACTCCCGATTTTTTTATACTGAGATTACAAGAATGGAAAACAAACAGTCTATTGCCAGGGAAACAAATAGTCTATTGCCAACTTTGTAGCCAACCCTGTGGCATTAATGTGGTATCAACACGTGGTACAATAGATAGGTTCCATTAAAGGGAAGCAAACATCTCAGGCCATCTAACACATTGGATTTGTTGTGCGACGTGTTGGCACCACATTAATGCCACGAGCTAGCCATAGAAATTTGCTTCCCAAATAATTGAAGCCGATGGACTGCGATATTTTCATGCAATTTTTTCAACAATATCACTGACATGATGTCACATAAAGCCATCATTAAAACCGGTTAATTGTAGTCTATTCATATATTTAATGTAATTTATTAATAATTTATTATAATTAAAATTTTCAATAATCATGTTTGTTTTCAAGAGTCATATTGTTTCCAATAATCATCTTGTTTTGAAAAGTCATCTTGTTTGATTTTATACATTTTCATTATGAAACATTTTTGTCTTTAGGTTGTATTTTCAAAAGGGTGTGTTATAAAACAACACTTTATTTGGATTGTGTTTTTTCAAAATTGTATGATTTTCTCTATAAATAGAAATCCAAATCACTTTGTGGAGAACAAAAAAATTCTGTATATTTTTCAAATGTTCTCTTAAGTGTTTTCTAATATCTGTCGAGTGGTACATCTAATCAAGTTCGCAGTCCAGTAGGTGTGTCGTGCAGCCTACCACACTGGAAACGACTGTGGTATCCTAGAGACCAAACGTTCTGAATACTTGCAGCATCGGGAGAGCTCCTGGGGAGGGTAAATTTTGGTTTTTTTAGGACAGTGCATTAAGTTGCATGTCAATTTCGATAAGTTTTTCTTCATTCTTTTTATTTTCTGTTCTATTTTTCCAACAATCTTAAAACCAAAATATGCTTATAAAGATGAATTCAACACCAGAATTCACCAAGTTGGAACCATTCAATGGGAAGTTTTACAATAGATAGTCTCAAAAGCTTATGTTCTTTCTAGAGACC
>JAUPMG010000001.1:11071693-11085046 GCA_031762675.1 Pachysandra terminalis | reverse complement strand
ACATTAATAATTAAAGTAAAATTACCAATTAATCCCTATAACACCCATATTGATTCATCCTCATTAATCATCTTGTTTAATTAATCTTTAATTAATTAATATATTATTTATTTACGGGTTAGGGTCACTACATTATGTATGCTATAATTGTGATTGATAATGCATAAGTGCCATGTGTTGTGCTTGTATGCCATGATTATGATTGATTGTGCATAATGGATATGATTGTAATGGTCTGCACATGTGTAGTGGGATTGTGATGGATTATACATGTATGTTGTTGGGAGGGATTCCAATGATGGTATCCTAAGGATTATTCGTGTGTATGGGCACACAGATAGCTTCCGAAGGATGTTATCACCGGATATCCTACCATTGTGATATAATTGATTGTACTGTTTGTCATAAGGGATTCCTGTTATGGTATCCTAAGGATTATCCGTGTGTCTAGGCACACGAATAGCTTTCGAAGAATGTTATCACCAGAGATCCTAATGTTGGTGATATGATTGAATGGGTTGAACTTGTATAATATATATATATAGTGCATAAATTATTGTGATTAATTGTGCATACTAGTTGGAAAGGATTCCTGTGATGGCTTCTTAAGGAGTAATTTTGTTTGCTTTTGTGATTAGATTCAACTTGGCATTCCAGCCTATGGCCTTGGTGAATGCATTTTGATTATTGTTATTGCGTAAACTGTCTGTTGGGTTCCCATTGATGTTGAATATCATAGTAAACTGTCACGACATTGAGAGACTAGACTATACAACCCTAGGACTGACCAGAAGTTGTCCAAGTCAATCGAAGCACCTACTAGAAAGTTGAGATATCCGACTGAGATTCGTTAGTTGAGTAACGGTTGTTAATCGAAGGATCTACACCGTACTGATCTCAGGGTCGAAATCCTTATAAGGAGGGTAGAATGTAAAGATCCAAACCTAGTAAACTAAATATATAATTGCTGGGAATTATGATAATAAATAATATGGAGTATATGTGGGTGATAACATAATTTAATTAGGGTAGATAGGGCAACAAATGGAATATTTGGAGCATTGGATTTGTTGTGAAACAAATATTGGAGGATTGGGGTCAATTTGTAATTAATGGAACCTTTGAGGGAAATAAATAAGAGCATTGGACTTGCTTTGAAATATATATATATATATATATATATATATGAGGATTGGAGCCTATTAGAAATTAATAGAATCTTTGGGGGAAACGAATGAAAATAATACTTTGTGTTTATTGAGGAAATCTGGGAGGTGCGTGGGGTGGATTGTGATGGAAGGAACCGTCCATAATCACAATCCTACCCTTCCCCTTTCGTTTTGAATTAACATAGAAGAGAACTAATAGAAAGGAAAGACCTAATACTAATCTAGCCATCCCCTATGCCTTGGGATTGAATTGGAGATAGAAGAGAGGAGAAAGAAAGAAAAGAGAAACCCAATAACCCAAGCCTAGCCACCCTATCTGGGAAGGAAGAAGAAGAAGAAGAAAAGAGGAAGAGGAAGAAGAAGAAGAACTGGAAAAAAAGAGGAACGAGGAAACAACTCGGATCTAAATCATAGCGAGAGGAGAAGGTAAGTCTCATTTTCTGTATAGTCTGATTAAGATAATATTGAGTCTTGATTTCATGTGTTTGATTGTAAACTAATAATGGATTAGATCTAGTATGGATTTAAAGACATTAGGACTTGATGTTTAATTGATTGATTTGAAGAATGGAATGTGATTGATTGTTTGGTTTGCCTCATGAATAAATAAGAGTGTTTTCATGACCATTAGGAAGATCAATATCCCGAGATTTGGAAACCCAGAAAAGATGACACAGTATGATTGGTCGGTACCCACCATTACACCGGCAAGGGTACTGACAGGGCCCTAAAAATAGAGTTAAAACCCCCATCGGTACCCACCGGTACAACGGCAAGGGTATTGATGGAGGGAGTATGTCCAGACTTGAACCTGTAGTTTGGTTTTTGTTTTGTATTGATTGGGAATTGGTCCCACCTTGACTTGACATTATATTAAGGTCAATGTATGGCCAAATAAGCCTAGACTAATGATGATAAATGATGTTTGCATGGTATGACCATAAATACTTCAACCTAATTATACTTAATCACCTTGAGTGATACATTGCCATTAGTTGGGTGGGGTACACCAAGAGTTGAGAATTAGTCTTAGTGAGGCAAGGGTGGAAGGATAGATTTGACCCTACCGGTGAGAAACACCCTTGAGGCTCATGGTATGCCCATACCATTGATTAGATTACCAAATTGACCTCACTTACCTTGCACACATAGGTGCATAGTAACTGGAACTAGTGGATTGAAAAGTGATGTGGACTTGTATGGTATGCATTAGTATTTGGTTTACGGCCCCGAGATCGATCCTAGTCATCAACCCGAGGTTCCATTGTATTTGGTAACCATCACTCACCCTTGAACTTGAATATATTGACATTGACATAATCTGAATTGATAGTTAGAATTGTAAATTGAATTGTGTAGTATATATAAAACTTGAGCAACTTAAGATGGTTTCCAACCGGATTATCCTCATGAATGGGCACGTGGATAGTTTTCATTGGTGATTATCATTTGGTTCCTAGTTAATAATGCATTGCATCCTAGGCTTATGTAATTGTTAAGTGTGCCCTGGAGGTGGTGAATATGGAGGGTGGAATCTCGTTAGTGTTATACACTCTAAATATAGCATTGGTTGGAATTCCTAAATAGCATTGATGGTGTCCCTCACCATGGGTTAGCGCCTAAAATGATGAGGGGACTTCCGGCAGTTCCTAGTGGCCTATGCTCGAAATATTGTTATTGAATTGGAAGAATGAGGGGCACTTAACTAGTTACATGATCTTAGTTCATCATTCATATCATACATGCATTCTTGTTTGAGCATATGCATGTTATCACATCATTTTGCATATCATTCTTCATCCCATAACTCATTATAGTTAGATTTGGTTTGCCTTGTATAAATTGAATTGGTTTTGTTTTAAGTATTATTTACTTAATAATATCTTATGAAGATGGATGACAGATAGGGTCTTACTGGGCATTCAAAGATCACGCGAGTTATCATGTTGCAGGTTATGATGAGTAGGAGCCGAGAAAGACTAGATGCTGATTTTCTTCGAGGCAACAAGTCATTCCTAGCTGGTGATGATATAGTACAATAGGGAGTTTATTGTATTGTAGTGTTGGTGTTAATTATTATAATTTTAATACTGTATTTTTTACTCTTCTGAAGTCACAAGGGCTTATGTAATCTTGTTATATCTTGACTTTCGGACACTGAATATTTAGTAAAGGTAATACATTTTACTTTTATACTTGTGATTTGATATGGCAATCTGCGTTTCAGTAATGGAACTCGAAGGTTGCACCTTGGGATCAGTGCCTCCCATCTAGGGATTCGGGCTACATGTTTTAGGGTGTGAAAGTCCGGTACGCCTTGTTGACTCATAAAGATGAGAGAAAGTATCGATCTTTAAATTCTCCAGCACTAGACGGTAGTCTTTCATCATTCCGTCGATGTACATATGTACTAGGTTGGCTTCCATGGTTGTCTCCAGGCAGTCAGTTGCTAGGTCACGGAATCGCCTCACATATGGCTCAAGTCCTTCATCAGACTTTTGCCTTTCCTTTCCTAACTCCATGAGGGTCAAACGTTCCTCCACGATAAATAACTTTCACAAGAAAGCTACTTTCATCTCCTCCCAGTTAAGGATAGATTCGTGGAGAATATTACCATACCAAGTATAGGCATGATCAGTGAGAGATCGGGAGAACTCCCTTAGCTTCAGTTCATCATCACCTGCAAATGCTCCCATAGCACCGGTGAACTTGGTCACATGTTCTTTTGCATTGCCTGTTCATCCGTTGTACTGTGGCATGAAGAACAGTACTACATATCATACTGGATATGGCTTCTTCATGATCGCCATGGGGTACGGAGGTCTGGTGTGAATGCTAAACTCCATAGGCTACTCATTCTCCTTTTGCATGAGGCTCACAATCTCCTCTTGAGTCATGAAGCCACTATTTTTCACGGAGTCTAATTGAGGCGCACTTACTGAGTAGTCACAAGAGTTACCACTAGTGTTGTAGGCGGTGTTCTCTCCACCGTTGGCTACGTCGGTGGTGTGGGGATGTGATTCTCCCCTGTGATCATCGTCTGCAACAAGTCCAACATCTTTGTCTGTCCCTCCTCCATCTTATTCATCTTTATTCTCATCATCTCCATCTGATAATCGTGATCATCTGGGTAGTAATCTACATCCTGCTCTTCTTCCAGCTTCTGCAGGCTGTCTGGTAGATCTACTTCGCGTCTTTCCTCCTCCACATGAGGAGATGATTCTCCTATTTTCTCCAAGGCTTTTGTTTTTCCCTTTTGCCTTGTCATTCTTCTAATAGTGATCAGTAGGTAGGAGACCTGGTTTGTGAAACCAGAGATTCTAGGTTCAGTCCCCAGCAGAGTCGAAAGTGTAGTAGGTGGTTTTCTGAATAGTTACCAAGAGTAGAATTACTAATCAACGGGAACCTAAATTAACGAGTGACCGTATCCCGCCTCTAAAAGAACCAAAGAACCGAATTGGTGGACCGCCTAACACCGATCGAACCAAGTTAGGGACAATAGTGAGCCAAGGCTAAGAATTACGTGAGCACACTTCAGAGCTACATTTTTTAGGAGTCTAATGCATTTTTCTCCATCGGTCCCGAATGAAGGAAGTGAGCTAGTATTTATAGCTTTTGGAAGAGAGTTAACTGCAATTAGAATTCTTAACCACCGTTTCTGACGGTGGTTAAAATGTTCACCTGGGGTAGTACGCATCATGTACCCCAGTCTCTTAGGTGGACAAATCACAAGTCATTTGGATAATTACAGGTTTGCCAATGAGAAACTGTGACCCGGCCTATAACCCCAATATGGCCATGTGTTGGCGAACATCACAACCCTCCTTTCCTTCACATTCTATTCTCCCCCAGATAATGTAAGTCTTACCTTCTACGTCGTTGAGCTCCGCTCTAGATGAAGGTAGTATGAGCTTCTTCGTCGTTGAGCGCCGCTCTAGATAGAGATAGTATGACCTTTTACGTCGTTAAGCGTCACTCTAGACGAAGGTAGTATGACCTTCTACGTCGTTGAGCATCGCTCTTGATGGAGGTAGTATGTCCTTCTACGTTTTCGAGCATCGCTCTAAACGGAGATAGTAACGCCTACGACGTCTTTGAGCATCGCTCTAGACGGAGGTAGTATCACCTACAACGTCTTTGAGCATCACTCTAGACGGAGATATTATCGCCTATGACGTCATTGAGCATCGATCTGGACAAAGGTAGTATCTCCTATGACATCATCGAGCATCGATCTGGACAGAGGTAGTATCAACTATGACGTCATTGAGCATCGCTCTAGACGAGGTGGTATTGCCTGTGAAGTCATCGAGCATCACTCTAAACGGAGGTAGTATTTCTTACGAAGTCATCGAGCATCGCTCTAGACGAAGGTGGTATCGTCTACGACGTCATCGAGCATCACTATAGACGGAGGTAGTATTATCGCCTATGACATCATAGAGCATCGCTCTAGATGAAGGCGGTATTGCCTATGACGTCATCGAGCATCGCTCTAGACGGAGGTAGTATCGCCTACGACATCATCGATCATTGCTCTAGACAGAAGTGGTATCGCCTACAATGTCATCGAGCATCACTCTAGGAGGAGGAAGTATCGCCTACAACATCATCGAGCATCACTTTAGACGAAGATATGTATCAACGTTTTAGAACTTCCAGGGAGATCTCTCCCCTTAGGTGTAAATTCATATCGATGTCGACGTCTTACAGTCTCCAGGGAGGTCGCTTCCCTTAGGTGTAAATTCAAATCATGTTTACCGAAACGCATCTCTTTGATAAACGTGAGGCTCACCTCTAAGGCTCTCAAGAACCCGAGGGGTTGTTCCATCGTAGATGGGCGCCCTCAAGTATGACTTGAGAGAATGTCCCAACACAAGTGGGGCTCTCAAGATCCCGAGGGGTTGTCCCATCGCAGGTGGGCGCCCTTGAGTATGACTTGAGAGGTATCTCTGTATCAGCCTCCTACTGTAAAGGAGTCTGGCATCCCGGTACCTATTGTTATTAGCTTCATTGCATATTCATTGTGTAGTGTTAATCATCCTATGATTCGTATGATAAGGGTCATCATGGTAGCACATTACCTTCTCTCTATATCTGTCTCAGCCATACATTTCTTGAACCGGTTCATTGAACCAATCGGGGTTCTTCCCCATTTAGGAGGCTCCCGAGGGTTATACCCATTGGTATCAGTGGGGATCTTGCTACATGTTGGTCATAGTCTTGACACGCGGCGGTCTATTATTGGACTATCTGTCTTTCCCCTTTTTCATATCTACAGAGGGAAATAATTTAATTTAATTTAAAAAAATAAATTTTAAATTTTTAGGTCCTTCGGTTAACTGTGGAGGGCTTCGGTTAGGCTTCGGCTAACCAAAGCTCTATTCGGTTACAAAACCCGAATACAATTTTCTTAGTGCAACCACCATTAGTTAATTGAGCAGTGCCTTTGACTAATCGATGACTTTCTTAACTAACCAAGCGCTGTCATCAATTAACCGACGGACTGTTTCGGTCAACCGAGCACTCCTAATCGGCTAACCACGGCCACAAAAACAAGGTTTTTTGAAACATGTGAATTTAATCTGATTTCATCAATTCTTTCTTTCTTGGATATATCATTGTTTTGATATTGAAAATTAATAATAAACACCCAAAAACAATGATTATAACAATGTATAGTTACACAAAATGATACTCAAGCAACCATTATTGAACAATGCATTGTTTGAAGTTTTCTCAAAAGCATCAATTGGGTTGATTTAAAGAGGTTTATCAACATACCTGTTGTCTAACGAATAAGAAATAGCGATGTCTCTGATATGAATGAAGGACAAAACAAACGAACCGGATCACATATCTTTCCATACAAACCAAATCTACAGTGGAAGATCTCAATCACAAACCAGAATCTTCTCATGTCGGTGATGTGAGTAGTTACTAGAACCACACACTAATGCTCACACTCAAGCAACCAATGGTGAACTATCAAAACCCTAGAAGCCTCCAGATCTTCTAAATGGGATGTTGGAATGAAGAGAGAGAGAGAGAGATCTAATTCTACATGTTGGGAATATCATATTAGGGTTTTAGGGGAAGTTTTTCCTTAATTAGAAAAACTCTTACGACAATTCCTTGTAAACCTCCAACTCCTCAATTACTTATCCCACAGGGACTAAATAGAGTGGATCCATAGAGGATTAGGCCCAAATAGATGAGGAAAAAAAAAAACTTTTAGAGAAATTTTAGGCAAGGATATAATATGTCAATGTAGATGGAAAATTTCGCAATTATAAGTACAATATAGAGAAATGAGCAGATTATTCCTAAAATATTCAAGTCATATCACATTAGCCGCAAACACCATGCGAACAAAATGCACACCATCAGACCATATTAAAGACCCAAATTTGTATCCTATGGTGGAACCCTTGCCATAAAATGAGACCTTGAAAGAAGCCATTCTTGAATCTTTAGAGAATACAAGCTTTTCTGGAGACACTTTAACCAGCAAACCAGTTGGGGAATGAACTCTGGCGATGTATGTTGCATTCTTAGACCCAACGTTGGTTACAGTTCTTGTGATTGTTTTAGCACCTTGATGCCTATCGAGCTTGCTAATGGAGATCGAAGGGTAGTTGAGATTGGAGATGAGTTCCTCAGAAGAGTTACTTGGGCAGCTGAAGCTACTATGAGACATTGATCGAACAATTTTCTCTTTGTAGCCTAAATAACAAAGAAAATGTAGATAATCATTAGCTGTAGTTTTATAAACTAAGCCTGGATTGAGGGCTTTAAGTGGGCTTATTTCTCCTGCACCCATCTCATGAGGACTTGCAGAGGCATCTGAACTGTTTGTCAATGGCTCCCTCATGTTGTTAGATGTGGTTGCTGCACACACACACTCAAATAAATGGACATATATGCATATATGTAAATGTTTAGAAATTGAGAGTTTACATGAAACTGAAACCTACCTGTTGTCATGAGGGCTGACTTAATCATTGAAGATGTCCATCTAGGGTGTACTAATTTAATTAGTGCAGCTGCACCAGCGACGTGAGGGCAAGCCATGGATGTTCCAGATCTTATGCCAAACTTCGATGGCTTCTTCCCGATCAGAGCATTGTCCATATCACCCTTTGGGATCATTGCTGCTAGTATGGCAACTCCTGGAGCTGTTATATCAGGCTGAATGGTTGATAATTAATTGTTAGAAATTATACTACATATAATGCCAGAAAAGTGTACAAGTCCTTGTCGTGTGTTAGTAAAATTAGCATTTGAAGAACACATACCTTGAGAATGGTTTCTGTAAGCCCTCCAGGACCCCGAGACGAAAAGTACGCAACAACTGGTGCAGGTCTAGAGCTCAATACGTTTATAGTTGGAAGGATAGTTGCTGTCGGGTTCCTATTTCAACAGTACAAAAACTTGAAATCTCCTTTACCTCCTAGTGTATCTAAGGTGATTTTAAAAACTTTGCATAATGTAGCTTACTCGGTAGAGTTGATGTATTTAAGTATTTGGCGTCCATCCATGTCTCCTATTTCTGAGAATGGAAAAGAACCAGAATCAAATGGCACCCCTTTTTCAACCTCGTCAATTAAAATCATTCCTTTAGCTTTAACACTTTCTGCGACTAATTTCTTTATTCGTCTCGAAACTGTTGGAGCAGTGTCTACGCATACAATTATTTTCCCAGCTGCCTTCTTTATGTCTAATGACCCGGGATAGCAGTTGCTGTATTTCCAACATAACAATCCAATTACACAAAAAAGAAAAAAAATAAATAACACTTTGATCTAAATAATTCATTGAACTGTACCGACCATTCTAATATGATGTATCAGTTGCATCATTTGGAACAATAGGCATCCTTAACATATATTCATCTAACATATATATCTCCTTAGAATTATTCAGAATTTACTTGCTTATGTTTATATAATTTGTAGCTACAATTACCTTGCTTCTGATAGAGGAGTGGAATTAGCGGCGACATCTCCTCCAAAAGCAAGCGGGTATGTTTTTGAGCGAGTGAGATTTGAGAAATTGATTGCCGATCCCTAAGAAAAAATATTCAGAAATATTGATATAGTACAAAATTAACATAACAGTAAACCCACAAACTAAGAACTTACTAAGAAGATTTCCCCATTTCCAAGAACCACAGTAGATTGGAAGGCTCTATCAATATTCGAAGCGGCAACTGTGAACACCCAAGGAGCTGAGTTGACGACAGTGTATGGATCAGGTCCATCATTTCCTCCAGAACAAATTACCATGACTCCCATTTGGTCAGCATGGAATGCACCAATTGCTATGGGGTCACTCAAGAAATCAGATTGGAATATGGAGCTCATCCCAATTGAGATTGAGATTATGTCAACCCCATCCTTAATTGCATCATCAATTGCCTTCAATATGGTAGCTCCAGAGCAACCCCCAAGTGAGCATGCTTTGTACATAGCAATCCTACTTGAAGGGGAGCCACCTTTAGCTGTTCCTCTTGCTAGATCATAGTAGCTAGCATTCACAACTGCTACACCAGCAGCAGTCGATGCCGTATGAGACCCGTGGCCGACAGAATCCCTTGGCGAGCCACTTCGTTTAACTGGGTTCGGTCTCATTGAGTCGTCTTGGACGTTGTAATATCTTGCACCTATCAACTTCCTGCAATGTTATATTACTCCTTGTAAACGTAATATGCATTTTATAATCCAAGGGAGAACTGAGATGAAATTAAGGAAGTTAATTTAGAAGACTTGATTACCTATTACAATCAGATTTCTTGAAGTCTGACCCCTCCATGCAAACTCCTTTCCATCTTGAAGGGATTTCTCCAATTCCCTTATCGTCGAAACTCGGTAATTCAGGCCAAATCCCTAGTTTAACACCACACATTATCCACATAATATAAGACTAATCATATAATTCATTGGCCACACATCCTCTACAGGGTGATGGCTACAGCCATCCTTGCAGTGCCATTTAGGAGGCGCCACATGGGATACCAAGGGGTACCAGGGAGGGAGGTAGTGGTGCTTATTCAGGGGTACCCCTGTACACATGGTGCACTCGAATTGGCACTGCAAGAATGGCTGTAACCATCCCGTTGTAGAGGATTTCCAGCGTAATTAATTATCTCGACATTTCATGGCACAATATGGATTGTCCATCCCTTATTATTATTTTTTTCTTCTTCTAAGGATTGTCATTTTGTGATCATTAATATTTTTTTCTGATGGGTTTTGTGATGATTAATTAAGACCCATATACAATTAATTATCATAGTTAAATGTGTATCAATGAGACCCATATACAAGAGAGTGAATAAAGAGTATGAAGAAGAACAAACTACATGAAGGCGTGAAAATCCCAAATTTGATGGTGGCATGAAAAAGTACTAACGTTACACACTGATAAAGTCCAAACGACATTCATTTTATAACTCTTAAATAACACAATGATGGCTGGGAAACCTTAAAATTGGCAATTGAAACTATAAATATTAATGTGTACGTAATCCAGTAAAACCCTTCATTAATGACGGACTCGAATGCTTTAAAACCAGACTGGAGGTCGACGCCGATTAGGATGCAAGCCAATTTGACACACTACTGATCTTGGGTTAATTTGGTTGATGCTGGAAAGGAAATATATAGTCTACGTTCGTTTGATAGAGCTAGCAATTTCAAAACCGACCCACCAACCCACCCAAATCCAAACCTATTAAATGGGTTGATTTGTTTATTAATTGAATTGGGTTGGATTTGGGTTTAAGTTTTATCAACACGCCTGAAAATGGGTCCAATCCAAACCCAATCTATTGAGATACCTGTTTAAGTGGTCTTTTATAGGTTTATAATTATATTTTATAATTATGTTATTGATTATAGGTATTTTAAAACTTATTCATAAGTCAAAAATACATAATTTTTCTCTTTTTGAAAAGAAATCATGTTTATTAAATGTTTTGAAAATATTTATTAAAATTTAATATATTAAATGAGTTGCACTTCACCATGATTTAAAATTAAAACTAAAAAAATAATTAAATAAAAAAGTTTAGGCGGGTTCAACCCGTTTATTGATGGGTTGGGTTCGGTTTCATGATTTTCCAACCCATTAGTAAACGGATCGAACTCGACTCATCCAATTTAAACTCAAACCCATTTACAACCCGACCAAATTGACCCAATGCCAGCTCTAGTTTTTGGAGGGGAGAGTATTTTATCATATTGACTTACAATTGAGTGGAGTATAAAACCTTAGTAACTCATAAAGTATATTGACTAAAAGCCTTCAAAATAATTATCTCACTGGAATAAGAGTTAAGCATTTGAGATTATGAATGTAAATAAATTCATCATATAATTGGATAATTTTTTATTGGTTGTAGAGTTAGGCTCTTATTTTCTTGAGGTTGATTTTTAGAATACTAAAAGCATTTTATCTTGATAAAGAATTTTGAGTTAAAATTATTTATGTAAATTCGTAAATGATTTTGATTGATTTTTACTTGTTTTAGAAGGTAATTTGGATGTTTTCTAGTATTTTAAGACCCCTTATGTGTGTCTAGGATTTAGAAATAAGGACAGAGAGATTTTATTAGAGGTGTAATTAGAGGTAATGAAGTTTAGCGATTATTCTTCACTTTTTTCTTGCTACTGAAACAAGATTGCTATAAATAAAAATAATAATGTTATTATACATAAATCCTTTTTAAAAAGAAAATATTTTTTCAATTGATTAAGGACTTTAAGAAAGATACGTAAACGTTAAAAACAGGGTTATTTTTGGTTATTGGAAAAACACTTAGTAGTTACTTTTATTAATAGGAAACTTTTACTATGTCAGTCTCTCTTTTATCGGTATAATGCAGATTAAGCTGACTGAATGGTATGATTGACATGGCTGGCTTGCTTGACATGAAAACAAAATGGTGCTTTTTCACTTGATCAAATAAATCACATGCTAATGAATGCACTAAATCCAGAATTGATAGAACTATGATCAACCATGCTTTGCTTGGAAAGGTCAATGCAGCCAAGGTTTCAAGAATCGGACCAATCCCATCTTTACTGGCCAGTTCGTAACGGGATCAGCCAGGACTGATCCAGTCCCAAGCCACATTAATACAACTATTGTATCATGAGGCTTTGGACGAGACCGGTACAATCGATACCAGTACAGACCGTCACTGGTCCAATGTTTTTTTTTTTTTTTTTTAAATTTATAAATTAAACAGTCCAAGCCGATATCAATCCGGACCGGTCTAGTACCGACCGGTCCCGAACGGTACCGTCGGTCCTGCAACTAGTCCGGCGGGTCCAAAAAAAATTTTAATTCAAAAAACAACTTGAACTATCCATTTTTTGTACCGGATCTGGACTGACCGGTACCAACCTGTATCGTCGGTCCGGACTGGGATTGGTCAAGACTGGTCCAATCCCCGATCCCAAGACTTTAAACCTTGAATGCAACAGAGGTGGAATACCTAGCTCCGAGAATCTCAGACCATGCTATTGTTCTTGTTTCTTTGCATGATGATTGAGCTAAAAATAGAGTCCCTTTTTATAACCTCTGGTCTAAGGAACCTGGTTGCTTGGAGGCGGTGAGGGATGTGTGGACTCAAGAGATACAAGCTACTACTATGTTCTTGTCTAGCAAGCTTAGAAAGTGAAGTTCAGATTGAAACATTGGAGTAAAACCTTATTTTTAGACTTGGACAAGAAGTGGTTGTAGCTAGGCAGACGTGGGGAGATAATTACTGATGGTAAGATGATTGAGAAGCACTTTATTGACTATTACACTCACCTTCTCAGCTCTAACGTAGCTACTCCTTACGCTGAGTGGTTTGGTGAGTTCGGGGATGGAATGTCCGATGAACAATGTCAAAGATTGGAGAGTTAGTTCTCTAATGAAGATATTAAACAGGCTCTATTTAGCATACATGATGACAAATCTCCTGGCTTTTATGGGTTCACTTCTTGCTTCTTCAAAGCTTCCTAGGACATAGTTGGGGTAAAATTTGTGGCTGCTGTGAGGGAATTTTTTCTAAGAGGTAAAATCCTAAAGTAAACTAATCATGCAATAATCATCTGTTAGTTTAAATTTTAAAATTCAGATTTATTTGATATTTGGATAAGTCAAAATAAATCATCCAGTTATGAATTTA
>JAUPMG010000001.1:11036317-11071593 GCA_031762675.1 Pachysandra terminalis | reverse complement strand
AACTCATGAATTAGACATTTACAATATGTGGATTAGAAGAATGGGGGAGGGACGGCTAATCAAAAACCCTAGATCCTAGGTGCTTAAATATGAATTACCTAAGAATAGAAATTCAATAGTGTGAATGTGGTATGATGGAACAACATAGAGAAAAAGCGGAGGGAATTAAGAGCTGGTCTTAGCCCTTGAACAAAGAGGGAAATTAAGAGCATGTCTTAGCCCCTGTTCTCAGACAAAAATAAACGCAAGACACCATATTCCTGTGGGTTGCAAATCCCTAAACCCATGTTGTACACATGGAATTGGCAGTATCTCAGACTTGACGATCTATTTCATAGTGAAATGGTGACTAGGGATACTGGCTGAATCTAACGCGAAATGATGAAAGAGTATAGGGTCAATAATGTGGGCATTATTTGCCAGACCCTGAGATTGGTTTTGCCTTGGCACATATGACATTAAAGAAGTTTTTATGACTAATATATCCTTATCCCAACAATCTTATGATACTAATAGATAAGTAGTAGGATACTAATAGATAAGTACATAAGATACCTTTATCCTAACAATCTTAGGATACTAATAGATAGGCAGATAAGAGATCCTTATCTATTAATATTTATAATTAACTAATAATATTTTTTTGAATATACAGTATAATTCGATTAGATAATTGTTAAAATTAAGAATTTATTATTAATATTTTTTTAGAATATATAGTAGAATTTGATTAGATAATTATAAAAATCAAGAATCAAATTAATAAAAAAATTCAAAAAATCAAGAATCTAATTTGGAAAATAAAATCAAGATCCTCTATAAAATCAAGATTTTAATTAGTCATACAACAAAAAAATTAAAAAAATTAAAAAATATAAACAAATAAAAAAATCAAGAATATAAATAATTATCAAAATCTTAGAATCTAATAATAACAGAAATCAAGAATTTAATTATCAACTAATAAGAGAAGTAAAGCATTTAGTTATCAAAATTTAAATTCTCTAATGGATTTAAAGAATCTAAGTCTATAAGTCATATTAAAATTATTAAAATAAATATTCTAACTAATTATAAAAATAAATATTTGATTAATTTTAATAATAAAATTTCATACTTTCAATTTTAAGATAATATTGGGATAATCTTTACAAGATAAATTTAAAATAAAAGATATGTTTTTGATTCTACTTAGTTAATACTTCTTCTTTATATAATTAATTTTATTAAAACTTAGATAATTAATGCACCATACCTAGGCTTCCATGTGTTAATATATTTATATTGATATATTAAAATTATTTATAAATACATGTGGTAATATACGTGTTAATATATTTATTAATATTTTAATTTATGAAGTTATTTTACTTTAAAATATATATACATTAATGCCCTTTTACTGTATTTATACATTGAAGGTAAAGGAGATTTAATATACTTTTCTTTATACAATTAGAAGAGCTAATAGATAAATTTAAAATAAAAGATAAGATAATATAATATATTTTATTGAATTATATATTTTTAAATATAAAAATTTCTAAAATAATAATATATAGTTTATTATAAATTTTTAAAAACTATATTTTCTTATATCATTATTTTAGTTATAACATATATTATAAGTTAAATCTTCACGTGCAACGCACATACACTTTTTCTAGTTCATATAAAAAATAAATAGTCAACTTACAGTTAAATGGCAATCGGGTATGTTAGGGTTGGATTCAATCAAAACCAAATCGTTTAGGGGTGAAAGCATGAGCTAGTTAAATATGTTAAATTTTTAACATACCCCATTGCCATTTAACTGTAAGATTTACTGATAATTTTATATGACAAAATCTAGGATCCGGGACCACAGAATCCATTGAGGATATTGGGCATTGGATTTTGACACGTACTTTGTTTTTGGTCTCATTAAAGGGATTAAATATGTTAAATTTTCATACAGTTTAAATATTATAACCATTTTATTTATTTATTTATTTATTCTTGAACTAAAAATAATGGCGAAACTTAGGCAAAAGTTCTAAAAATGAAATTTAGAAATCAATTTTTTTGAAGCGGTATTTTTTATTTTTATTTTATTTTTGCATGAAGATTCTGACAAGTAGGTCTCAATAGGTGTCAAAATCCTAATATTTTAATAAATTTTTCATCAAATATAGCTTATTCTAAATAAACAATCATTAGTAAAAATATGTAGTTATGTGTCTTGTCAAGACAAAAGGATAGGAATTAACTTAAATATTAAGGTAAAATTATTATTTTTAAAGTTCTATTAATTCATTTGGAGCTAAAAGTATCATTTTTAAGTTATATTAGGTTGCTTTTGGCTCAGCTTATATAAATACTTATTTGAGCCTATAGCTTATTAAAGCACTTTTTTTAATTAAAAGTGTGTTTGGTAATACCTAATGGTTAAGTACTTACTCATGACCACTAAAGGAAGGGGCCCATAAGGAGAAGCTAGCAAGAGCAGCTTCTCTTATCACTTATGAGGAAAACTATTTCCAAACTTTAGTAATATTTTTATAATACTTATTTTACCCATAAATTTTCATAAACACTTAAATAAATGTACTTGTCAAATGCTATTTCCTTCAAGCAGCTTATCAATGTTGTGGATACATGCTCTCATGGAGTCACTTATCCAATAAGGGCTTATCCAAAAGCACAAGACGGGTTGCCGTAATGTCTAGAAAACTTCTTCCCACATAAGCGATAAGAGGTTACTCTCAACAACTTTTCCTTGTGAACTATCTTCTTGTACTGCATATGAATAAGAGCTTACCCGTTCAATATTACATACAGTTATAACTTTAAAAAAGTGCTTTAATAAGTTAAAAGTAAAATTAAACACTTCTTTAATCAATACCAACTATACCTCAAGAACTTGTATTAGAGTTCTTAAGGGTATTTTGGCACTGTTTGTGATTTTGGGTAAGTACTTTAGGATAAGTGACTCAAGGGGAGCACTTATCCATCGCTACAAAAATTTTGCTTAGTTAAAGAAATTGGTGTCTGGTATATACATGTGAAGGCAAAATTATAGAAATTATTTCAAAGTTGTGGAGTAAAATGTTATTATTAAAGATTTATTAATGCATTTAAGGGTAAAAATGTTATTTTTAAAGTTTTGGCAAGGTGAAAGGTATTCTACTCCATCTCAATAGCTTTCATTGGCTATTGTCATAGGACCATTTTTACCACATGAAAAAATGATATGGTCAATTTTTACCTTTTATTTGATAAGGGATGCTTTTGATTAGTCATGTATATAATATTTTAATCTATACAAACCACAAGAATACATGTATAAGTTTCCCATATGTATCACTAGTCCTTTAATTGTTTCTACTATTTCTCAAGTTTTATACAAAGAAAGATATAATTTTAGGTGAGGCTGTAAATAGGGCGGGTTGGGGTGGGTTCTAATCAGTTCAGGCTTGGCCCAGAGTAAAATCAGTTGGCTTGAATCCAATCCGACTAAAACTGAATCCAAACGTATTGAGCCTCAACCGAACTTGAACTCAATTTGTTGAGTTTGGGCTGGGTTAAGGATGTAAATGGGCCGGCCCGACACGATCCGTGACATGATTTTGGTCGGACTCGTTGTGCTTCGAGCCAACATGAACCTCGGCCCAGTCTAGGCCGTGTCGTACCGAAAATTTCAAACCCTAGACTCAGCAAGGCATGTGGCCCATGGCATGGGTTGTCCGTCCAGTGCTGGGCGGGCGGGCCATGCTTACAGATAGGCAAACCGTGTTCACGGGCTAACCGACGAACTGGCCATACGGGATGATGGGCCATTATAAACTAACATATAGTTTATATAAATATATAAACTTGAGCCCTAGACTCAGCACGGGCACGACCAAGGCTTCGTGCCTGGGCTGGCACAGTACGTGTCATGTTATGCCGGGACTGGGCATGGCTCAACCGGACCGTGATCGGACCAACCGAGCCATTTACATCCCTAAGTTGGGTTCATGCCAGCCCAAATTAAATAAAAAGGCTAAAAGAAAATTAAAGAAGAAGATTATATTTTTGTAACGGTAAAATAAAATAATGTATGTTGATTTGTGTTGGCCTCTTGATACACAAACTTCGACTTAAACCCAACCCAAACTCAACTCCACGCTCAAAAGTGAGCTCACACCGAACTCAAATTACTAACGACTTCGGGCTCTTATTATTAAGGTTATGATGGGCAAGCCTCGGGTGGATCAAACCAAATTTACATCCCTAGTATTAGGTGAGTAATATATGGTAGGTGACAAATGCTTTTAGGAATGAAAGTTGCTATATAACCTGGGGTTTGTGGAGTAGTGGGGTTCCCCAAGTGTGGCAACAATTTCTCTCTCTAGAGGGTTACACCAAAGAACCGCACGACTCTTTCAGTAATTTCTAAGAAATGACCACGCATAAAATGATAAGGGATAAGGAGAAGCTACTCTAGCAACTTCTCCTTATGGACAATATTCCTCTACGCATTATGGGTAAGAGTTTACCCGTTTAAAGTTACTAAACATACTTTTAGTTTAGAAAAGTGCTTTAATAAGTTAAAAGTAAAAATAAACACTTGTGCCAAACCCAATCTTTGCCTAAGACCCTGGATTTTCCTATTTTATGTTACCTAAAAAAGCTTTAAGAAAATTATCCTTAAAAACCTTTCAAATATAACTATATTAGTCCTACCTGTCAGATAAAAAAAACAGAGGAAAGAAAAGAAAATAATATCCAAAATAAGCATTTATCAACAATCGTTATATTTTTTTTCACTTAATTAATTAAAATATCACTCTTCATAATCTTTTACATCTGATAAAAATAGTATTAAACTAAAATGTTCTTTCTACATATACCCATAAATCTAAACCATTTAAAGATCATTTTAGATTTAGGAACATTTTTATCCACCCATGACAGCTCTAATTCAATGAGAGCTTTAACAAAAGATCCAATGTAAATTTCTGATAAGATCCAATAATGGCTGAATTGTGGATGCTTGGATCAGGAGTACTTTCAGAAATCTATTAAGAATTTTTTTGAAATTGATGAAGAAATCCCTTCTATGGGATGCAAAGCCATATGGAATCATGAGCCCCACTAAGCAATTCTTCATCACTCCTTTCTATACCTAGTTGGTTTTCATTTTCATGTCTTGTGGCCTACCGACAACCCACATTTAGGGCAACAAGAACCAAAAGATTTGGGACGCACAAAATCCTTCACAATTTATGGACTCCCAACTTATTTTGAGAGCATTTCGTCTGGTCCACAAAACTGGACCGGAGGTTGGAGTGCATTCTGTAATGCTTGTACTCTAGGATGTAAGGCTTGTACTCTATGCATTATAACTGGGTACAAGCATTACAGTACAGGGTATAAGTATTATAGCACGGGATATATGCGCATTCTAGTCTCTGGTCTAGCTTCATGGACAAGATGAAATGCTCTCCTTATTTCCACTTTCAAATTTGGATGATTCTTATTGAACAGGATCGTCTGCACCAAAAATTGTTCGTGGATGCTTGCACTGACGTAATTGATGTATTTTCTTTAAAAGACAAAAGAATCAACTTTTAAAAATTTTAAAAGTTAAAATATTTATTTTATGGTGAATACACCAATCATATCCCGGTGTACGCATCAGTGGACGATTTTCGGTACAAATGATTCGAATTCAGTTTTTACATGATGTGGTTTCTCATTCTGGAAAATTTCCGGTTTACACTGGTTTAATTGCTAGAATCAAGTATGAAATCCAAATACGTGGATTTGATTATCCTAATGAAGAAAAGGAGAAATAATAAATAAGAAGTAAAATGAGAAGTCAGAGTCACCTGTGTCAATAATTCCAATAATAACGTCGTTGCCGGAGCTTAATTGATACCGGTGATCAGGTCGGAAGCCAGATCCAGATTCCAAGAAATCCCAAGATCGTGTGGTGTGGAGTTGTAGAGTCCGGTCGGGGAAGACGGACACGATTCCATCATGGCCTGCTTCCAAATTTCATTAACATTTTAATTAAATCATAAGAAGGAAGTCCAAATAATGAAAATTTATTAATCAAATTGATCAAACAGTGACACTTGATGCGATGGGCCCACCACCATGTGTAAGTTCAAAATTACCCGTTATTATAAGTGCTGGGGCTAAATTAGTCATTTAATTAGAGACTTAATGGGAAGAAAAGAATTACCAGATAATGCAGAAGCTTCTTTCTCTGTAAGCATGGCAGAGAACCCCTTAAAGGCATGATGGTAACTGTGGATTAGAGTAATTCTCTCACTCTCCTCACTGCCATTCAATCAAAACAAAACCAGCCAGTTATCAATTATTTTTTCTTTTTTATTTTTTATTTAATTCTCTCATCCATTTTTTCCTTTCGGAGAACTATACCATAATAAGATAAAACTCATATATATATATATATATATATATATATATATGAACATTACTAACAGTGGTATAATGGAGGACAGTAATTGCAAATGAGCTGATTCTACAGATTCACGTTCTCCATTTGCCGTACTGTGACCAGTACTTCCCATATACGCAACATATCTCTGAAACAATTAGGGGGAAAAATAAGAAAAATATGTCATAGATTGATCATGATACAATTCAGCATAATTCAATATGAAAAATCAATCCCCATGGGTCAAATACCCAATTCGGAAATTGGGATTGAAGTAGAATCTGTTTCGGGTTTCAGAATCTACCTGGGGAGTTTGAGTTGCAGCAGTACAGTAGAGAACAAGACAGGTGAGAGTGAGAAGCAAAAGGAGTTGCTGTAGACAAGCCATAGTAGAAGAGCTCAGCAGCTTCTGCAACTGAATTGAATATTGAGAAAGATAAACATAGATGGACGGAATTGCTCTTGCAAAACCCCATTTGTAGGAAGTTTCAAGACAACTCTTTTTCCACACCAGGGAACTTGAATCATGGAGAGTAAAAGCATCTTTGGCTCTCTAAGTCCCTTTATGTGTGTAATACTCAACAAGTAATAATAATAATAATAATAATATTAATATTAATAATAATAAAGCACCCTAATTGCTTAATACCATAATTTGATCAATAGGTGTTAGGTTATGTAAATATTTTCATCTCAATCAACATCAGCCCATAAAATAAAAGGTTTGGATTGATGATCATCGGTACAATGTAGCATATTATAGAGACACCAATACTACAAAGTCAATTCTCAAAAGAAACCCGAACTTCTATTTTTCTTTCAACATTCTCTTTAATATAGTTGTTTTTATAATCATTGAAAGTTTTAGATCCAGAAATTCAATAATAAGAATATAAACAAGTCAAAAGAGTCTTATTATTTATACCAAAAAGAATTTGCATATTAATTAATCAATCAAAGAAAATTAGAATTATTTTTTATTTCTACAGTCTTATCATAATCTTTTAATTATAGCAAAAGGTATTATATAGACTTGAATTGCAAGTAACCATGTCTTTTGACACAAGGTTGAAGAAGAAGCTTCACATGCTTCACTACCCCATGTGCATTTTTCTTTTTCTTTATTTCTTTATTCTCTTCTTCTCTTTTGTATATATTACTGTTAAGATTCATTTTCCCTTTTCTTTATTCTCTATCCCCCCTTTGTCTTTCGGTTGTATCCTTGGTTTGAGAGTACAGTATATAATGTTTCCTAGCCTTTGAAACATAACATACTAGCTTTAGACTTTAGT
Organism: Pachysandra terminalis; assembly: GCA_031762675.1. Classification (NCBI taxonomy): domain Eukaryota; kingdom Viridiplantae; phylum Streptophyta; class Magnoliopsida; order Buxales; family Buxaceae; genus Pachysandra; species Pachysandra terminalis. The sequence goes on along the minus strand of JAUPMG010000001.1, from coordinate 11,063,868 downwards.
TGAAGATGATGCCGTACCTAAACTTATGCAGGCACAAATGTCAACAGCATTAACATTATACATGATTAAGAATAAATAAATGGAAAGATTAGAGCACAAGCAACAACAGATTCTATTGTGTAACTAGAGATATGCATGACAAAGATTAGAAACTCACTGATCTAATGTAAGTCGAATTGCCAATCAGACAGATCTTGGCCCAAGATCGCAAGGTCTGTTTTCATCAGAGAAGATATTTTCTTTTGATTACTTGGAAATGGGTTCTATATATTTACCATAAGAATATAAGGTTGTCAAATAATCAAAGGATCTCCAACAATGTTTAAAGTTTCGGGATTGGGGACCAAACCGGTTCTGGCCGAACTCTATTCGGTACAGATGATGAATAAATTTGAAAATTGATTTGATTCAATAAAAATGTACCATCTGCAGGATTAATTATATATCTCATTCGATGGACGTATAAATAAGGTGAAAGTGCACATAGTAATTACGTAGGGGTGAATTGGTTTTATGCCGATATGCGAAATTATTTTGGCCATTTTTATAACCTATTTAATTATGCTAGTTCTTTTTTTTTTTTTGGAAAGGTAAGTTTTGTTTAAATAAAAAGAGAGAGAAAGATAATTACAATCACAAGGGTGGCATACACCCAATCTAACTACCCCAAAGGCTAAGGGGCAGAGAGATACACAAATACAGACTACAACAGTAGTAGACAACACCTATTATAAAAATTTGGGCTGAATTTTCCAAGTGTAGCAGAGCATTTTGTTTGAGCTAGTATATTTGCACTTAACAGACCATGGCAGTAAGGGTTCTTCTTATATTATCCTTGATATCCTCCAAAATGAGCTCTTTGTCCTTGGACTGGTTCTCGAAAATTCTAGCATTTCTTTCTTGCCAAATGAAATATATTACTGCATTGAAGCTAAGACAGAGAGTTCTATCCTTGAGATCATATCCACCAAGGTTTTGGGAGCACCAATTGACTTCCTCAGGCCATACGAGAACAGTTCTTGAAATTCCAGACAGTAACAGTAGGTTATGCCACACCCAAGAGGAGAATGGGTAGTCAAAAAATAGGTGTTCGCCAGATTCAGTTGAGGAATTACATAGAGAGCAGCAAGAGTGGCTGATAATTCCCATTCTCAGCAGCTTGTCTTGAGTTAGCAGTCTTCCCCTCAAAGCAAGCCAAGTGATGAATCTGAATTTGGGCACAGCCCCTTTAAACCATATCAAAGGAGCCCAGTTCACAGGCTGGCTGTGACTCCTACAGTATTCCCAAGTCTCCTTAGTGGTAAAATCCCCAGATTTTAAGGGGATCCATACCAGTTTATCCATCTGAAAGTTGTATAAGGGGATGGAATGGAGCTGATCCCATAGGATCTGCAGGTTAGGTTCAGATCTGGTCACCCATTGACTGTCAGTAGTCAGCCTGTCCACTCTGTCATTAAGATTAAATCCAGCTGAATGGATGAGTCTTGGGGTGACCTGGGATAGGAGAGGATTGTTGGGGTGCTACATATCCCACCACAGTCATATGTCTTTACTATTCATCACCTTGTAGTTGCATAACCTTTTCACTTTCTCTCTAGCCTGCAGAATTTTTCTCCTTGACCAAGAGTAGCTGGTAGGAGTTTTAATGGCCCAAAAACACTTTTGTTTAATAAGGTTTGCATAGACCCATTTCACCCAGATGGACTGTTTTCTACTAATAATCTGCCAAATCAGCTTATATATAGCAATTTGATTCCATTGAACAACATTTGAAATCCCAAGACCCCCTTCAGCTTTAGGTAGACACACATCCTTCCAAGCCACATTACAAATCTTCTTTTTCTGATCATTTTCATCCCACAAGTACCTATAGCATATCTGGTTCAGAGTTTTGAGGATCTTCTTAGGGAGAATGAAATTTGCACTCTAATGGATCTGAATTTTGAAAAGGATTGGCCTGATCAGTTCCTTTCTGCCTCCATAGCTAAGGGCCTTAAATTTCCAGCTTTGAGCTCTTTTGTAGGTCTTCTCAATAAGCTCCTTGCAGTCTTTCACTTTGAATCTAGAGGATATCAGTGGAACTCCCAAGTATTTAATGGGCAACCTCCCTTTAGCAATTCCCTAGATATTTTTGATCTATTCAAGGGTATCATGGCTGACAGCTGATGCAAACAGCAAGGATTTTGTGAGGTTAATAGATAGCCCTGTGAAAGATTGGAATTCATCCATAGCCTCTTTAAGATGTCTAGCTGATCCAGGATCTCTAGCAACAAATAAAAATAGGTCATCAGCAAAGGTGATATGAGTAATTCTTGGGTTGATGCATTTTGGGTGATAAGAGAAATGCTGACTTCCAGTTCTTTTCTTTATACAACATTCAAGATACTCCATTAGAACAAAAAACAGGTAGGGGGGAGAGGGTCCCCCCTGTCTCAACCCTTTTTGCTATTGAAGAGCCCATTAAAGGAGCCATTGATGGATAAGGAGTAAGAAACAGTGCTGACTAACTCCTTAATCCGTTGTCTAAATAATACTGGGAAATTCCATGCATCAAGCATTCTATCAATAGCCTCCCACCTGACACTGTCATAGGCCTTTCTCAAGTCAAGTTTACATGCCACTCTAGGCTTACCCCTGTTAAGATGATAGTCATTGACAAGTTTATGGGTAATTTGGATGTTGTTAGAAATATGCCTACCAGGAATAAATGCATTTTGGTGCTCTCCAATCAGATCACAAAGGAGGGGCTTAAGTCTGTTAGCCAGCAGCTTTGCAATACATTTGTAAATTGTGTTCACACAGGATATGAGCCTATAGTCTTCCACCAAAGTAGGATTACGATCCTTAGGAACAAGTGTCAAGGATGTATGGTTAACTTGTTTGAGGAGCTTACCAGATCTGAAGAACTCATTAATGGCCTGGCAAAAGAGAGACCCAGTGATGTCCTAAGAAGCTTTGAAGAACTTGGGAGTGTAGCCATCAGGCCCTGGGGCCTTGTCATCATTCAGACTGAAGATGCACTCTTTAATCTCAGAATTAGAAACTCCCTTCACTAGTTCAGTAGCTTGATCATCAGTTAACTTCTTATTGACAAGAGGTTGAGCCATTTGATTTTCTAGGAGAGAGAATTTTGTTACGGGATTTGTGAATCAACAAGGATTTGTAGAAGTATTTGGAGTTGTTGTCACCCTCTTTAAGCCAAATTTCTCTAGATTGTTGCCTCAAAAATGAGATTCATTAGCTCTGAGGAGGGCACAGTACAATGAGAATTTATTTGCTTCCTTAGTGTGAAGGTGATTTGCATTCCCACTCATGAGGTCCACTTGGAGTTTGGAAAGTTCCTCTCTAGTAGTTTGAATTCTGTTCTGAAGGTCAGAAAACTCAGTTCTACTCCAAAGTTTTAATTTGTTCTTAAGTCTCTTCAACTTGGAAACAAGTATAAACATTGGGGGTACCATAGATGTGTTCATCCCAAGTTTCTTCAACCATATTGTTAAAATCAGGGTGGCTGATCCAGTTATTGAAGAATTTAAAAGGACAATTGCCTTTCGGGCCATCTGCAAAGACCCTAACCAGCATTGGGGAGTGGTCAGACACCCCATGAGGAAGAAACTCAGCTTCAGAGGCAAGAAAATTCTGTAGCCAGGCCTGGTTCACCATCACCTTATCCAATTTGCACAAGATCCTCTCATTCAGTTGGCTTCTGTCATTCCAAGAAAATAGGCATCCCTTGTACCTTAAGTCACTGAGCTCTAACTAATCAATACACTCATTAAAGTCCTTTCTTGCTTGCATTTAATTTCCCTTCCCCAAAACTTCTCAGTACTGAATCTAATAGCATTAAAGTCTCCAATCAAAATCCAAGGAGAATTAGATTGAAGGTGAATCATGTCTCTCCAAAGACTTTTTTTCTCATTAACATCATTGGAGCCATACACACAACTGCACATAGTAGAGGAATTGTTAAATTTGAATGTGAGAGAACCATGTACAATTTGATTAGAACTGAAAGTAGGAGTGAAGCTCACTTCACTGTCATTCTAGCAAATTCAAATTCTACCCCTATCAGATGTAGGGTAATTGAGATATGAAGACCACCCAGGAGCAATAAGATAAATGGTATTAGCTGAGTTATTAACTCTCACCTTTGTTTCAACTAAGGCAAATATACCAGGTGAATTATGGAAATCAGATTCCTTACTTCCCTCTGTTTGATAGGGTCATTGAGCCCCCTAATGTTCCAACAGAAGAAACTTAACATTTAGGAATGGATTTGAGAGGGGAAATAGCTCCTATCAAGGAGTTCTTCTATACTGAAGTGGTATTAGCAGGCTCTTCTATGGTTTCCATAGTATCTTCCCCTTCCACTGAATGTGTTAGAACTGAAGAGATTAACATCAGTGGCTTGGAGGAGGGGCATAAAGATAAAGTCAGAATTAGTTGAGCTAAAACATAAAATTACTAATCTTGAAAGACAACAATTAGTCCCTTGGCGCTCAAAGACAGATCTTGTGGTGGGATCCCATTGCCTTGAATCCCAACTCCCCTTGGATTCTTGTGGGAGACTTCAATGTAGTATGGTTCCCCTATGAAAAGGTGGTGGCAGGGCCACTAACACTCCAGAGGTGAATGAATTCAACAAGTTCATAGATGACACTGAACTCCTTGATCTTAAATATTCGGGTGTGTTCTATACTTGGAACGATAGAAAGCAATCTTCTGACAAAATTTTATCCAAGCTTGATAGGGTTCTTGTCAACATTCCTTGGATTCTCAAATTCAATGCTTCTCAAGCTACTTTCTTACCTCTGGGAATCTCTGATCACTCTTCGGCGGTTATCAAGATATGGGATGACTTGCCTAAGGGAAAACACCTTTCAAATTTTCAATCATTGGGTTAACCATCCAAATTTCCTGGACATTGTTCGTAAGGAATGGAGCTCCAAGTTTGAGGGTACCCCCATGTTTATTCTCACCTCCAAGATGAAGCTGGTCAAATCTAAACTCAAAAGCTGGGCTAAGAAGGAATTTTCTAATATCCACTCTAGAATTTTCAAAGCTAAGCAAAAATTGGATGACATTCAAACTGCCTTACTCTCAAATGCCTTCGATTTACATCTGATTTCCGAGGAGCTGAATTGTCTCTCTCTATTGCAACCTTCTCAAAGCTCAAGAACCTCAGATCAGATAGAAAGCTAGAATTGTTTGGCTTAAAGAAGGTGACAGTAACTCAAAATTCTTTCACAAGTTTATGCTGGTTTATAGATCTCATAACAAAATTTTGAATATTAAGGATAATGCTGGGAATAATCTCTCTTATCTAGTAAGCATTGCCAATCATCTTGAAGGGCATCTCTCCAATGTGCATAATATTCCTAATCACTCTCAGTCCATTCCAGATTCATTGATCCTTAATCAAGTGATTGTTAGGGCTTCAGCTGATGATCTAATCAAGGAAATCTCTTATGATGAGATAAAAGACACTCTTTTTAGTCTCAAGGGTGATAAATCCCAAGGGGATGATGGCTTCACTCCTCCTTTCTTCAAGGCTTCTTGGGAATTTCTGAGTCTGAGTTTTTCTCAGCTATTATGGACTTCTTCAAGGCTTCTCAGGGAGGTAAATCACACCATTCTAACCCCCATCCCAAAAGGTCCTAACCCCTCTACTGTTTTTGATTTCAGACCTATATCATATTGGACTCTTATCTATAAGTGTTTGGCTAAGCTGCTTGCTAATAGACTCAAGAAGATTCTTGATCCTTTGATTGGCCTCCAACAATTAGATTTTATACCAGGCAAATCCATCTCTGATTGTATTCAGATAGCTCATGAACTTCTTCACAATTATCATCTCTCTAAGGGGGCCTCCTAGATGTGCTTTCAAGATTGATCTCATGAAGGCCTATGATAATGTCAGATGGGAGTCTGTGCATCATATTCTTCAAAGCTGGAATTTCCCCCCATTCTTCATATCATGGATAAAAGAACTTCTCTTCACCACATTCTTCTTTTTTTCTTTTAATGGTAGTTTGATTGGGTTCTTCAAAGGATGCAAAGGTTTGAGACAAGGGGACCCCCTTTCTCCCTATATATTTACTATTTTCATGGAGAGCTTAAATGCTATTTTAAAAACCAAGGTTCATTCTGATCAGAATTTCCTATTTCATCATGCTTGCAAAGACCAAAAGATTGTAAATATTTGTTTTGCTGATGACCTATTCCTTTTCTATCATGGTGATGCTTACTCAACAACTTGTTTTCTTGAGGCTTTATCTGATTTTGGGACATTTACTGGGTTAACCCTCAATCATCAAAAGAGTAAAGTCTTTTCTCTGTTGTCAATGAACCTACTAGGATGAATATTTTGAACTCCTGGGGCATTCAAGAGGGTGAGCTGCTAGTGCCTTATCTTGGCATCTCCCTGATCTCTTCTAGACTATAAGAGGACTCAAAGTTGGAAGTTCAAACATCTCTCTTATGCAAGCAGACTCTAGCTTATCAAATCTGTTCTTTTTGGGATACAAGTGTTTTGGTGCTCAAATTTTATCCTCCTAAAGAAAGTTCTTGACAAGCTGAATCAAATCTGTTGTAGATTCTTATGGGACGGGAGTGAATCAAAGCACAGAATCTCCTCCATTTCCTGGAAAGTTATTTGCTCTCCAAAAGATGAAGGTAGTTTAGGTCTCTTTTCCATTGGTGAGTGGAACAAATGTGGCATCCTTAAGCTTCTTTGGAACATTAACAGTAAGAAGCAATCCCTATGGGTTAAATGGATGCATTCTGTCTACATAAAGCAGAAAAATTTCTGGTCTTTGAAGATCCCCTTCTGTTGTTCTTGATCTTGGAGGAAGATCCTCCAGTGTAGAAACCTGGCTATCTGTCACGACCCGAATCCGCAAGGCCATTTATGGTCCGCTAGTATATGAGTCCATGACCCTCACTTCCTCAAGAGGAGAGTGGTAATCGGATCATAGTTAGAGAAGTCCAAATTGGGTTGGCAATCTAATTAAAGACGCAAAACAACGTACATATTTATAATATAAGTAGTGGAAAAACGATGTACAATTCTAGGTTTTAAATCAGATTTATATAGGGTGTAACCCGTGTCTCTCCCAAAAAGGAACAACCCAAGGTAAAACTGATAAGAAAGTTTACAAAAAATCTATATAAAAAATCATTACAATGAAGTTCAAGTGAGCTCGTAAAACTCGTCTTCTTCCTTGTAGAGTTCTTCCTTGGCTTCGAACCTTGGCGTTACGGCTTCTTCTAGATATCCTGAAATATGCTTGCCAAAAAGGCATGAGCTACAAACACAGATCAATCACTCATATTTCAAACAATTAAATGCATGAGGTAGATGAGTTCAAATTTTAATGCATGCTAATATTTCTAAACTATAACCTCACCAAGGTGAGCTAACAAGCAAGCTCTACATGCTATGCAAATGCAACTCCAATGGAGTGTCAATATAGTATGTTTCCTCCTGATCCAGTCTCTAAATTCGGGGTGTCCCAGCAACCTGAATGCACCCCAGGATGTTCCAGCGACCTGAAATCATCCCCCGTCATAGTGGATGTAGAGGAAATAGGACTATTCTACGGATATCGTGCAGTTTTAAGGGTTTCCAACCTAGAGGGCACAATCCCCACCTCTTATTTTTAATCAGTGGTCTGTAGACGGAGACTTGCAGCCACCTGTGGTATCCCTCAGGAAAACATGACTAGCTGACCTAACCATAGAGGTCCTTTACTTATATTTTTTTTTTCATCCACGGCACAAAGCCCTTGGACAAAGAAAGGTTTATTGGGTTAGCTACGCCTTCAACACAATCTAGCCGGTCCCTCCCCAGATGTGGGGTGCACATCACTCTCATTTTTCCAAACACAAGACCCAACCATGAGGTCTTGGTACAAGATTTCACTCATTGACCACATGGTGGTCTAGAGTCTATGTTGTGGAGTGTTGTGGTATAGTGCACTCTAGCTAAACAGACATAATAGTGTACAGGGTGTAATATATTCTACCTAAATATTCAATTCATTCATCACATCACATTTCAACTAGTTGTTTATCAACCCCATCTATGATTGGGAACTTTCATTCACCAACCATAGCGATTGTATACGCCATACCATCCTGCACAATCATACAATTCGACTAGGCATACTACATTAAGAGTCAACCATTAGATCATAACATGGTATGTGCTCATGATATACTAACTAAGCTGCATAAAATTTGTGTGTAGGCTGAAGGGAATTTCAACAAACATGTGTTCTTTCCATTTAACATAAACTACACTATTCTACACTAAATCATGTCAGATATAAAACTTCATGGAGTATAGCATAAATTAATAGTGAATCATGAATTTGAGAAGCACAAAATTTGCTATGGACTACCCTATTGTATAAACAAACTTATAACCTAAAGGCTCAGATCCCAATCAATGGTTTCGGCGAGGTCTTCGGTGCACCGAAGCCTACCTTGGCGACCTTATCTGTACTTCGGCGACAATTCCAGTGGGGTATTATTTTGGCTACCTCTTCGGCGACCTACCCTGTGTTTCGGCGACAATTCCAGAATCACTTTCTTCGAAGACCTCTTCAATGACCTATTCGGCACACCAAGGCCATGTTTCGGAGCACCGAATCCACATCGGCAGCCATTCAACTTCAGCGATCCTTCGGCTCACCCACGGGGCTGCCCGTGGCCCAGAATTTGGTTTAGCGACTAATTCGGCGTGCCTAAATGGCCACCGAACGTCGCAAGCAGGGAAATCTTTTGGGGTTTTTGAATCCTAATCCAAGTCTCTACCTTCTAAGGTAAATGTACTCATCAAAAATGCCAACTAACTAACCTAAGTCAGCTACATTCCTTAAAAACGTGGATTTGGATTTAGACAAACATGAAAGTATGAAATTTATAGGTTAAACTAAGTAGATTCATAGAGGTATCCACTTACCTCTATTTGATCAAGCATAATCCAAGCTCCTAAATGGTGGATTTCCTCCTTCTTCCCTCAAGCCTTCCACTCCAAGCCTTCCATTCCAAGCCAAGAGAAAAAGATCCTAATTTTCTTCCTCATTCGTCCTTTCATACCCCTCCTTGCCACATGGCAAGATCCTATGCCTCCCATCCTACCCATTCTAATCTCACCCCTTTATTCTAACTATCAAATCCTAGCCGTTAACTTCTTATCACTTTGATCCTACCCTTTCATCCCCAACTATCCAATCTCAACCACAAGTTCCTAACAACCTAATCTCATTCCTACATCCCATTCAAAGAAGAAAATTTACCAGCATGCCATTCATTCAAACAAACAAGGGTTTGACTGTGGTATAACACAGTAGCACTCCAAGATCACATCAAGTCTGATCGTGTGATTGGACTTAGTCCGATTGGCGATCAAACCGCACATTAAATTCAAAATAAGAAAAAAGAGAAAAATCAACACACATTGAAATGTATAACATGCACATTCAGGCCGTTACACTATCCCCTTGATTACCTATAGAGTGGCCAATGGTTCAAATACTCAGTTTTGGTGGGATATATGGCACCTCCTTAGTCCTCTTATACATTATATCATCTACAGAATGCTTTCTCAGGTAGGCCTGAACCACTTGGACCTAATTAACAGATATTTATCTAACCTGAATTGGAGTCCTCCCCCCCTTAACAACCAAGTATTTCTGATTTTTGGTCTCATCTCCCCAGTATACAACTTTGGCTTGATTTAGACAGCTTGTTTTGGAAGCCTCCTCAAATGGTTTATTCTCTATAAAAAAGACTTGGCTTGCCTCTAGAAATCTTGCCATCAAACTTCCCTGGTCTAGTATTATCTGGTTTAAGGGTAACTCTCCTAAATACAGCCTCACCTATTGGTTTGCAAGTAAATGTAGGCTTCTCGCCCAAGAAAGGCTTATCAATGGGGAATTATTCCTTAAGTTCTTTGTTGCTTTTGTAACACTGTTGTTGAGTCCACAGATCATTTATTTTTCTAGTGCCCTTATCCTCATTGGGTGTGGTCTCATCGCCTCCAGCGGCTGGGTATGATCAGAAATATTTTCCCTTGGCAGGAAGAGTTGGCTTGGTGTGCTGAACATTTCCTATCACCTAACCATATCTCTTACTTGCATAAAATCTGTCCCACCACTACCATCTACTTCTTATGGATTGAGAGAAACTGCAGAATTTTCAAACAACAATTCATCTCCCTTAAGATGCTGCTGCACCAGATCATCGAAGACATAAGGTTCTCGGCGGTTCACAAGGGTTTCCTTACTACAGACCAGTTCCCCCAAGCCTTTACCAACTGGAATATCTGATTGTCCTTGGCTTGCTATTTTTCTCAATACCATGTTGGTATATGTTTTTTTATTTATTTTCTTATGATTGTTGTTTTCTAACTACCTTACCCTGGGCAGTATAGTGGTTTTGTAACATCCCATTTCCCCCCTTTTCTCCCTCATATCATACAATTTACCTTCCAAAACAAAAAATAATTAGTCCATACTAAAGAAAGTCATCATATAGAAGACATAGCTAAAACAAGTAAAATACTGATACAGATAATGATCAATTTCTTGTAACAGTATAAAAATTTACCGTACAAAAATGGTATACAATTGTAACTATAGTAATAAACCATGAATATATTATTGAAACAATATCTTTAATAGACTTTGGAGAAGATTTAAATTCTATTAGAGAAGGAATAATACCTACCAAATATTTTGAGAAATCAACTCAAAAATTAAAAACTGCCTTTGGACAATAATTAAATACTGAATATAAATTAACAAATTCTCATATTTGCAATCAAGGAATATGTATTGTCCCCCTTTATACTTATCAAAAACTTAAGCCAAGGAATTATACTTGGAACACCTTTCCTAACTCTTATTAAACCTTTTACAGTGATCAACCAGGAATAATTACTAGTATTGATAATACCCAAATAATATTTGAATTCATAGAAAATCCTAATAAAAAAAATATTACAGGAATTAAAGATACAATCAAACTAAAAGAATCTTTTTATCACTTTTAATAGAAGGTATTAAATATTCTAAAATTAAAGAACAATTAGATATTAGAAAATAAAATTATAGAATATCAAAAAAATTAGAAAAAGAAGTCTGTTCTGATCTTCCTAACGCTTTCTGTGAAAGAAAGAAACATGTTGTTAAATTACCATATATAAAAGAATTCAATGAAAATAATATTCCCTCTAAAGCTAGACCAATACAAATGAAGAAATATTTAATAGAACATTGTAAGAAAGAAATTGATGAATTAATAGATAAAAAACTAATTAGGCCCAGTTATTCCCCTTGGAACTGTTCAGTCTTTTAGGTTTATAAAGTTGTATAAATTGAAAAAGGTGTACCACGCCTTGTAATAAATTATTAACCCAAAAAACAATTGTACAATGGATATGATATCCTATACCTAATATACAAGACATACTTAACAAATTGAATAATCCTTATATTTTTTCGAAATTTGATCTAAAATTTGGTTTTTGGCAAATACAAATAGCTGAAGAAGATAGAATATAAAATAGCAATTTTTATATCCTTTGAACATCTTAAATAGAATGTTATAATACTCTCCAAATGGAATGCTATACCTTTTGAAAATACTTTTTTCAGATTTCCAGCATATTCTTGATAATATTGTGCAATCTGCACCATATACTTACATTATCTGAGATATATTATAAAAATTGACGTTTAAAGTCATATACATGAATCCTCAAAAGGATATATACATGAACCCTTAGCATATATGTTCCACTAATACTCTATATTCAACCATTATATATTCTCCCATTATACATTCAATTAGAAAAGAGAAAAAGAATATATTTCCATTATACTCTGGAAAGATTATACTTTATACCAATAATACAACATAAGTTCATCATATATATTCTTTTAATACTGGGCATCGTATCGCAAGAAATATGGCTCGAACAGACAAAGGTAAAATCCCTTTACTTGAGTCTGACAAAGTAATCCCAAACGCTTTGAGAAAACTCGAAACTCGAGAGAAGGAAAGATCAAATACTAAATTTTCAAAAGGAACTTGTTCCAAAGCTTTAGAACAGGTTCCCCCTTGTCTTAAAGGAAAATTCTGATTTCATTACTCACAAAGGAATTTCTATGAAAATGGTTTCAAGAAATTATTTCAAAACAAATGAAAAACTTTCTATTTTTCAAAATATCATCCTTGACAATTTATACAAAAACTTCAAGGATGGAGATTTTCATAAAATGCTCAAGTCAATTCATATGATTGTTGAGTGTTTGGCAAAGATCAATAATGATCTTAAAGCTACCCCAAAACCAAAACCGATTCAACCATAAAGTTCTTTATCAAATTCTTTTCCATTAGTGAAAAGAAAAAGGTATGGAGCACTAGCCTTGGATATGTTCCACCCTATCTGAAATCCCAAGGCAGAAGTTCCACTATGCTTTAAAAAAAAAAAATTGATCGATATCTACGAGACCATTGTTGACAAAGAGACCACTACGCAAAAAATTGGTGAATGTCTTTAGAGATTTATGGGAATTCACAATCCCTGCAACTGGTTTAGTGATCACTAATGGACTTGCATCCAAACATCTTCACTTGATGTATAACACTGCTGTCAATTAGGGATGGAATAATGATGAAACTCCAGAAGAAAGAAATGCATCATGGACACCAGAAATCAAAGAATGGTTTCTTATACAGCTTCATCTATCAAATATAAGACCTTTGTCTACATTGGGCCTCGCAAGGCTACGGGACTCGAGATCGGATTTTAACCTGTCTGTCCTACTAATGGCCTGGATCTACATGGACCACTCTTGGGCTACAGGAATCGCAGTAAATTCTACGTGTACATCGCAATTTTAGGACCTTTCAACATTGGATTCTCTTCTCCCACCATTATTTTTTACCATGGGACGAATCTGGTGCATCGCAGCCTTAGCACAAAACGTCCCTTGTGTTATATACCAATTGCCAACCCAGAATAGTTATTTATCTACTTTCTAGCGTCTTGGACTTTCTTAATCCTCACCCTTTATCATTCAAATTAGGCATTTTGACATCTTTAGTCCTCACCCTTTATCATTTAAATTAAAAATCTTGGACATCTTTGGTCCCCACTCTTTTTTTGGAAGGTAAGGTTTAAGTTTATTGAAAAGAAAAAGAGGATATTACAATCCAAGCCAGAGGGCAGAGGTGTAGCCCAACAAAGACAACTAACCAGAAAGCAAGCTGACCAAATTAAAGTATGGGTACCAAAGACCCAACAACACTACAAATTACACTACATTAGGACTAATGTTCCAATCTTGTAGAAGCTTCTTGTTTTGGCATGAATCCGGAGGACAGCAGACCTTGACAGGTATGGAAATTCTAACATGCTCCTTGATGCAAAAACCTAGGCAGTCTTGATCATTGCAGGTACTCCTAAAAATTCTGGAGTTCCTTTCTCTCCAAATGTGGTAAATGGTAGCACATAAACTAAGGCAGAGGATTCTGTTTTTTAGTCCATCTCCACAACAATTTGTTATACACCATTCAATCCCCTTCTGCCAGGGGAGGGGGTTTCTGATAATTCCAGAAAGCTTGAGAACCTGGATCCAAATCCAAGCAAAAAATTTGCAGGCAAAGAAGAGGTGTAATACTGATTCCTCATCAAAATTGCAGAAAATGCAGCATGCCTGGGATATAATTCCCATTTTTTGAAGCTTATCCCTAGTGAGAAGCTTTTGTTTTAATGCTAGCCAAGTAATTAACCTGTGTTTTGGGATAGCACCCTTGAACCATAAAAGAGGGGCCCAGTTCACCTATACATCATGTGGTCTACACACAGCCCATGTCTCCTTAGCTGTGAATTCACCTGATTTAGATGGGTGCCAAATGACTCTATCCTTGGGGAAGTTATAAAATTTGATCAGGTGAAGTTGATTCCACAGGGCCTGCAGATCAGGTTCAGTACATATTCTCCAATGCCTGTCAATCAGCAGCTTCTCCACTTTTTCATCAGTTTTGAATCCAACTCTATGGAACTGTCTTGGGGTTATCTGACCAATTAATGGACTGTTAGGGTGCCACATATCCCACCAAATCCATGTAGACTTACCATCAACAATTTTGGTAGTACACAAATCCTTTGCTTTGTCTCTAGTCTAAAGGATTTTCCTCCAGGACCAAGAACAGCTAGATGGAGGTTTAGTAGACCAGAAATTTGTATGTTTAATAAGGTGGGCATAAACCCAATCCACCCACAGTGATTTTCTTCTGCTCAGAACGTGCCACACAAGCTTGTATACTGCAATGTGGTTCCAATGGATAGCATTGGAAATACCAAGCCCCCCTTCAGCTTTAGGAAGACATCTCAGACCGGGCCACCTTACAAATTTTTCTCCTTTGTTCATTACCATCCCAAAGAAGCCTGTAACAGATCTGATTAAGCTTTTTCAGGATCTTCTTTGGTAAGATGAAATTGGAGCACTAGTGGATTTGGATAGAGGATAGTACTGATTTAATCAATTGTATTCTGCCAGCATAGCTTAAGTTATTGAATTTCCAACTCTGTGCTCTTCAATAAGTTCTCTCTAGCAACTTTCTGCAGTCACTGACTTTCAGCCTGGATGAAATGAGGGGGATTCCAAGATACTTGATGGGGAGCCTTCCTTTACTAATGCCCCATAAGTTTTTAAGTTGTTCTTTTACATCAGGGAAAACAGCTGCAGTAAACATCTGAGACTTCTAGAAGTTAATAGCAAGCCCAGTGAAGTTTTGGAATGCATCAAGAGAACCTTTAAGGAATTGAGCAGGGACAAGATCACCAGCAGCAAAAAGAAAAAGATCATCTGCAAAATTAATGTGGGTAATCCTTGGGTTATCACATTTTGGGTGGAAATTGAATTCTTGATTACCCAGAAGGCTTCTGATACAACAATTCAGGGATTCCATACATATTGAGAATAAATAAGGGGACAAGAGGTCCCCTTGTCTTAATCCTTTTCTCCTCAAGAAAAACCTTGCATTGATCCATTCAAGGAAATAAAGTAAGAAGTAGATCCAATGAGCTCCAGGATCCAATTTCTGAACTTTAAGGGAAATTTCCAAGCCTCGAGCATCATATCAATGGCATCCCATCTTATGTTATCATATGCTTTCCCCAAGTCAATCTTATATGATGTTCTAGGCTTTCCTTTATTAAGATGATAATCATTCACCAACTCATGAATGAGCTGAATGTTATCAGATATCAGCCTGCCAGGAAAGAAGGCAGTTTGGTGCTCCCCAATCAACACACCAAGGATAGGTTTAAGTCTACTGGCCAGAAGCCTTGCCAAGCACTTGTATATGGTATTAACACAAGAAATAGGTCTGTAGTCTTCCACATCAGTTGGGTTAGGTCCCTTTGGCACCAGGGTGATAGATGTGTGATTAACCTTCTTAAGAAGCTTGCTACTTCTAAAGAAATCACTAATAGCACAGCAAAAGTTTTGGCCAGTAATTTCTCAGGTTTCTTTGAAGAACTTTGGGGTATAATCATCAGTGTCAGGTGCTTTATCATCCTTTAAGCTGAATAAGCAGGCTTTGATTTCATTGATGGTGAAATCCCTCATTAGATAAGTAGCTTCACTGTCAGATAAGACTTTGTCCACCATGGGGATAAATGGAAAAACATGCCTAGGTGGATGAGGTTCTCCAAGTTGCCCCTTATGATAGGCCATGAAAGCATCAGCAAATTTTCCTTGGTCAAGAATGTGCCTACCATCCTCAGTTCTAAGTGATAGAACTTTATTCCTTGATCAATGAGCAAGCAGAGCCTTATAGAAAAATTTTGAGTTGTTATCCCTCTCTTGCAGCCAAAGACATCTAGATTTTTGTCTAAGTTGAGACTTATTGGCTCTAAGAAGAGCACAATAGAGAGCAAATTTATCAGACTCCTCTTTTTTCAGGTGATTAGCCAGTCCAGCCATCATATCCACTTGAATTTTTGTAAGTTCCTCCTTAGTCCTCTTAATTCTACTTTGAAGTTCAGAAAACTCTTCCTTACTCCATTGCTTCTAAACATAGGAGTGCTAGTGACCATACCAGACCAGGATTCTTGGACAATTTGTAGGAAGTCAGGGTGGTTTATCAAATGATTGAAGAATTTAAATGGGGTTTTTCCTTTAGGACCATTGTCCATCAATCTAACCAAGCAGGGTGAGTGATCAGAGATCCCAGGGAGTAAGAATTCAGCTTCAGATGCTAAGAATTGTTGGAGCCAAGCAAGGTTGACTAAGGCTCTATCCAGCTTACATAAAGTCCTATCATTTGTCTGGCATCTGTCATTCCAAGTGAAATTACATCCTTTGAATCTAAGTTCATTCATCTCAGTTGCATCAAGACAGTCATTGAAATCCTTAGTTTCTTGGATATTGATATCTCTTCTACCAATTTTTTCAGTAATGTACCTAACCACGTTGAAGTCTCCTATCGTGATCCAAGGTGAGTTGGATTGGATGATATTCAGATCTTTCCACAAAAGTTTTCTTTCATTCACGTCATTAGAGCCATAAATAAAGCTAACCAAGGCAGTCTTGTTGGTAGCTTTAATCACCATGGTTCCATGTACCACTTGATTTGTACAGAAAAGAGGATCAAATGTAACATCCTCATCCTTCCAGCAGACCCACACTTTGCCCCTATTAGAAATTAGGTAATTTAGGTAAGTAGCCCACCCAGGAGCAATGAAGTTACATATGTTTTCAGCCTTTCTCTATTTGACTTTTGTTTCAATTAGAGCAAAAATGCTAGGAGAATAACAAGATATCATGTTTCTTACCTCTCTCTGCTTGATGGGGTCATTGAGGCCCCTAATGTTCTAGCATAATATGTTTAACATTGGGGGGGGTGAGCAAAGGGATGACTCACCACAAATCTTAGTGGATGCTGCTGCCTTTCCAACTTGGTAATTGCCTTCAGGGGGCTGCTATCCAAGTCATTTTCCATCTGAAGACACCCAAATCTATTTGTAGAGGTAGATATAATCATCTGAATACCCTGAGCATTGGCTGCTATTTTAGATACCACACTATCAGGCAAGTGGTTCCCCTCATCACTGGCTTGAGTACTCCTCTCTACCTTACACATAATATTGGTTTCGCTGTCATCCTTGTGAAAGGATTCAGCCTGTGTGTTGTGCCCATCCTGGGAGTCATTAACATCAATTCTCATACAGGTGTCTCACTGCTGTTGCTCCTTCCTTGTGGTATGTGAACTCACATTTTCCTCACAATTTTCCAATATTGCCTTCTCAGTACCTTCCTTTAGAGTTTCCGTAGGCTCTTGATCATTAAGAATTCTACCAGTAGGAACCCAAATTTTCTTATGTTTAGCAGACACTGAGCAGGCCTTAGTCAAGTGCCCAAAACATTTAGATTGGGTACAAACCTAAGGTCTCCATGCATATTCTACCTCAATTTGTACAAGTTCTTCAACCAAGGGGTTACTCGAAGTATTGAGGGATATGCTATTTGGGAGGGTGGACTCATATCGATCTCCACACAAATCTTTGCAAAGTTCATCAAAGAGCAATTTTTTGTGTCTTTATCAATATCAAGGGGTTGCCCAATGGCACTAGCAATATAACTCAGCCCCTCTGTAGTCCATAACTCAGGGGGGATGTTAAACAGTTTGACCCACACTGGGACTGTAGTCAAGCTCTCCTTCAGTAATGGCATCTTAGGTCTCCACTCTCTAAGTACCAGCAATCTCCCTGCAAAATGCCAAGGTTCAGCAGCAAGAACCTTATCCCTCACTTCCTTGCAACCAAACTTGAAGAAGAAGAACCCATTGTTATTTGCTGTTACTTCCACAGCTCCATGTTTCCCCCAAAACCTTTGGGCAAAAGAGTTTACTACATGCAAAGGTAGACGTTTATCTAGGAAATGCCCAACCAGTGTTCCCTCCCGTAATGCTATGCCAGCTTGGATAACCTCAATGGGTGGGTTAACAATGACTCTGCCATCTTTAAGAGAAGGGGGGAAAAACTCCAATTGTTGACGGTGCGTATGCATAGCCTGAGAGAACAGACTCGACCATGCCATGGGGGAGGGATCAGTAGGTGCAGCTATAGGACCAGTACCTGAACCAACAACAGGTAAGGTGGAAGTCAAACCTAGAGCATAGTGCACAGACAACCCAGCAGCAGCTCGAGGTGACTCAGAATGCGCAGTAGGAGGCGAGCAGGCAATGAGAGGGGGAGATGGGCTGGTAGGCTGCAAGGTGTCAGCACCCAAGGAGGCAGGAGACAGACCCAAAATGGGAAAAGAGACAGACGAAACCAGAACACCGGGGGGAAGGTTGGGAAAGACAGGAAAAAGGGCGGGAAACAACCAGATTTGAATTAGAAGCAGGCGAGTCAAACAGAACACCCGACCCGACAGAAGGAAAAACAGAGGACGAAGGGGTGAGAACATTGACCCGGCCCGCCAAAGAAACACCCGACCCAGAAGTATCAGGTGGGGAGGGCAACGACAGGGAGGGACCGGAGGGGGAGCTCGTCGGGAGGCGAGAAGCATCAGCAGAGGTCAAACCAGGACTCAAAGAAGGAGGGGAAGGAGAAACAGCAGGAGAAGAAACTGGAGGAGGGAAGGAAGGGAGAAGGCAGGGAGCTTGCAGACCAGCAGAATAGGGGAACAATGGGAAATAAGGGGGGTGAAGAGGATGGAACCAGGGGAGGGCAGACCCAGCAGCCCTGGTAAGAGGTTTAGAAGAGGAGGCAGGTAGTAGAGAAGCACTGAGAGAGAACAAGGGGAGGCTTTACGAGCCTTCCTCCCCATGGGAGGAGGGCAGATTGTAAAACCAACAAGAGAAAGATATCAAGGTGAGAATGATCAATCAAGGATCAACAGAGGGAGCCGGAGAAAGAGCATCAAGTATGTGGAGGATTGGTCCCCACTCTTATTTTGCCTATTCGGCATTCTCATCTTGGTCAACATTTTCCCAATTACTCATTCTAGAGTTCGAGTCTCAATTGGTCATCCAAATCGGGAAATCATCATGCAATGCAATGGTATTCCGATTCACTTAAAATTAACCAATGCAGCAAGTAGAAAACATTTTTTTACAAAAGCAACTACATCCATTCATATCAACATACATCATGGATTTGAATTTCCACGTTACAACATGACTTGGAATTAATCATAAATTTCTCTTTTCCACATACTATGCTCATTCATATAAAAATAAACAAATTTAATCATGCTCATTCAAGGACTTACATCATAGTTCTTTTTCATCTTATTACTATATCTTATGCATATTATTAAGCACATACATCATTCATATTTCATTTAGTCTATCTTAATAGTAGAGCTATTCTCATCACTACTCTAGTGATTCAATATAGTTAAGGTAATTACTTTACCTCTCATTCCATGTTTTATGCTTATTCATAAGCGTGCGTGTCACTCCATTATTCATTTTGTCTATCTTAATAGTATAGACAATTCACATACCTATTCTAGTGATTCAACAAAGCCAAGGTCATATTTACCTTACAATACATCTACTGCATATATATATATATATTAGATATATACACATCAACTAATTTAATTCATGAAATCTGATTTTGGTTGGATGAACTCATTCATCCCACCAAAATCAGATTTCATATCCATCCCATTAGGATTTAATCACACATTCAATTAAAATTAGTCTCCTCATCTATTTAGGATCAGTTCATATTATCATCCAAGGACAATTCACATATTCATCAAGCATTTACTCACAAATCCATCTAGGATTAATTCATAAATCCATCTTTCATTTATTCACATTCCATCAAGATTGATGTTCACATTCATCTAAGACCATTTCACATCCTACTATAATCAATTCATACATTACATAAGCATTCTGCTTTCTTCACAATTAACCTCTATAGTTTCTTCACGTTACTTAGCACATCACTCATACGTTAAACTGGGATTAGTTTACACTTCATATCAATGCATGATCTTTCATACAACCAATCTCTATTATTTACTTAGAGCATCCAACACATCTTCCTCGTATTCATTTACCTCCAAGACAATCATTTGTGCCCTTCGTATACAGCATTAAAACTCATTAGTGCCATTACCTAAGTTACTTACACATTTCCTAACAAGTGAGGTACATGTAAGAACCTGAATAATCACCCAAAATAATTAAGTAAGAACTCAGATTTAGATGGAGACCTATTAAACTAAATTCACTAATAGGCAGGAATTAATACCCTCTTGATCCTTAACCTCATAAAACTCATTAGGATCACCCTTAAGCCTTAAGCCGAATTAGGTAAGTTAATTTAATATAGGGAGCTAGATTAATTAGATAACAATGACTTTAGCAATTAAATGAAAATAAAATACTCTGACAAGATAATAATGATATCAGGTAGCTCTAAGTACACACCTCAGACCCATCAGGAAAATCCCTTTAACAGTAACTGCATAGGTGTCCAGTTGTAAAGTATAGAACAGGAAACCCCGTTATGCCCCTACAACTGTTTCTATTCACACCTTTACCATTAGGGCCTATAAATAGAACACTTAGCTCATATTTTCATGTCTTCTTCCCTCCTCTTTCTCTTAGAGCCTTGACGAATAAACCACAATGCACCCCGGCAACAACCCAAGTTGAGTAGCATTTCCTTGATTTCGTATTTGGTTCTGTTTTAGCAGTGTGACCAAGGAGAAGGGTTTATTCGTTGAATTCCCACCTTCCCCTTGGATCTATTACATGATTTCCATGCTTAAGATGTTATTAAAACTCCTGGACTTCCCATATGAGTTGTGTTGCAAGAAACCAAATCCCTAAGGTTGGGAAATTTGAGAGAAACCCACAAATCCCCAATATAAACTAAAAATATTGACTTAAAAAGCACAGCTGAGTCTTCCTGGGAGGTTGTATGATCTCCAAGTGAAATTTCAGTCATTTTGGACCCTACCCTTCCCGTGATTCGGCGACCTACTCGGCTGAATCTCAGAGCTTTTCTTGAGCTCACTGGAATGCTCGCCGAGACCCTTTTCGATGAGCCAAAGACCCGGCAGAACCCAAAATTTCTAGAGAAACCAAGTTCAATTTTGATTTATCGAGACTCATCCGAACCAGTTTTCGAAGTGCTAAATGATTTGGCACACTTTATCCTTTTTCAACGAGCCAAGAGGTCGTCGAGGACCTCGCCGAGTGCTTCCCTTGGTCCTGTGTTGGAGGTCTGGTTATGGGCACGTGTAGAATGACCAACCTCACATGTTTGGCACATTCTGGAGCCAATAGACTTACCATGCAAAATTTGACCCCCCCCCCCCAACCCGAAAGTTAGCTTTACTAGAATTGGCCGAGCAATAGGAGATTTTGGGGAAACTTGTATAAGTGGCCCCAAAACCTTTCCCTTAGCTCAAGACTATCATATTACACATGTTTGAACATTAAGAATAGAAGTTGTATGATGTTAACAATTGTTTAGTTGAAAAAGTGATTATTAGCTTGCCTCCTTGCTTGAATTTCAATTGTGAATTGTTAGACATGATAATCTATATACTTCAATGCTTATTCATAATGAATGGACCATGTTTGGATGTGTAACAGTGATTAGTATTAGTACAGGGCAGGTGTGTGCTCATTTCGGATTGAATCACTCTTTTATATGATCACGTTTACCTTATTTCCCTTTTATATGACACTTATGGGTTAACTAGACGTAGTGTTGTGTACTATGGTACTTTGTGGTGAAGATTATGGGACTGTGCCCATGTGGTTGATAAGTTGAATATATGCCTGTGATGCATTGTATGTTGCATTAATTAATGGGCTTGAATATGAGGAGTTGCATATGGACTTTCCTAATGTAATACCTTAGTCTAATACCCCATGTAATATCCTTGGGTTTAGACTCACATATGAGATGACTTGGCTTGTTGACCAATATTGTCCTATGAGAGGACCATGTTATTTATGCACAAGCTAAGAAAGAACATAATGTGAGTATTCCTCTACAGACTTATGGGATAATGTTTACCCAAGGATAGGCACATTGTTGCTGCTTGGAAGATGGTGAGTTATCCCAAGGATCAGCACATTGGTGCGGCTTGGAAGATTGTGAAACCACAATGATACCTTTCTGTTGGATTGTGAATATGTATGATTCTTTGAGGGCCTACTCACATTGGTGAAAACCTCGGATTGTTACCCATAATAAAAATAAATGGGGGGATTATGCCTCCTTGGTTGAAAACCCATACAACTATGATGTACACATAGAATAATCCTATCCCTTAGCCGTGAATACGGGGATGAAGTCACATTGGTGGGACATCCTAGATAGAGATTGGGATCACGTGGGAACTTACCATATTTCACATTACCATACAGCATTTCCTTTTCATTTTGCATGCACGTCTTTGTTAATATTATTGTGAAAGTCTTGTGCATGAAACACTTGGCCTAATTTTCATATAGAATTAGGCATGTAATTACAGAAATATGGCTCTTGAGATTATACCAGTAAGGCTGGGAGAGAATAAATGATTTGTATGAACTCTCTTGCTATTCACCTTGTCATCACCTTCAGCACATATGCTATTCTTATTATATATTTCACACTTAGTGCATTTTTCGCATAATGTTGGAGCACAGCAAATACACTTCATTGAAGGTTTACTCATTCTGGCTTCCAGCTTATGTGTGTTGATTTATATCTTTCAGGTTGTAGAGCTTGGTCACGAAGAGATAGCCTGGATTTGGGTATCACACTGGTAAAATTTTAGCATTAGTCTAGAATAAGACTTTTCTTCTTTTAGAGTTTATCAGATTTAGATTTGGCATTATTAGTTATTTATATCTTACTAGAACTATTGTTGTCTTCTGCTTATGTTTTGACCATTGAGATCCACTCCCATAGAGATATGGGGTGAGAGTTACGAATAAATCAAATGTCTTAAAAATTGGGATTTTTTTGTTGGTTCGTGACAGTACGTCCAACCTTACCATTCACATAACCTCGTCCCATTCAATCTCATCAAGTTATACACCTCACCTTAAAGGTTTCACACATGTTTCAAGGTAATATTTATACCTAAACTGGGTCATAGGCCTTCCCACTAAGGATGTGGGCCTTACGGGTACACTATTGACACACACTACAGGTTGTTAACTATTTTCGAACCGGATATATCTCCAGCAAACACTCCAACTATCTTCCCAAAACTAGTGTAAACCCAAAACCCCGACAACAAGTTTGGTCGACGGACCACAGATGGGGTACCGGTGTGCCGATGAAACTGAAAATGGCCCACTTCAGGACCAAGCCCAATGGGATTTTCTCTCTTCCCACATACAAAATCTAAGGTTGGTTTGTGTCATGATATGGTCAGTGGACATGGTCGGTGGTGTTGGTCTACCCTTTCCCTTTGTATTTTCTTGAGAAGTCCAAAAACAACCCCTGTTGGTGGACTCACCAGTGTACTGGTCCACATGTGGCCAAGTGGGGGTGTGGTCGGTCGACTAGTCCCCCTATGGATCTCTGCCCTTAGCACTCTAGAGTTCTCCCAAAAAGTCCCCATCGGTGGAGTGGTCTGCTCCTTCCTTCAAGACGCATAAAATGCACCACCCGTCAGTGGCCTCATCGGTGGGGTGGTGTAGAAGTTGGAGCCTTAGGCCGGTGTACCGGCGGGGTACTAGCTCGAGTTTTTCCCTCTTTATTTTTCCTTTATTTTGTCTGTATTTTGGTTGGTTATTTTGCTAAACCTAATACGTTTTGTGTGATGAATATTTACATCTAAACCACATGCACATAAACCCATTTACTCTCTAAATCTTTATATTTGATATTAAACCATTTATTTCGTCATAACCGTAATTTATGTATTGTGACCATCATACCATCATCTATTACAACATACTTGCATTCTTACTTATTATTATCGTAATATGAAGTGTATAAGATGATAAATACACCGATATTTGGGTTTTTCCCCAAATACCCAAGAATCGAAAGTTCACTCACTTGTATTTTGATGAAGCCATGGATTCCTCTTCAATTTTCAGGTGTTGAAGCTTTTCCCCTTTGATTTTGCTGATTTCCTTCTTCCTCCCTTGCTCTAGGACTAGCCTCCCTTTTGATTTCTCAGCATTTAGAGTTTCTCATGTCATAAGGTTCTATTTATACTCATTTATAAGCTTAGGGTTGGTTGGGTTGGGTCCTTATTGATTTCATTTATTTTGCTCATTTTTGTTGTTTTACTCCAGTCTCAAGGTTGTACAACTTAAAATAAATTGTCGGGCTTGCTCATGCAATGTCCCACTCTCCTCTTGGCAAATTTTATTGATTTACCTTTGCTCCAAATGACCAAAATAACCGCATATAAATTTCAGAATTTTCTGAGTCCTTACACTTAATCTTTGAAGTTCGAGCTTGGGGATTGAGCAGAATCAAGGAGTAACTCATGGAAAATATTGAATATCATACATTCTTCACCATAGAACGTATAATTATCCAAACGGACATGATTGAGAATTCAAAGAATATACCCTTAATCAAAAAAATAATCAATGATCGATGGATGAATCCCCTAGTAACAAAAGAATATTACGATCTATTGGAGGAAGATAAACTTGATAATTTACATGAAGCACTGTACCCTCTCAATGAATATCTCTGATCCAAAATCAATCTGATCTTCAAATATCATAAGCAGCAAATATCATCAGAATTTAATCTGCAGCATACTTCATCAGCAAATATTTCGTTAGCATACTACGTCAATAGCATATACGTAAGAACCCGAAAAAAAAAATGGACTAGAAAAGAATTTTTCAATACAAAGGATAAAATAGTAATTTAATAATTCTATAATTTAATTTAGCCTAAAGTCAGTTAATTATACTTTCATATTAATTAACATAGACTTAATTTAATCATCTAAGTGTTAATATACAGATAATGGACTCAGATTTGTTAATTAGAAACTAGACTTTAATAATAGGCATAATGGGCTTAGTTAAGTTCCTAAAGGCCCAAAGGAACTAAAATATAATTTAATAAGATATAATTTCTCAGGTAATTAATAATCAATTTAGATATATGACTCATAATCACCATAGGAGTCTAGATAATTCAAAAATAGCAGTTACCAGACCTATTATAACTCTTAACTCATAAAATATTATAAAAAAATATAGTTAACTAAGTAAAATAAACCATGTGAATCAAGAGGATTTTGTGGAAAATCCTAAAAGATGTTAGAAGAATGCTCCCCCCAGAATTTAGAAGAATCAAACATCAAGAAGAGGATCTATAACAATACAAGTGAGTTTTCCTTCAAAGTCTTGTGTATTTATCCTTAAATTTATGTTATAGCATGGTGGAGTTTGCGTGTGTGTTTATAAATTCATTCCCCATGTTTCTATAAGTAAAATCCAAAAATATAAGTTGATGAAATCGACAAGATAGGTCTGAACATTAAGGAAAACCCTAGAAACCAAAAAACGGAGATTTTAATCCAAACTAAGGTACTGATTAACTTTAAAAAGATTTGTGAAGGTAGAGACCAATTTCGAAGCCTACTTACATAATAGAGAATATGGGAGAAGTCCCAATCAAAATTGGCCAAAAACCAGCTTCAGTTAGCACTTTGGTTAACCGGTAACCTAACCGAGATATGCACCCAAAAGCCCTGCTCTCGGGTTGGTTAAACGAAGCATGTCGGCTAACCGACAACCTAACCGAAATCCAAGGACAGAGTGTTTTTAGACCATATTCAACCTAATTAGACCTTAATTTACCTTTACCTTGAATTTTATTAAATTTGACACACGTACCAAGATTTTGGCTAACCGAGCACCAAATCAAAAACCAAACTGAAACCTACTTTGACCAGTTTTTCCATGTGAACACCTATACATTTTGAAGATAGGTATGTAGGAAGAGTTTCATGGTATTTGGAATTGAATTTCATAATTTGACCTACATATACCCTATGCTCAGACCTATTGAAGCCATGACCATAGTATGAAATACCAAACTTGAAAGGGATTAGTATGTTAACTCATTAAAACATGAGTTGGCATAATATAAGAATGTTAGATGTTATTGTGATGGATATGTGTGTTTTTAGTGATTATTTGCATTGTATGCGCATATAGTAGCCTAATTTGTGTGTAAATTTGCTAATGATAACTTGTGTGTGCATACCTTCCATTCATATATAAGACAAATCTCACCATATGTATCTATATCGAATTATAACTAATTCATCATATACAAGTGTGTTAGAGATCTACGTATCCTTATGTGCATTATATTAGTTAGTATCATGAGAATGTGTCTCCTGTGTTTGCTGATTGAATATATGATTGTGATAATCATTATCATGTTATTGTGTGCAATTCATTAGTTACTACGATGAGTCAATGAGTTTCCTTAAGACTACCTTGTCGAGACGACTGTGTTGATCTTAAAACATTATGATAACTAGATTGGGTATCATTACGTATTATGATACTACAGTGAGGATTAATTGTCCTTATTGGGACTGAGTGTTTTATTTGTCCAAGGTAAGAGATGTATCTCAAGAGACTTGTGGTAAGATGATATGTGAGGGAGTGCACTTCCCAATAGCCGAATCATAAGAGTGAATTCGGTTAGTAGATCAGGTAATGTATGTTCACAAGGGAGAGTTCATAGGTGATGCTTAGGATACGTCCTTGTGATCAAAAATAAGATATGGGGTTTGTGCCCACTAGGTCGAAGGCCCTAGAAACTGCGATGTGTACGTAGAATAATCTCTTATTCTTGGTCGTGTATACGGGGTGGTTCACAATGACATCTCGAATAGAGCAGGATTGGATCGGGTGTGAATTTACATTGTTCGAATGCCAAACAACATGCATTGCATTTCACATTCTTGTACATATTATTGTGCTTATCTTGTGTATGACACGCCTGATTTGCATGTTATTATATAGAGTTAGGCACCGTAGAACTGTTGAAAATATGGCCATGGATATCCTTAGGATACAAACCAAAGTGAGATTGTAGAGAGAATGATTCATAGTATGCATATTGTTCATCCACGAACTATTATCCATTATTTTCCAGATTATATTATCATTATTATAGTTATTTTCTCATAACATTGGTTTATGAGTAAATACCTTGTTTTGAAGGTTTACTCATTTGAGCTTTCAGCTTATGTTGTTGTTAATTAATACTTTTCAGGTATTGGACGAATTATATCAAAGAGAGCAACTATGGGAATAAAGGGGCATAGAAGATTATATGTTAGATTGTAGATTGATTTCAATTCATTATAAAAACATATTGTACTTTTATTTAATATTTATTAGCATTCATGAATTACTTCCGCTTATGGTTTATATTGTTTATGTAAAGACCAGAAAAATTCCGATTAAAAAGAACAATTACATAAAGGGTAAAATGGTAAATTAAACCACTACACCTAGAAACTAACCTAAGGTTACCA
>JAUPMG010000001.1:11025124-11036217 GCA_031762675.1 Pachysandra terminalis | reverse complement strand
TCAAAACCCCTGTTTTATCTTCTCCATTATTCAAATCTGTTTCTAATTTTTAATTTCAATTCATCAGTAGCAGATCGCAACTCAAGAATGACCATTGTCTAGATTGTCCATCCTTAGCAATCGAATCGGATTCGAATTCGAATTTGGATCTACCAAAAATCTTAACAAATCGAATCCGGATTCAGTGAAATCTGCTACGAATCCGATCCGTTTACAGGCCTAGTCAGAAGTTAGGGATGCTATATTTCTGGGTTGGTCGGTGGATCGGTCTATCAACAAGTCCATGAGTTTAGGTGCCAAAACAGAGAGCAGGGTGTCTGTCAGTGGGTTGGTCGGTCGATCGATGGACTTGTCGATAGTGCTCGAATTTTCAAATCAGAGGAAATTTAAGCACACAAGCCAAACACACGGGGAAGAAGAGATGGGGTTGAGGTGAGACCTCATACCAAGACACAAAACCCAATATAAATACTAAGTCCATATGATCCTAAGGAATTCAGATATGAACAACAATACATCAAACTAGATAAAATCCAAGGCAACCACCAAGCCTCTATATACGATCATGATCCAACACCAAAAACACAATTACATATATTAAACCATCTTGACAAGGTTATACATAAGAATTAGAGGTTTCAAGCAAATAACCAATACAGTGAAGGAGTACTCACACTAAGACTGTTATGAATGATCTCTGTAGATATAAACATCAAAGCCATGCCTTCCATCACTACCGCCGACCTTTGCATGAATCCCAAGGCCTTACCCATGCTTCATACAAAATTTCCTACCCTAGAGGGTTTATAATTAGATTATATACTAACTGATCCTAATGGTAGGTTTGGATTAAAACTAACTCACAAGTGAACTAATACACCTGGCTTGAATTTAGGTTAACTCCTAATCCCACTTAAGTTCTAATATTAGGGCTAGACTATGGTGCAAGGCTCTAAGACTACTGAAAGAGCTAAGATCACTAATAACTCAGTAATGCCACATGGTTGACTCATATTGGTCCAAACACAAAACCAATACTAACTCACTATTAACAATTTCTAATTGATCTAAGGGTCTGTAAGCTAGGTTTTTGAAAGGTCTCACCACTATCTTCATTGAGGTTGACCAGTTACTCTAATACCCCTAGTAGGTTAAGATAAAAAAGACTAAAATACCCCTAATCTAGGATAAAAAAATTCTAGGGTGTCGTAGAGTTCCCTTCAATGTTGAATGTTATGAACTCCTGGGGCTAATGCAAGTTGTAGGCCTTCCAATAAAGCTGATACTTCTGTGATCACCGCAAAGGTACTACCTAAGGACATAGCTGTGGCACCCAAAAAAATTCCCTTGTAGTCTCTGTAGATTGCTCTAATTGCTGCTTGTCCTTCCGCACCTCATGCAACAACGTCAAAGTTTAGTTTGATGAACTAGCCATAGGGTGGTAACCATTAGATAAAAACTATGCTCTTTCTCGGAGGTTGACCTCTTTTTTCGATGATACACCTAGAGTCCTTCTATGGTAAAGTGAAAAAGGATAGCGAAGCTCTAATATTTTTGGGATTACCTTCAAATATTACCTAATTTTTGGCAGCCCGGATCGTCCAAAGAAAGTTTGCGCATGTAGCAAGTATAGGGACACCACATGAATCTTGATATTGAATTTGTCAAGTCTCATCTGGAGGAGCCAATCTTTTATAAAACCAATGGAACCCATGTCTTCAAGGATACTACCAACACCAGCAAACCCGATAGCTCTGGCAAAGGGACAATATAAGAAGAGATGAATAGGATCTTCAGTGGTGAATTGCATAACACACATTACTCAATAGGAACATTGAGTCTTCTATGAAGTAGATCATTAGTGGTGTTGATATTGTGAGTGTATTTCCATAGGAAAAACCTCACTTCTTGAAATACTAAGTTGTAGCGTGAAGCCACATAGTAATCACCATTAGATGTTCCACCCCATTTCAATTGATCCTTACCCAAAACTGGGGCAATGGGTCTTTTGAACAACCCCAGGACACCACAGGGAGTTCAGAAGAGAATTGTTCTAATTTCTAATCCATATTTTCCTGGTCAATAAGGTCTGGGGATGTTCTAAGTTAGTTGAGGGAACATCCAGTTCAGCTCATTAGTATACTTGTCATTTACAATAATCCATTGGGCTCCTTGAGTAACAATCTTTCCAGATTCATGTCAGAGTTTTTAATTATAGTCTAAAATAAATTATTGGATCTGGTGTATTTCGATCTCATAAATTGGGCCTTAAAAGAGTTCTAATCCTTGATCACTATTCATGCTGTTTTTGCAAAAAAGGCAAAATGTCAGGAGTTAGTCAGCCAATAGCAAATCTACATTTTCACATTATCTAATAATAAATATATACTGATATAATATGTGGGCATCGTTTTGGAATCAAAGGGCATTTATGTAATTTCACATTTCTTAATTACGTGTCTCTAGTTACGAGTCCGACGAGGCTCTCCCGTCTCTAGAGGAAAAGCAAGGAAAAGCAAGTGTCGCTAGCATTCCTCCAACACAAATCCAACGGCTATAATGTCTCCATCAAAGTCAGGCACTTGTCTAAAGCTCAAACAACCGGCAAAATCCATCTGAACTGAAAACCGGAGAAACAAAACCAGCAGAAGAGAGAAATCGCACAAACCATCATCATCTTTCAACGCATTCCAAAACCTAAATCCACGAATCGCTTCAGGTATTTAATCCGTTCTTTATAATAATCTCTTCTCACTTCTCTGTTTTACTCTAAACTGAAAAGATGATAATCTATATCTGAACTGACAAAATTTCTTCAAAGCTCTTGTTGACAAGATTGTATTTTTTTTTATGTTTGAAATGTTAGATCTGTGGAACTTTAGCAATCTCTTTGTGATTTTCTTGACTTGGTAGATGTTTTCTTCTTGTGATCGCGTTTTTCGTGAACATTTGTTGTGTTTTAGTGCATTTTGAGCTTCAAATGCTTGTTTTCTATTTATTTTAATGCTCTAGTTATGTTTGTGAGAATGCGATTTGAGCTCAGATTCTTGTTTGCATATCTATGTGTATGTTGTAGCAGGTCATATTCTGGTGGAAGGTTTCAGCACAAGTTTACATTTTCTAAATCTTCTTGTTAATTTTGTTGTTGTAAGTTTTTGTGACCTTAATCTGTAATGAAATGTTGTTTTTCTCCATTAGAATAACGCATTCAATAATGTGAAACAATCAATAGAGGAAGAATAAGAAAAAGAAAGACAGAAAGAAAAAGGCATAAACTGATTTGTGTTTGGGAAACTTGAGCTGTTTTACTGTCCTTTTGGTTTCAAGGGTTTTTAATGGATCGAGGTGTTGGCCCTGATTCTGTTCCTCAATCGGGTACTTTTGATAAATCTAAAATATTGAATGTAAGGCCTTTGCGTTGTTTGGTTCCAGTGTTCCCATCTCCACTTGGGGTCACTACATTTTCCCCGCCCCAAGTTCCCCCATTTGTATGTGCGCCGCCATTTGGTCCTTACCCACCTGGTTTTGCTCCATTTTACCCCTTCTTCATACCTCCAGAAACTCAAAGGCCACCTGAACAGCATCCACATAATCCAAGTGGAGCAACCAGTCAAGCAGCCATGTTTGGTTTTAGTGCTGCAATGCAAACTCCTACTCCGGTTCCTTTATTTAGAACACCACCTCCCCCAGCAGCAGCCCAGTTTGCAGGTGTTACAAATGGAGATGTGGGACCATCACAGAAGAGCTCCAGAATTCGCAAGGAAATTACTCCAATTCAACCACAAAGTGCAAACAGGAGCGAGTCTGTAAGATCAGCAACAGAGGAAAATGGATGCAGTGATAACCAGAATTGGCCAGTCCATCATTATAGCGGCCACAATACGGATGGCACTGAGGCAGAAGCTACTAGTAACGAGGAGAAGTATGAGGTCAAGTCAAACAAGAGGATGAAGAACATCCAAGAGATCAAGTTATCCTTGCCATATGAAGGTCAAATGCAGTCAGATGGAAACATTCTCATGACATTTGATGCACTCCGACGAGCTGACGGTGACAGAGAGTCAGTTGCTTATATACTATTGACGTTTGATGCACTCCGACGAAGGATTACCCAAGTTGAAGAAGCAAAGGAAGCAACGCCTGGAGTTACTAGACGCCCTGACTTAAAAGCTGGCACATTTATGATGAACAAAGGAATTCGAACAAATACAAAGAAAAGAATTGGAACTGTTCCAGGAGTAGAGATCGGAGATATTTTCTTTTTCAGGATGGAAATGTGCTTGGTGGGATTGCACGCTCCTTGTATGGCTGGGATTGATTACACGAGTCTTAAGGTCAACCAGGAAGAGGAACCTGTGGCTGTAAGCATCGTTTCATCTGGAGGATACGAAGATGATGTGGAGGATGGGGATGTGTTGATTTATAGTGGTCAGGGTGGGAATATCTACAGGAAAGACAAGCAAATAGAAGATCAGAAGCTTGAAAGGGGTAATCTTGCTTTGGAGAGAAGCTTGCGTCGGGGTAATGAGGTAAGAGTCATTCGAGGAATGAAGGATTTGGGGAATCCAACTGGGAAGGTCTACGTATATGATGATCTCTATAAAATACATGAGTCGTGGATGGAGAATGGGAAGTCTGGTTGCAATGTGTTCAAGTACAAATTAGTGAGAGTACCTGGGCAGCCTGATGCATTCACAATGTGGAAATCAATTCAGCAGTGGAAGGAAGGTGTCAATTCTAGAACTGGAGTTATATTGCCAGATCTTACTTCGGGGGCAGAAAACTTACCTGTTTCTCTTGTTAAT
Organism: Pachysandra terminalis; assembly: GCA_031762675.1. NCBI lineage: Eukaryota > Viridiplantae > Streptophyta > Magnoliopsida > Buxales > Buxaceae > Pachysandra > Pachysandra terminalis. The sequence goes on along the minus strand of JAUPMG010000001.1, from coordinate 11,031,412 downwards.
GATATTGATGATGAGAGGGGGCCTGCACATTTCACGTATTATCCTAGTCTCAACAATTCAATATCAGTCAACTCAATTGAATCTTCTTTTGGTTGTGATTGCCAAAGTACATGCCGCCCAGGTGATCCCAATTGCTCCTGCAATCGAAACAATGGTGCTAATTTCCCATATACTGCCACTGGGGTTCTTGTGACCCGCAAACCTTTAGTATATGAGTGTGGTTCTTCGTGCAAATGCTCCCCTAATTGCCGGAACCGTGTATCACAGCTTGGTTTGAAGGTCCGCTTGGAGGTGTTTAAAACGAAGGATAGAGGCTGGGGCCTGCGGTCTTTGGATCCCATACGTGCAGGTGGTTTTATTTGTGAATATGCAGGGAAAGTCGTAGAAAAAGTTGAAGTAGAGGAGGATGGGGAAGAAGATGATGATGACTACATTTTTGACACAACCCGCACTTTTGATAAGTCTTTTCAGTGGAATTACATACCTGAGTTACTAGGTGAAGAGAATACAGGAAACTCCAATGAAGCTTACACGACTCCGTCACCCCTAGTCATAAGTGCGAATTGTTGGGAATGTTGGTCGTTTTATGAACCATAGTTGCTGTCCAAACGTCCTCTGGCAGCCAGTTTTACGTGAAAACAGCGATGAACCTTATGTTCATATTGGGTTCTACGCAATCAAACACATTCCTCCTATGACAGAGTTGACATATGATTATGGGTTTGTCCAGTCTGATCGCAATCAGAAGAAGAAATGCTTATGTGGATCATCAAAATGCAGAGGTTATTATGGTTAACAGTATCAGTTGAAATTTGGAGATCATGGAGCTGACCACCATCCCCATTTGACGAAGGTTAGGAATTTCATACATCTTACTGTTTGAGAAACTATACTGAATCATCTTTTATTTATTGCTCATCTTTATTGGCTGGTTTCATGCTAGATGTGATGGACTTTCTTTGTTTGATGTTGAATGTTTTAAATTCTCATAGATCTTTCCAAATTGTGCAAGTATAACTGGAAAAACAGGTTTGATAATGTTTATGAAATTTTAGTTTTGACTTGAGAGAGTTGAAGTTAAGGAACTGGTGGTAAATTTCTTCCTTAAGCCTGAGGGTAGGCATCCTATTAAAATGTGAAATTGGATTGATGTATAAGCCATGATGTTTTTCTCATAAAAGCAGAAAAGAAAAGTGTAACTGTTTATAAGTAATTCAGAATTTTATATAGTATTTTCTTAATGGGAAGATAATATCTATGTGCTATTCTTTCATAATAAGAATTTATATAAGAGAAGTTACTTGGACAATTAATGAATCTCCATTTTAAAATGAATATATTTCATCTTATTAGCCATAAGGATACGAAAATCACGACTTCTCAACATTAATCCCTAATTCATGCAGTTTGTTTGGCTTTACTGTTAGTCAACTCGTATTATAGATATCTGTACAGAATTATTTGAGGTGAGCCAGCAGGTGGCGAGTTCAAGAAGATTCTTGAACTTGCCGTGTTTCGCCAGCATTTTATACAATGACAGGTTCACAGTAACTTGGGTTGGTCATCTTAAGTCAATTCTATCCACACCAAAGGGAAAAAGAAAATAAAATGACTTCAATTCTGTCTCCACTATATAATATGATAGGCACATCTCAGTCTTTTACCTTCTTTTTTAATTGGGGTTTAACCTTTATTGGACTCAATATTAGCTTTAAGCACACCATCAGTGTTTTTTAATTGGGTTTTCACCTTTATTGGATTCAATGTTAGCTTTAACCATATCATCAGTGTTTTCAATGTCGTTAACTAATGGTTTTGATTATGGGAGTTTTTTTTTTTTTTTTTTTTGCATGTTCTGATTTATTAAGGTGTATTTGGGTCTCAATTATGCTTATCTAGGAATTGGGATCAAAATTCTATGAAAAAACTAAGATTTTCTTCAATTTTCCATGTTTTTCCTAGATGTCATAAAATGGTGCAAGTCTTACCAGTTTGCGACATCGACATTCAAACCTTGCCTACCATCCTCAAAAGATCTGTACTATTGCTAGTTTGAAAAAGTACTTTCAATAAAAACATACCCAGAATCCATCAAACCTAGATTCTGCATTTCAAGTGCTCATATGTCGACAACAGCCAGCAAGCAAAACTCGAGAATTAGTTTTTCAACAGTGTTTGGAAAATGGGTACAAGGAAAAAGTATCATTTAATTTCAGGTGGAACTATTTCTTTTATCATATCTGTGTTGCTCCGTCATTACACTACAGAATAGTTAATTTTAAGATGACCATTTTGGCTTTGCTAAAGTGACACTTACCCATGCTGTGTTGTCTGTGCTTTCCTTTCACTGGATGTCTCTTATAAGTGACAGCAGGAAAGTGTTTCTGGGCTAAATGCATGAGCCTAGTTTCTGATTGTACAGGTATGGGAATGTTGGAGATTGTAGGGTAGGCACATCAAAGGTTCTCGTATTCAGCTTGTCAATCTACTAAATGTTCTAAATTATAATGGTGCAAATGATGAAGTCAGCATTACTAGTTCTAAGTACTGCACAATGACTGAAATTCTTTTCCCGTAGCTATTTAGGTATTGCCGATAGGTTACTTATAATTACAAATTCCTCTATGAACTATTTATGTTTTACCGATTAAAAAAAAGTAAAATCAAAAAACTATTTAGGTTTCTTATAATCATTTCATACTAATTAGTATAAAAGTTGGAAGGATTTTTTAAGACTTTTTTGAGTTATTGAATTTTGATTCCTTTACTTTATTATTTTATCTTTTATAATTATAATTTTTTGAGATTGATTAGTATTAACTTAATTAATATAATTTTAAGTAATGGTTTTATTGTCTTTTTCTTAAAACTTTTAGTTAAAAAATTGATTATTTAAATATTAAATTTATTATAAACATACCTCCTTAACATTTATATTATTATTTCGAAAGTACAAATAAATTCCTTTTTATTAAAGGGTTATTTTTGGTTCTAAACTTTAACTATATAATCTATGTGGGACCTAAGGATCATCTTGAAAAGAGAAATATTCTAGACTTAATTCTTAATGAGCATCATCTTGAAAATAGAAATATTCAAGACTTAATTGATTCTTTCATTAAGGGAATTAATTAATAGTTAATATTAAGGTAAATTGCATTGACACGCCTTAGGTTTGATCGTAATGGCAACAAGTACCCCTCGAAACTTGGCCATTACGGTCAATACCCTTATTGGGACAAACTATAGGGAGTAACGATTTGTAACGGAAATTAGCCATTTGACCATAATACCCCTATATTAATTTAAGTATGTTAAAAGGATAGAAAATTAAAGTACTAATTTATCTTATAATTATAATAGATAGTTGGGGTTTTCACAATTTTCAATATTACGAAACTTTTATTTTTTTTTTCCCATATAAGCACCTATTTTGTTCTTAAGATCATTAAACAAGGTATAAAAGAGTATTTTCGTCCTTAAAATATGTTGTTATAAGCAAAAATCAAATATTTCGTTAGTTCATTAACGGCTACTAATGGAAGGGGTTGGTTGTATGCAACATACTTTCAAACTATAGGTATGTGTTTGTGATGGTCAAGGTTTGAGGGTTACTTGTTGCCATTACTCCAAACTCAAGGGGGAGTGAATGTAATTTGTTCTTAATATTACAAGTGAGTTACTACATTCGATGGCTTGATCTGTTGCCTTTGCAAAATCGACATTGGCTTTATCGGTGTTGCTAGCCCTGACTAGTTTACTAGAATTGTTGTAGCAATTGCAGTGAATATTGTCCCTAGAAGTTAATGTTGGTTGTTAGCTCAGCTTTATCTCAATCCCCCACTACCCCTAGCTTGGTCCCCACTTCTAGGACAGATTCCACTCGATTCGACTTTGGAAATGAATCTGTCACTAGGTCTTGTCTCTGTACAACAAAGAAAAAAGAATAGAACCGTCTGTTTTTCGTCTCATTCATGAGCACACTGTTATAGTATCTTCTTTGCCTTTAGAATCAGGTTTAAGAGCATGAGTATCGGCTTATGCATCACATTCGTTTCTGTTGATAAGAACACCAAGATTTTCACCGACAATATCAAGATCACAAAGCTAAAGCTCTTCAATAATGGACTTGCCGTCAAGTACTGGAGAGACCAATTCGTATGATCACTCGAATTTTGATGAATTGAATCAACAATTTTGGACAACCGTCTTTGGACTTACCTATCCGCTATAAAAAATATGTAACAAATTCAATTGAAATTATGATAAAGTAGCATATTTATCTCCTTACTTTTTTTTTTCTCCTTATATCATGAGATAGTTGAATCACTGTCATGGCTCATTAACTGAGTAACCTTTGGCAGGGATGGCAAATTTTCAGTTATACTTTGATTTTTTGATTGCCCTCTATGACCATTATAATTGCCACCAAAGTCAGTAGCATTGTAAATAACCAGCAAACTATCTTCAACATAGTTTCCCAAAGAAAGGGGAACTTGCACTGCTATCACAGAAGCAAAATTGTCTGCATAGAAAAAACCTGATATTACAACTTCACTATAATAGTAATTCAATAGAATGTTGAAGTCAATAGTATGTTTACATAGACTATACAGTTTGGTGCAATGTGAGAATTTATGAAGTCTTGCAATCACCATAAATAATTAAACCCCATCATAGCATATGAAGGGTCAAAGAAAGAAAGGTTACAAATCGGATTATGTTTCATAGTAATAAGCCCTTCAAATTTGATTACAACGTAATAGAAGGTATCTCATGAGGTTCTAAAAAATATAACCACATAAATCCTAATCAGTGGATAACTATATGATTATCTGATTGCTAATCTAGCAACTACAAATGGGATCGATTTCTTATATTTTGCTGTAATCATAATATTAAAATAAATAAATAAATAAATGGGATTGTAATCATAATATTAAAAAAAATAAATAAACAAATGGAACGATACATGTCTATCATATAGGCTAAAACAAGGGTTACATTCAATGGAGCCGAACAAGACATCTCTTTTACCTTTAAAAGAACCTTTTTAATTTTCATGGACTTAAAAAGATCTTTTAATTTTTTTTTTTAATTCAATGCTTTTACTGGTAATGTGTTTGTTTGATTGCATGAAGATTTTATGTCTTTCTTTATATAATTTATACTCAAATTCAACTCTACAACTTTGACACTTTAGAAATTTTTTATTTATTTTTATTATTTCTGTTTTGCACTCAAATTGGATGATATATGATAAACATGATGAGCACTAGAGAGTAATTCTTGGCATTGGATTTCAATTGTCAAATTTACAAACATGTCCTTTCATATGAGGAAGTCTATTTATTGGTGTTGCCTAGTTTTTTTAGATGGTTTCTATAGATTTTTAATTGGTTCAATTTGTGAACTTTTATGAATGGGGACAATAAGATGAATACTTTGATTTGGTATAGCTGATTAGGAGGAATTATCATCAAAACAATGGTAAGTGCCAACATGGTTTTAGAGAAACACAATAGAATTGGTTGGCAAAACCTTGTTACTATCTAAATATACTTTGTTCAATCTTCTTGGTGTTAAATGTTATAGATAACACTTTTGCTTCTTCAGAGTTCAAAATTGGTGTTCTAAATCATAAACTTTATTAGGTAATAGATCTACTTAGAATAGTTAGATTTTCTCTTTCATTTACTTGCAGATCTGGGACAAATTTAAGGGAAATGTAGCTTGGAGCTTATGAATTCCTTTTATCTCCCTTCTTTAAGCAATAAATGTAAATATTGATAGACATTCACCTACCCAATACGTAAATGAAATAGAGAAAATTTATTTGTGTTATTGTGTGTTTATCCTTTGAGTTTCTCGCTCATTCATCTACATCTTGGCTTGGATCTTGTTAAGGTAGCTTTGATTTTTTACATAATACTATAGAAGAGTTTGAACAGAATCTGATATGCTCACTACACGGGATGCATTTAGCAAGTATATGGGTCATGCAAAGGTGTATGGTATAACTTGTGGCTTTTGTAAATGTGAGAACCCTGAAATTTTAAAAATTTAGATAAAGGTATAATAGTAATTTTTGCGTCATGAAAAGGCCGCAAAAGTTATTAGTCGGAAATGCCGTTGACGTGGAAATGTTTAGTTGTGAATATTTATAAGCTAAATAAAATAGGGAAGTAATTAATTTTATAAATGAGTAACGCCTAAAGAGAGGTACTACCTATTTAGACATTAACCAAACCATGTGTAGCTTCTTTAAGAAGCTAGCTACACCCATTT
>JAUPMG010000001.1:10999993-11015830 GCA_031762675.1 Pachysandra terminalis | reverse complement strand
TCATCTTGTGGAAACATTGTATATTCTCCCCTTCACTTTTTATAAAAACTTTCATTAATCATCAAAAAAAAAAAAAAAACCATCCATGTTATAACTGCAGGACATAAATTCCATGAAACTGAACTCTTTCTCTTACCCCATTTCTTTCGTTTCCACCCCCAGCCAACACAAAAATCCTTCAGAATATACTGCAGCACCCAATTGACCTGAAATCTCAAAAAGAAAGCATGCCAGATTCCTCTAGTAACCTCACAATGTAAGAATTAATGAGCAGCTGATTCCTCTTCTTTTTGGCACAAACAATATCTAGAAGCCAAACACCAGCCCCTTCTCTTCAAGTTATCCAACGTCAGCACTTTGCCTACAACAGCTGTCCAAAAGAAAAACGCTACCTTGGATGGGGTACCACTCTTACAAATCAGCCTCCATGGACCATCCCAAGAGACCACCTCTACCATTGCATGATACATCGATTTAACTGAAAATTTACCATCATCGGACCACTTCCACAATCTTAAATCCCCTCCCTCTCTAAAACTTGTCTTATAAATCTCCTCAAGTAACCTTGCTACTTCCTCCTCTTCAAGTCTTCCCACTCTAACACATTTCTCTGCAATCTAATATCCCAACACGACCCCGAGTCCTCTTGAATAAGGTGATCCTTAACCCGTGCATTTAAATTGGATGAAACCAATGCCAACCCCGGAAAAATCTGAATTAAAGGCGTATCCCCACACCAAAAGTCTTTCCAGAATTTAATTCTATCACCTGCTCCCACCTTGAATGTAATGCCTTTAAAGAAAGCTTCCCCCAGGAAAAATCGGAACATTATTTTTCAATCTTTTATAACAAAAAAAAGATGGTAAAAGCTTTTTAAGTCGGACTCACCAGGCTTAGCTACCTGGTAAGACATGAGTTTTTTTGCCTCATAGAGTGATGCCCTGGCCAATCCAACCCAATGGATAGGCCACATGGACAATGTTTGAACATAACTAAGCCTCACTGATACATGTATATAGATTGTATCACGTGCAATGGCTGCCTTCAAATTTTTTTGTCTTTCCAATATTTTCTACAAGAAAAAGTTAGATTTAGCGAATGCTTTTCTGCCAAATGGCAAATGCATTTGAAGCAGAAACTTAATATATGAAGTAGAGCTATTTGGAAGTACACATACAAGTGGAGTTTGCAAAATCATCTGCCATGTTGGAAATCCATGCCACACCAGGCTTCTGATTATGGTTATCCCACCAAATTAACATGGCCTCGAATATATATATAGACACACACGCACACACATATATATGTGTGCGTGTGTCTTTGTACATGTTGAAGACAGCTTGCTGCTGAGGAGTCTTGAACTCCAAGTTAGCTTGCTGGCCAAGCTTCTTCCCTACCTTGCAGCACAAGTATTAAAAAACTTCTCTACCAAGTTTCCTCTCCTAATCCCTACCTCTCTATCTCTATAAATATGTAATTGATGCTGCTGTAATAATAAGAAGAAAGAAAAAAAAGGAAGAGAAGCAAGAGTGCTCATTGTTGAGTGGATTAGGCACACTACCGAACCACTATAAATCTGTATTCCTTCTTTCTTGTTTTTTTATCATGGTATCAGAGCTAAGTTGAGGGAAAAAAAAATCCAGAAACAACCATGGCTTCTGATGTGACTTTTGAGTCCAGCGGCGGCACAAATTCTCTCATAATGACGGTTCCACATGATCCGATGAATTTGCAGATCACTTCCAATAAACTCAATAGCACAAACTACTCTGCCTGGTCGCAGTTTGTGAAGTTATATGCTACTAGTAAAGGAAAATTAGGTTTTTTGACAGGCAATAAGAAGGAACCTGCCATTACCGACACGACCCATTCGACATGGGTGGAAGAAAACGCCATGATAATGTCATGGCTTCTCAACTCGATGACTCCTAAGGTGAGTGTCAGTTTCTTGCGGCTTCCCACTGCTCACAATATTTGGGATGCAGTGGCTCAAACATACTTTATTGGAGAGGATGCTTCTCAAATCTATGAGTTACGGCAGCGAGCTCATGAGACTAGTCAACAAGGTAAATCCCTGACGAGTTATTTTACTACTCTCAGTCAATTTGGTAAGAACTCGATTTTCTCCATCCTTATGAGATGGATTGTGCGAGCGATACAGCAAAAATGAAGAAAATGATTGAAGATGAAAGGGTTTATGATTTCCTAGCCGGCCTAGACCCAGGTTTTGTTCAGATTCAAGTCCAAGTCTTGGGGCATGATACTCTACCCAATCTGCGAGGTGCATTTGCCTATGTCAAACGTGAAGAACTCTGACAAGCCACTACGATAACATCTACTCCCCAAGAAGGTTCGGCATTGAATACTGTTCCATCTACTCTTGTTTCTTCGGGTCCTCGAAAATTTGAAAAAAAGGACAAGGACTCTTTATTTTGTACCCATTGCAAGGGGACGAGACACACCCGAGAAACATGCTTTAAATTGAATGGATATCCGGATTGGTTCATAAAAAGGGGCAAAGGGACTAGTCAAGGAAAAGGGAACAACAACCCCAATCGTGCTCACCATATAGCTACTAAACACTCCAGTTCAGTACTCTCAGGCTCAGGTCGACCAGATGATGAAGGAAATTACTAAGAAAATGATCACCGATGAGACACCTAACTTTGGAGTTGATGCAGGCAAACCAGGAGCTGCCTTAAATGCCTCTAACTCAAGCCATGGTAAGTTTTCTTGGATTATTGATTCGGGTGCCACAGATCACATGACCCATGATTCAGGGATTTTTTCTTCCTATAACAATAAACCAAAAAAGTGTAGTATTACTACTGCTACTGGATCCTCCTCTGTTGTGTCAGGGGAGGGTTCCGTTCTTATTACCTCTTCCATATCCCTGCCTACTGTTTTGCATGTTCCTCACTTGTCTGAAGACCTCTTATCCATTAGTCAAATTACCAAACATTTGAAATGTTCTGTAACCTTTTTTGATAACCATTGTGTCTTTTAGGATCTTCGTACGGGGAGGATGATTGGTCTTGGTAAGGAGAGAGGTAGCCTATATTACTTGGATGAGAAGTGGCAAGCGGGAGATGATACCGGTCAAACATGTCAAGTAGTGGGCAATACGACTACTACAGAGGTGATTTGGTTGTGGCACAAAAGACTTGGACACAAGTCTTTTCCGTATTTGAAACGATTATTTCTTTCATTGTTTAGTAAGGTTGATACTTGATATGTCATTTTTTCATTGTGATAGTTGTGTTCTTGCTAAACATCATTGTACTCCATTTTCACCCAGTTTAAATAAAAGTCTTGTGCCTTTTTCTGTTATACACAGTGATATATGGAGACCATCCCGTATTGTCAACCGATCTAGATTTAGATGGTTTGTGTATGGAGACCATCATTGTACTCGGATGTCAAGGTGTATTTGATGAAAGAGAAGAGTGAAGTCTCAAATTTTCAGTCTTTTCACACAATGGTTTTGACTCAGTTTAACAACAGAATCCAAGTTGTTAGATATGATAATGGTCAAGAGTATATTAAAACTACTCTTCATACTTACCTTAAAACCCATGGCATAATACACCAAACCTTGTGTGTTGATACGCCTCAACAAAATGGCGTAGCAGATCGTAAAAATCGCCACCTCTTAGAAGTCGCCAGATCTCTACCTTTTTGCATGAGTGTCCCGAAAATATTTTGGGGGGATGCGGTTCTCACTGCAGCATATCTCATTAATAGAATGTCGTCCAAAGTGTTAAATTTTAAAAACCCTCTACAGTTCTTATCCCAAAGCCATACCATACCAACCAATGGCTCGGAAATATTAAAAAAAAATCAAATAAATCAGAAAAAAAATAATAATCGTAGATCTATAGATTTTGAAAACCCTAGGAAAAAAAAAACTCAACAACCAGCTAAAGATAAACATCAAAAAAAGAAAAGAAGAAGAAGAAGAAGAGGGCTCGCCTCTCTCAATCTCGTCAATCTCACAGCTCGCCTCTCTCGATCTCGTCTCAGATTCGCAGCAACACACGGGATCTCGTCTCAGATTCGCAGCAACAAACAGATCTCGTCTCAGATTTGCAGGCTACAGCAACATACGGGTAACTCTCTCTCTCTCTCTGAAACTTCTCTCTCAATCTCTCCCTTTCAAAGGCGACTTCTCTCTAAAAATAGTTTTTTTTTAACGACCGCTCTCTTTCGCTAGTCTCTAGAAACTTCTTCTCTTTTCCTTTTAAACAGATTTGGACCGGACGATCCAATATAGATCTCCCGATCAGACTCGGCAATTCCGAGTCAGATAGTCCGGATCGGGAAATTTGGACCGGTTTTGGACCGAGTCAGTGAACTTTTAATGTTTTAAGGATCGGTTTGGTATCGTGGCTCGTCCCGAGCCGATCCCGAGTTGGATCGCCAGATCCAGATCGGGATCAGCCGATCCTTTACACTATGATACCAACTGTCCTTCATATCCAACCAAAAGTGTTTGGGTGTACCTGTTATGTTCATGCTCATAAGCAGCACCGTAGTAAGCTTGATCCTAGAGCCCTCAAGTGTGTTTTTATAGAATACTCTACTACTCAGAAAGGGTATAAGTGTTTTGATCCCCTGTCTAGAAAATGTTTGGTATCCATGGATGTAACCTTTTTGGAGGATCAAGTCTTCTTCAAACAGGACAGTAGCAAGTCATCTCTTCAGGGAGAATGCTAAAGGTGAAGAGATCCCTTGGGAAGATTTAGATGTAAATAATAAAGTGAATGATGTGAACTCTGATGTGAGGAATGAGATGGTTGGTAATGAAGTTGGTGGTGATGAAGAGGTTATTTTTGGATCCCCAGGAAGGCAAGCCACTTCAGGAAGCATGTCACCATATCAGCATGTGTTCACACGCAGAAGAGATAAGGCACCTCTTGATCCACCAAGCCATCATCCTGCTGAACCCGTGACAAATAATCTTAAGGTAATTCCGTCCCTTGAAAATCCCCAACAATAATTCTTCTGATGATGATTTACCTCTTGCTTTAAGAAAACTACCTTGCACATGTCCATCTGTGTATAGGTATCCTATCTCTAAGTATGTATCTTCTCACCGTTTATCCTCCACCTATAAAACTTTTGTAGCACAATTATCTACTGTACAAGTTCCCAACGGCGTGCAAAAGGCTCTTGACAGTCCAGGGTAGAGGGCAACCATGATTGAAGAAATGGAGGCCTTACAGAAGAATGCAACTTGGGAACTAGTTGATTTGCCAAAAGAGAAAAGAACGGTGGGATGTAAATGGGTGTTTGCGGTGAAGCACAAAGCTGATGGCTCGGTAGAAAGGCTCAAGGCAAGACTGGTGGCCAAAGGTTATACACAAACCTATGGCATTGATTATCAGGAGACTTTTGCTCCTGTTGCAAAAATGAACACCATCAGGGTGTTGATATCATTAGCAGCAAATTTGGGATGGCTCTTACAACAGTTTGATGTGAAGAATGCCTTCCTCCATGGAGATCTTGAAGAGGAGGTGCATATGGATTATCCCCCAGGTTTTTTGAATCCTTCAAAAGACAAGAGAGTCTGTAAGCTAAGGAAATCTCTTTATGGGCTTAAACAGTCCCCAAGAGCATGGTTTGGAAGGTTTACCAATCAATGAAGAAGCATGGATACCATCAGAGTCACTCTGACCATACGCTATTTCTAAAACATTCTAGTGGAGAAAAAATTACAGCACTTATTGTATATGTGGATGATATAGTGATCACAGGGAATGATGTAGATGAGATGAAGAAATTGAAGGCTCAGTTGGCTATGGAATTTTAGATCAAGGACCTTGACGATTTGAGATATTTCTTGAGGATTGAAGTAGTCAGGTCTAAGCAAGGGATATTTGTCTCTCAGAGGAAGTAGGTACTATATTTGTTGGGAGAAACAGGGATGTTGAACAGTAAACCGGCTGACACACCTATTGAAAAGAACCATAGGTTGGGAAAGATCAAAGATGACACTCCAGCTGACCAAGAGAGATATCAAAGGTTGGTTGGAAAACTTATATACTTGTCTCATACACGCCCAGACATTGCTTATGTTGTGAGTGTGGTGAGCCAATTTATGCAGGCTCCTTCTGAGACACATATGGATGCGATGTATAGAATTCTCAGGTATTTGAAGTCTGCACCAGAAAAGGGGTTGTTATTTGCTAAAAATGGACACCTAGAGATTGAAGGTTATACAGATGTTGATTGGGCTGAGCCAATGATAGATAGACGGTCTACATCAGGGCATTTTACCTTTATGGGAGGAAATCTGGTCACATGGCGTAGCAAGAAACAGGCCATTGTGGCTAGGTCTAGTGTGGAAGCGGAGTTCAAGGCCATGGCCCAAGGAATATGTGAGCTATTATGGCTCAGGACATTATTGAAAGAATTGAGTGTCAAGCCAGAAGGTCCTATGAAGTTGCATTGTGACAATACGGCAGCAATCGAGATTGCTCATAATCCAATTCAACATGATCGTACTAAGCATGTTGAGGTGGATAGACACTTTATCAAGGAAAAGTTGACAGCAGGTCTACTTTGCACCCCATTTGTGAAGATTGGTGATCAGCTTGCAGATATTCTGACAAAGGGAGTTTTGAGCAAGACCTTTAATGGAGTTCTGGACAAGCTGAGCATTCGAGACATCTATGCTCCAGCTTGAGGGGGAGTGTTGAAGATAGCTTGCTGCTAAGGAGTCTTGAACTCCAAGTTAGGTTGTTGGCCAACTTCTTCCCTACCTTGCAGCACAAGTATTAAAAACTTCTCTGCCAAGTTTCCACTCCTAATCCCAACCTCTCTATCTCTATAAATATGTAATTGATGCTGTTGTAATAATAATTAGAAAGAAAAAAAAAAGGAAGAGAAGCAAGAGTGCTCATTGGAGAGTGGATTAGGCACACTGCTGAACCACTATAAATCTGTGTTCCTTCTTTCTTGTTTTTTTATCAGTACATAATCTAACAAATCCACCAAACTAGCAAATCAGCCCTAGGATGATAACTTAAAATTTTAGGAAAAAGAACTTCAAAACGTAATATATAAGTATTAATAACTTCAAAAAGCTAAAATTTTCATTTGTGGAAATATTATATTAAAAAAATTCCAGGTTTTTGTTTGGTGAAGAAAGAAGATTTGGAATTGGAATTTCTGTCCCATTTCTTGAAATTGGATTTTAAGCTAAAAACAGGGATGTTCATTTATCAACCCACACCTTGTCAATTTGAATTCTCAACATGGAACCCAACTTTCTCCATCATCTCCTACAAGTATATGGCGATTGTCCAACACCACCAATGACAATCCTGGCAGCCAAAACCTCTCTCTTTCTCCCCTCACAAAATGAATCAGTCCAGGAGGTTTGGTCCATAACATTTCATCACACTTATTGATGCACTGTGAGAAGGATGGGTAGTGGGTATGTTTGGAACTATTTTTTGCAGTTTTTCAAGCTGGACCAGGTTCAGCCAAGGGGTTTTGAGAATGCTCTTGCAGTATGAGGGCTATTTTGGCTAATCAAAAGAACAAAAGGGAAAACATCTGATCCTGATACCCAGCAGCGAATGCTTAGTCTTTTATGGAAAGAAAGGAACTGCAAAATTTTTAAAGGAAAGAAAATTCAAGTGGGCTTCATCAGGAAAGTAAAATTTTGATGGGCATCAGTGGTTCATGAACTTAAGTGTGTAATTTTTATGATTTATGGGTGTAATAGAGGGTTTGGGCTGGTTTATGTTTCTCGACAGTAGGGTGTAATCAGGTATTTTCTGATTGTAAACCTCGTGTATACTCTTCCTGTACAGCAGGCTTTCTGCCTTTTTTCGAATTAATACATATACTTAGATAAAGAAAAACAAATCATCAATCACGTAGTCAAGCTTACCATTGTTGATGACCCAATGAGTTTTTTCTCAACCCAACAAATCAATGCAGCCCTTTCAAAGCACCACTTGTAGTCAACATTTAAGGAATCAGCCAAAATCAATAGGGCATGGCAGAGTGGCATCGGTTTTGGTGGCTGGTACGCGTTAGACATGAGGAAATTTAACATAATAAACCCAAGTTTTATGACCAATTGCACAAGAATGAAATTAAACAATTAATTCATATCTGCCATAGCTCCTTTTGGGGTTTGCAAGATGATGAAAAGCTACAAACGAGCTCGGTGGTCGTTTTATAACTGTAGGGGGCCAGGTGATGATGGTGTTTAATGAAACCACAACCTGAGTGTGTCAAAGAGTTGTCAAGTCTTCCATGGGATAGCTATTCTTTATGAATTTCAATTCTGTAGCCCGATTCTCCATGGCCATCAAAACGTTGAAATCCAAATTCATTGAATTTTAATTCAAGTATTTTCAATCTATAGCACAAATGCACAATTCCAATTCTCTTATCAAAAATGCCCTTAAATTCTGAAATGTAATTGTAAATAGTGAAAGAATAACTTTTGATTGGATTTCCATCTTTTAATTTTCTAACATAATATTCAAAGTAATGTGCATGCTTTATTGTCAATCTATGTGCTCTTTATCTTTTGGATAAAAGAAGAATGACAACGGAGAGTCAAGAAGACCAAATGGGAAAAAGGACTCTGTTGTCAAAATTGTTTTTGTTTTGATTATTTATAAGAGATCTTGTACAGTTCAAAAGAGTTCAAGTGAAATATATGTCCAATGTATTTTGCTGCAGAAACCTTAAAAAATGAAAGGTATAGATAGAAATTGTATGACCATTTTGAAATTTCAAACCATGTGCAGGTGGAACTAATGAGAAATAATTGGAAAGAGTGATCTTACCAACAAAAGACTCTTTAGGCTGGAATTGCATACCAGGATTTGTGCTATCGAATTCAACTAGTAGTAAAAGGACCAAAACGTATTGAGCACATTGATCAGTAAGGGTCCTGACTAACACATGTAACATTTGACAAGCAAATTAGTCAGGACCCTTACTGAAAGAATAACTTTTGATTGGATTTCCATCTTTTAATTTTCTAACATAATATTCAAAGTAATGTGCATGCGTTATTGTCAATCTATGTGCTCTTTATCTTTTGGATAAAAGAAGAATGACAACGGAGAGTCAAGAAGACCAAATGGGAAAAAGGACTCTGTTGTCAAAATTGTTTTTGTTTTGATTATTTATAAGAGATCTTGTACAGTTCAAAAGAGTTCAAGTGAAATATATGTCCAATGTATTTTGCTGCAGAAACCTTAAAAAATGAAAGGTATAGATAGAAATTGTATGACCATTTTGAAATTTCAAACCATGTGCAGGTGGAACTAATGAGAAATAATTGGAAAGAGTGATCTTACCAACAAAAGACTCTTTAGGCTGGAATTGCATACCAGGATTTGTGCTATCGAATTCAACTAGTAGTAAAAGGACCAAAACGTATTGAGGTTATGATGATAAGTTAATAATAATAATAATAATAATAATAATAATAATAAATAACGAGGCATATTCAATTCACTAGATAAGTTATATGATGATAAGTTGATGAAGATGATAAAAGAATGATGGATGTGCAACTCAGCCAAAATGTCTTCCATAACTTGCTTGTCAAATGTTACATGTGTTAGTCAGGACCCTTACTGATCAATGTGACCCTCAGCCAGAGCGTATCTGTAAAGCCAACAGACAAACGGACATGTCCAATAGGTCATCCACTTGACTTAGGTAGTTTTAGTGAACCATCTTAACAATTGCATTTAGTCGGAATAAAACAAACGCTTTTTAGGTGACTAAAAGACTAATATTTAGTGTGGTAAATATAGTAGGAGAGATATATTATGACAAGCACAACTAATCTTGAAGTAGTGAACCATTTTTTTCTACGTTAAGAACAATGCTAAGAATCTAGCTGAGAATTATTTAACTATGAGAATGAAAGAAATAAGCTCCGCCAGGAAAGAATGGAAGATATAGGAAAAAGAAAGAAAAAAGGATAAATAAAGATCTAACTGCATACAAATGGCAAGGACTCCAAAACCAATACGACTTGGTACGTACCTACATATCAACCGATACATATGGGGTATCGGCCGATACCAATATTAAATAAAGGCAATTTGATGAGTCTCGGCCAATACCTATACTGATAGGTTCATATCGCCCGCCCTCAAAACAGATACGACTTGGTCGAGTCATATGGGTTTTGGCCGATACATGAAACCTTGCACCTAACTGAGCCAAGCCAAAGGAGGAATAAAAACCTCTATTTCCCATCCATTTTCTTTTGGACCACAAACCTATGGATAGTGTTTATATGTATAATTTTTTTTTGATCAATAGTGTTTATAATAATTATTTTATAATTATATACCGTAGCAAGTATTATCGCATGTTCGAGAATCTAGATGGTTACTCCTATCCTCCATATGTGCAATTTCTCCTTCATAAATTCCCGATATCAGTAATTTCATTAGTCGAGAATTATGACATCAATGCACCAGCCCAGGTCGACTCACTACTTGAGCCAGAGAAACCAGCCAATCCTCCACCAAGTTGAATTCTTGTCTAGGTTTATATACAATTAGATATGTGTGTATTTGTGTGCATGCCTACATGAAAAACCACATGTCCAACAAATTTAGCAAGAGGAAATCAAAATTTATATATTAATCTCGATATCCATCCACTTTGTTGAATTTTTACAACATCCTTATTCAAAAATAGACCACTAAATATTAAAAGCATCATCCATCATCAAAATTTAGAACTAAAATGGTGTTATTTTCTTCTGTTTTTTATGAAATTATTTGTTCACATTTTGGAAAGCATCCACATAACGAGCATATGAAACATATCATATCAAACAAGTTTGTTGGTAACATTGCTAATCTGGAAACCGAATAAATTCATAATAATAAAATTTTAAAAAACCATATATTTCAATCATCTATATAAAAACCATTTCCAAATTGATAAATAATCTTCTTATGATAAGAATATGCTCAAATAGTGGCAAGGCACTAAGAAAAAAGAAAATGAATTGAAAACATAAGAGACGAACTTTGCAGGATGTAATACCTCCAGCTTTAACAATGTCAACAAGATCATCCATCAGAATGATAGTAATTGAACGAGGTATAGACCCAACACCCAATACCTGCGTGCTTTCTTGGATTCTAATCTCCTGATAATCATGGCAAACTATAGTGTTTTCTACGAACTGGAAATTCGTGCCTTCACAGGACCTCGCCTTCTGTAACAAAGGATGACAGCTTTCTCATCAAACTTCAGAAGGATGAATACATGATAAGAGATGAATAAGAAATGCAAGAAACTGACTAACATCATAAATGGGAAAAATAAAGTGAAAGAAATGCTAAAAAAATCTAGTAGACTCCCATGAACATAGTCTGGTTGGGAACTTGGGAGAAGAAATAATTATTCTTATTATTGATAAAAAGCATTTCTTTAAGAAATTTCAAAACATTTCATAAAGCAGCAGTTAGGGGAAATATAGTGAAAGAAATGCTATAAAAACCTTAGCAGCCTCCAACAAAATTATTCTGGTTATGATATAAAATTATTGTTCTCGTTATCAATGAAACTTCTTTTTTTGATAAGCAACCACAGATTTATATATATGAAGAAGCTGTATCAACAAACTAACAAAGTACATATGGTGTCCAAGGTGGAAACATTAGGTAGTAATACAAAACATGTGAGTAACTATGTACAAAAGTCGCCATAAGAAAGAAAATTGATCAACGAAATGGAAACACAATAATCAAAAACATCAAAATCCATCACTCCCGACTCTAACCCTATCAGCATCTCCTCTGTGGGAATCCTCGTAAAAGAAAACAGCTCTCCCTACACCTCCCTCACCAATCTATCCGCTAATGAGTTGGCAGCCTAGGTATATGTGAAAACAAGATGTGCATCTCTCAAGACAGATAACGTGCTAGTCTAACAAAGTGTACTAGTCTCCGTGGACAATCAAGTGATAATGTCATCCACGATATCACTGAGGAGTCTCTCTCGTCTCTAAACTGTCCATCTCTAAAGCCTGGGCCTCTCTAAGCCCGTTCAAGAGGGCTAAAATCTCAGCATGTGTAGAGTTTCCCTCTCCACGTTTCTAAATACTCCAACTCCTAATGGCCCTGGATTGCACATGGATGAACTGTCAAACTTTAATTTAATGGATCCCCTCCTCGGATGTCTCCATACTGTCATATGCAATGGATGGCTTGATGATGTGATAGCTATACTAGCCCAATCTCTCAAAATCATCGACACTGAATAGTCTCTAAGTATTGATCAAAAAAGAAAAATAGTATCCAAACTCCTACCACACTGCAAGCCATGAAGCAACCATCAACATGATCATCAATGTATCATCAAAAATCCATCAATTCCTTTCTCTCCGTATTGTCCACAAAACAGCAAAGAATATAGTCATAGATCATTTTCCCTCTGCGTTTGAGCCTGGGAACCTCCACTGCTCCAACAGTACGTTAATTCCTGCAGGTGCCACCCAAACAACTCCAACCAACTGTAGGAAGAACATCCATATCTGTCTAGCAAAGCTGCAATGAATAAAAAGATGATCAATTGACTCCCATGATTTCTACACGTGAGACATATATGTGGGAAAAAGAGCCCACTCCTCCCTTTCTGCAACATATCTCAAGTATTGATCCTGTATAGAATGGAAGTCCAAACAAAATCCCTAACTCTAGGAGGAGTTGTGAGTCTCCAGAAATTACGAGGATGAAAGGGGCAAGGATTGGTTGGCTGCCAAAACGGATTATATGGAAGAAAGATTTGGTCGTGAAAAGGTCATTGGACGCTAAATACCAGGCTCTAGAATCAGGAATATATTGATCAATGAAAACATTCCTAAGACTACAAGAATACCCAATTCCCCAAGTTCATTATGGCGAAGCTCCCTTCTAAACTCTAGATTCCAAGATAAGCCAATGGCTGACCATGAAAATATACTAGAAATGTCACGACCCGTCAATGGACTTAATTTGCCAAATCCTGGCCCGTGACATTTGCATCTATACGCATAATCTAAGATTAACTAAAACCATTTATACTTGTTAACAGACAATTCAGAGCAACTAACAGCGAAAGACTAAAAGACAATTAATAGCTAACAAAACTACAACTCACTTAAGTAAATATACTAAACGTAGCATTACTATATAGGAGTTCTAACCTATCAAAAAGAAATATACAACAGCTATACTCTCACTCTCTCACACTCTAGGACCAAACACAACAGGAAAATATAACCTCGATCACTATGCTAACATCTCTGCCTTTAACTGATCTTCTCAACACTCATCATCTCCATCTATCTCTTCCTTACCAGGCTCTGAAAGTGTTAAAATGTTTAATGAGCATAAATTTCCAGTAAGCAATACCGAAGAAATAAAAACAATGCGACAAATCATGCTATTTGAAGTAGGAAATGAAAATTGTGAATCTCCAGATATAATTTAAACTAAAACAGTATGTGATATGATACATTCCCAATATCATGCATTTGTAACATAAATATAAAATACAGGAGCACACATATAAGTACTCAGATTGGCACGGACACCCATAGATGTCTTCTTGTGATAGCAGGCACCACAACTCAGATTACCGGCACAAGGCTCACAATAAGATCAACTTATCACAAAAGTTTAATCACGTATGCAGAAGTCAATCCAATGTCATGACCGAACATCTAGGCTTTTGACCATCAGCAGAGACTGAATAAAACATAACCCTAATTGATCAGATGGGGTAGGAAACGGTCACTTACAAGGACTCCAGAACCAAGCTCATCAATTGGCCTCCAAAACATATAAACTCAGCATACATGCAATTCTACCATGGCATGTAGGCATAACTCGGCATACACCCACTATTGCGCCACTGCCTCGAGTAAACTTGCCCCAGATTCATCAAACAACACATGCACTTGCAAATAGCATTCATGAAATCCGAATAAAAATGTACATTTACGATTAAATGCAGCATATAGGCAAAACGTTATGTTAAATGGACACGCCCATCAGCCTGCCAAATCCCGTGTCCATACGTGTGGACACAGATTCGGACACTGACACGGCATGGACACGCCCATGTCATGTCCATAGTCATGTCCTTGAATCCTATTTTTTATGGTTTGCCGAATCCGACACCTTGTACCCGTGTCGGAATACCGGTACCTATGCAACTATGTAAAAAGGAAAATGAAAAATGATGATTTTCTTAATGCATTGTAAACCACAGTTAGATGTCCAATTGACATGATTTATCTTTACAGTGTAACCTTGAAACGTTACACACACACACACAAAAAAAAATTAGTTATAAATAATGCAAGATAAACCAAGGAATAGCCTGGAAGAAAAAATAAACCTGTGAAGGGCAAGATAATGGAAGCCGTATAGAATTCCCAGTCTCCAGCTCCGGATAGACCTTGAATCTACACAATGTCAACCCAACTAATGATCAGTGAATGGGTTGGGGAGGGGGGGGAACAGTTCATTCAAATTAAATTGTAAAAAGGATTCTACCATGTTTTCATAGTATTTAATCTAATAATGCCACAAAAAGAAAAAGTAAAAGGCTACTGTAGCTCTAACAGCATGAGCTCTACTATAATCATATGTCAAATATAGGATACCTTAATAAGGATAACAATAAATTTAGAAAACCAAGTAAGGGTGACAGCACTAGATACATAACATTAAAAACAACAATCACACCTGTGCTTACATTTCCGACACGAATATTCTCGCTCCCCTTCAATCATCTTGATCGACCCCGACCTGATTACAGTCCCTTTGAGAGTGAGAAGAATCCCTCGGTGCTTCACTCTCACGTGTCCAATGCTCGGAAACGTCTCTACATAAAATCAAATAAACACCAAAGATAATCCACAGCAAAAAAAGGAAGATCAAATGCATTTAAACAGATGGAAATACAAAAACCTGGGGATTCCAATGGAGAACCACTGATGTTAATTCGGACATGAACGAATTTCTTCTCACTGGCATTCTCCCTGCCCTTCATACTTTCGACAACGATTCTCTTGAAGCTCAAACAAACAACCATGTCAGGCCAAAGGTCTCGATGATAACGTTATAAACACAATCTAGGGTTTGTATATATATAGAGATTTGATACCTGAACGTGGCGAGCAGCGTCGTCGAATAGTGGTAAGAACTCGGTAGGTTGGGAGAAGAGATCATGAGCGAGGAGAGGATCTTCTTCAATTAGCTCTGCAAAACTGAGAGGAAAAGGAGTTTCATTTGAAGAAGTAACAAAAAAAATATATATATATGGGTGATCGAGAGAGATAGAGAGAGTGATTGAGGGTGGAGAAGAAATAAAGAGTTGTGAGTGGCGGCTTACTCGATATGGATAGCGTAGTGAAACATGGGGTCTTGGGAGAGGACGATGGATCGAATCTGGTCGGAGTGGTAGCTAACAATAAAGCGCGAAAACGCTACGGAGACATCGGAATCTGACATTCTGGTTTTCAGAAGTGCGACGATGATGAAGAAGGGAAGACTGGACACGTTGGTGTTTTGGGCGGGAATCGGTGAGGGTGAATGTGCGAGATGATAATACTCTCTTGGGACAACCAATGCGGTCATACGGTGTTTATTGACCCGGAACGGTTCACTCCGGGTCCGTGGCGATAGACTCGTATTGTCGTGTCCATGGGTCATTGATGCAATAAACTTGTGGGAAATTTAGGTTGTGTTTTGGAGGGCTCGCATCCTCTACTGCTTAAGGGTTACAGCAATCCATACAGCACCGTTGGATTGCTGCCACGTGGGTACCTCA
>JAUPMG010000001.1:10976017-10990019 GCA_031762675.1 Pachysandra terminalis | reverse complement strand
CGGTGGTGGTGTTAGGGTGGTGGTGGTGGTGGTGGTGGTGGTGATGTGGTGGTGGGGTGGTGGTGATGGTGGTGATGGTGGTATGGTGGTGGTGGGGGTGGTAGTGGTGGTGGTGGTGGTGGTGGTGGTGATGTGACGGTGGGGTGGTGGTGTGGTGATGGTAGTAGTGGTGGGGTAGTGGTGGGGTGGTAGTGGTGGTAATGGTAGTGTGGTGGTAAAGAGGCTTTCTCTTCAACTTCTTTCATTTTCTTTTCTCTCAAAACCTCTACCATTTTAAAGAGAATTTTTTAGTCACAAAAAATTTGAGAGAAAATTTTCTTTTCAAATCCCTCTTTTCTTTCAAAAATGGTCAATCAAACAAAAGAAAGTGCTTTCTTTAGCACTTTCTTTTCTTTTCTTCTGAAATCTAGGGTTCCACACACAGCCTTAGTAAAGAAAAAAAAAAGATGAACACTGGCGAATGTGTGTAGATTACCAAGCTCTCAAATATCCGATACCAATTATTGATGAGTTGCTAGACGATCTACATGGGGCTGTGATATTCTCAAAGCTAGACTTGCGATCCGGGTATCACCAAATAAGGGTGGTTGAACCAGACATCCCGAAAATTGCTTTTTGCACTCATGAAAGCCATTACGAGTTTCTCGTAATACCTTTTGGGTTATCCAATGCACCAGCTACATTTTAAGGTCTAATGAATGAGGTCTTCCATCCCTTCCTCTGGTGATTTGTTTTGGTATTCTTTAACAACATACTCATCTATTGCCACAATTTGAAAGAGCATTTGGATCATCTCAGCAAGGTATTCCATTTATTGCATACGCACCAATTATATGTCAACAAGAATAAGTGTTCGTTTGCACAATCATCTGTAGAGTACCTTGGCCATAGAATTTCAGCCAAAAGAGTGCCAAGTGGACCCCTCTAAAATCGATGCCATGAAGCATTGGCCTAAACCATCAATCCTCAAAGCACTACGAGGGTTTTTTGGGCTCACAGGATATTATAGAAAATTCGTCAAAGACTGGCAAGATTGCAGCACCTTTAACTCATATGCTACGGAAAGATTCATTTTGCTGGTCACCTACTGCAAAAATAGCTTTTGAAGCTCTCAAGGAAGCTCTATCCACTACTCCTACACTCGCCTTGCCAGACTTCTCTAAGGAATTTACCATGAAAGTGATGCATCCGGTGCTGGTATTGGGGCAGTACTCACACAAGGAGGCCAACCATTGGCTTATCTTAGCAAAGTCTTGGCTGAAAAATACATTAAGCTTTCAATTTATGACAAAGAAATGCTTGCAATAGTCTTTTCCATATCGAAATGGCGTCCTTGTCTTCTGGGAAGGCACTTTAAAATCATCACTAACCATCGTACGCTAAAATATTTCATGGAACAAAGATTAACTACCATGGCACAACAAAAGTGGCTTACCAAACTCCTTGGATATGACTACAAAATAGTCTATTGACAGGGCAAAGAAAACATTGTTGCAAATGCCTCGTCACGTATAAAGGAGGAAGGGGAGTTGATGACTATATCTACTCCATTGCTCACTTACATGCAAGAAATTATTGATGAATTCTCTAAAGATGACGGCCTCAACAAGATTATCCAACAACTGTTGCAAAACTCCTCTTCTTTTCCACATTACTCGGTGCAAAATGACATCCTTCGTTACAAAGCTCGAATAGTGTTTCCTCGATCTTCACCATGGTGCACCAAAATTTTACATAAAGTTCATACAAGTCCAATTGGTAGTCATTCGGGTTTCTTACCTACTTACAAAAGAATTTCTATAAATTTCTATTGGAAGGATCTCAAACAATCAACAAAGAAGTACATGGATGAATGTGATAATTGCTAACTTACAAGTCTGAAACATTGGCTCCTCATGACCTACTTCAGCCACTGCTTATTCCTACTGAAGTTTGGGTACACATATTTATCGATGGCCTTCCAGTCTCAAATCGCATGTCTTCAATCATGGTGGTGGTCGATCGATTTAGCAAGTATACTCACTTTTCACCATTGGCTCATCCGTACACAGCATCAAGTGTAGCGAGAACATTTGTTCGTGACATTTCCAAATTACATGGCATGCCACGGTCAATTGTTAGTGATCGAGATCCAATTTTCATTAGTCAATTTTAGGAAGCTTTCGTCAACATGCAGGGAACAAAGTTATGCAAGAGCTCTGCCTATCACCCGCAATCAGATGGTCAAACTGAAGTGGTCAACTGCTATGTCGAACAATATCTAAGATGTTTTGCAGGCCATCATCCACAACAATGAACCATAGGCGGAATTCTGGTATAACACATCGTATCATAGTTCAATCAAAATGTCTCCTTTCTAGGTCGTGTATGGTTACACTCCACCAAAAATTGATACATACATACCTGGTACAACAAATGTCCATATGGTTGATGCAACACTTCAGGATCAGGACAAACTTCTTCAAATGTTAAAAGGAGAACCTCATTTCAGCTCAAAATCGAATGAAAATGCAAGTAGACAAGCATCATATAGAAAGCACATATCGTACCGTCAAGGTTCGGTGCGAAAAAATAAGTCTTACAAGCTTGCTCCACGCTTTTATGGTCCCCTTCAAATCATTGAACGTATTAGACAAGTAGCATACAAGCTTGCATTACCAGCAGAATCCAAGATCCATCCAATATTTCATGTATCCTTGCTTAAAAGAAAGGTGGGCGACTAGACCAGTACAAGCCAAATCATCCCTCCCCTTTCTGATATACAAGCACAATTGTAACAGCCTGCAAAAATCTTGAATCGTGGAATATTCAAACACCATAATCAAGATGTCACCAAGCTACTCATCCAGTGGAAAGGCCATTCAGCATACAATGCAATCTGGGAAGTTTACAACGAGTTCGCAACTCATTTTCCAAGTTTAACAACTTGAGGACAAGTCATCCAGTGGGAAGGCCATTCAGCAGACGATGCAAACTGGGAAGTTTACGCCGAGTTCGTATAAGTCGATAAACCAACCGAGGTGTAATGTTACGAACAATAGTGGCAGATCATACTTATCTATTAGATAAGGATGATAAAGAGTCTCTGTTCTTCATCCTTTCAGCTTAGTAGTCTTTCATGTTGGGTCATTCTCCTAAATATCAGGAGATTAGTTCAGTTCAGCAATCTTTCAATTCAAATCGAGTCTCTCCTAGATATCAAGAGATTAGTTCAATTCAACAGTCTTTCAATTCCAATTGAGTCTCTCCTGGATATCAGGAGATGAGTTATCACTCCTACTATTGAGGAGATCGTTGGTTAAGGAACGAACTTTTGAGTCTTTAAATTGGAAGTTATGTAGCAGAGAAAAGAAAGAAATGAAATATCTTTATAGTTAGACTCTATCATGGTCTATCTTCTTCGGATCAAAATCCGTGCAAGAACGTAGTTTCAGGTTCACAAACACCCAAGTGGTTTTTGGAGTTGCTTAAATGTGAAACGAAGATAACAAATAGATGTTTTTTTCTTCTTGTTTCGGCTTTCGACTAAAGAAGAGGCAGTTTTCAATCTTAATGTTTTATTTATTTAAATAAATAAATAAAACATTAAGATAGGAGGGTGCGGTGAGACGTACTTGAGAAATGGATCTGAAAGAACTAATAGTACTACAACTTATCTGATAGTATCAAAGCTTCTCTATTAGAATGACAACCATCATAAAGCCTATGTCAATAGCTAAACTTCCAAAATCAAGTCATTTTCTTCAGCCAAAACACTTGTTAGAATTTTCAAAGGTTCCTAGCTAGGAGGATGCAAACGAGACAGACTCGTGATTATGAAAAATGCCTATATGTATACAAAGAGTTGTTTTCAAAGCTAAGAAAACATGTGTGGAAGAAACTGAAAGAATGTAAAAAGATCCTTTGCAGGTAGAAAAGTTCTAATTCATGTTGGCTACTGTAATTCCTACTTGAGCCATCTCACGCTTGAAATAACCTAAGATGTTGTAGCTACTGTAATTCCTACTAAAGATGATAAGCTAATTTGACAGGAAATTTTCAGGTTAAACATGTAAAATGGCTGTAAGGGACATTGTAAGTGCAAGAACTGGACTGCAATCCTATAGTACCTACTATCAGGAAAACGGGATGGGGAAAAACAGAGTTACCAATAGCTTAGTTTCTTTCTAGTGCTAGTGCTGTTCAGATATCTTTACCTATCACAGTTTGTAAATTAACTAACATGCCCAAGATGTAATGACAAGGAAGAAGCCATTCTCTACATGCTGAAGGAATTTCCATATAAAAGAACACATTCTGTTTTGCCTCGCCATCATTTAATGGCTAAACTAGATTTCATGAGAAGCTAAGGAAACCCTATGGAGAAGGAAACACTTCTATTTGAAAGACAATAAACTACCATCTAATAAGAACCTAGAATTATATTGATGTATTAAAAATGGAGGGGAAACAAAAAACAAAAAAGGGTACGTGAGTCATCATTAACACTTTTTAGCGGCAGGTCAAAAATCAATTGATCAAAGTCAAACCATATAAGAAATGAAACTTGTATATACAATGCCTGCATGCACACGCTGTCAGCCATCAATCGTGGTGAAGGCACTGGTGAGGTTTGCACGCTTGCACTCACAGGTGCATAGGCTCCTCGATTCTTTTACAACACGCTGAGACCGATGGATATGCAGCTTGATGTTCACCAACTTACTTGCAATCTGTTGCACATAAATATATAGAAATTACCTTCCAAAAAAGACAAATATATAGAAATTAAAATACCAGATGGTTATGAAATTAGAAGGCTTTCTTCCAAAAGAGATCATGAGAATTTTCAGATCAACAGCCACTGTAATTCGAGCCAAGAAACAAAACCAAGCTCAAGGCAGCGGGTTTTGTTAGGGCTGTCAATGAGCCAAGCTAGTTTCGCTCAGGCTCATATCGCATGAGCCTGAGTTTGAGCTCAATAATTATGCTCACAAGCCAAGCCCAAGCTTGAAAAATCGCTCATTTTCTAATGAGCCTGAACCAAAGCTTGGATGCACGAGCTCAATTAAAGCTCAACTCGGTTACTTTATCATAAATATAATTATAATTTTACATTATTCTTAAAATACACAATATCATTGAAATTTATTGAGCCAAGCTGAGCCCAAAAGATATTAGCAAGCCTTAGACAAGAACTTTTAACAAGCCTGAGACTGAACCTTACTCAAGGTTTACCAGCTCGAGCCGAGCTGGGCAGAGCACAACATGGCTGGGTTTGTTTACAGCCCTAGGTTTTGTAAGTCATTGACAAGGAAATGCAGCAGAGTTACAAATTCAAAACATGAAAACCTTCTATACAAAACATTGGCATAGGATATGTAACTTTTTTTTTTACTTATCTAAAGAACTCGTTAATTTGTTTTTAGCAGGTAAATAATGCAGGTCAAAGATATTATAAAAAAAAAATCACCATGGCAAGAATAAATTGCATTGCAAGACATTTCTTTTCCACCAAATAAAAGAAGCCAAAACCACTCCAACTGTACCAATATTAGCACTAGATGATGGTCCAACAAGGAGCCACACACCTAATAGTAATCAGTCTTGGTACTATAAGGCATCAATGTGCTCAGCAGGACTGTCCATAACCATAGTTTCACAAATAAAAAGGCACTAAAATATATTAAGGAAAGACGCTGTTTTCTGTGAAAGGAAGAAAAATCACAAACCATTCTCCAAGTCAAGTCCTCCGGACCAAAAGGTTGAGCTGGACTAGAATATAGGAAATGCCTTGAGTACTGAAAATTTGAAATACCAATTCAATCAGTCAGCAAAAAGAAATAAGTTGTCTCTAAGCAAACGATACCACTAATAGCATCAACAGAATACATAACCAAATCAAATGGATACATTGACGATTAAATAACCAAATCAACAGATTAAATAACCAAATCAACAGGACAGTGGTAACATAACACAATGATGATGATTTACAGTTCTTGGCCATCATAACACTAAGCTCTTTCTTTCTTCACTAATTGTAATCCATATCTTATTACAGTATACAATATATATATATATATAAGCCATTATCAATGTAATGGCTTGTGTAACAATAATAGTAACGGGAATGGTTTCTCTATATCATGGTTTTCTATGCAGAACACCAGCATTAACACGGTACTTTTACAGAATAGATTTCTTTAAGTAAATACACTAGATCGGATGAAAAACATGGCATTAAGAATAATAGTTCTCAGGCAATAAATCAAATCATATTCAAAGATACAACTATTCACCACTAAATTAAAATTATATGCACTAACATTACAGAACGGAAAAAACATAATTTCTGTGTAAAAGTCAAAAACCTTTGCAAGGTTGGCACGCATTTCTCTGATTTTCCCAGGATGAATGCTCTTCAGAAATGAAACAAGCCAGCCTGACTGTACAGCATCACCTGAAGAGACAAATAGTGCTATCTGCAAAGACAGAAAAAGAAAATGCAAGTATCAGAAACCAATTAGTGTATTAACCCCACCCACAAAAAAAATAATAATAAGAACAAAAACATGATACATTAAAGAGATATGTGTGGTAACTGTTGACGCCTTGTGTGTGTGTCGTGCAACACATATGTTGGAGGCTGATGTGGTGGGATGCTAACCATGATTTTGTGCTAAGCTGAATTGTAACATGCCTTTCATTGCTCACATGTGGTGACACTCCCTCAACTACTATCTTTACCAATAACAACAAAAGCATGGCCTTTTCAATCTGTACTTGGCATCTTATAAATCTGTCCCCCTCCACTCCCTATATCCTTTTAATCTTTTGTGAATATTGTACTACAGAACTAAATACTCCTAGATCATGTTTATAAATCAACCTAACATTTTATAAGTTTATCTCTTTTCTTCTCATAATTTGATACCATCTTTATTACTTGTTAAACATATAAATTGATATTGTGTTTCCGTAGGTCATTTCTTAGGGCTTCTTTTGTTTTGACATATAACAGGATTTAGAAAATATCTTTCAGTTTCAATGGGATTTATGGATTAGATTGTCTCAACATAAAAGCATATCAGCCCGAATGTCATTTTCAGAAAACAATAAGGTAATATTCGGAATACAACTACCACCATCACCTATGTATGCACAACCTCCAATAGTGATGGAAACTACCCAACAAACTGCAGCTCAACACAGATCCCACAGCAGACCTCTTCTGCTCTTCCTTACCTTCTACCTCATGCAGAGAGAGCATCTTCAAAGTTTTAATTTGGACACAAGGCAAGTCGATTCTGCCCAAAACGTAAGACCATAACTTTGATGGCACTTTGATGTGTTATAGATTCAGCTTCATTTTTACACATAGCACACCTATTCGGAAGAGACCAACTCCTACTAATCAAATGATCGGCTGTGAGCTTATCCCAGAGAGCTGTCCATAGAAAAAGCTACTTCATAGAGGATCTGTGACTTCCAGTTCAGCTTGAACTTATCAACTTCATTCTCTTGACAAACCAAACACTGGTATAAAAGAATGTCTGAGAACTCCCCATCTCTTCCATGCAGTCACCTTCTAGAATTCAAGCCCTTTCCCACCTTCGAAGTCTCAAGCAAAGTAAGCATATTCGTCATCAACTCTTATCTCCCAATCAAAAAGACGCCGTCCAAGAGGTAAATTCCATATGACTTCATCCCCATGGCTTATCATAGCATCACTAATCGCCATAAAAAAATCACAAAATCTGACCCAAACCTATCAACCCACCGAACCCGTCCAGAATTTGGGCAGGTTCTAGTTCATGTTTTCAACCCATTGGGGCAGGTAAGGGTTGAGGTTTTCCTACCCACCGATAAATGGGTTGGGTTTGGACTTCAACCCGCTTAACCCATTCAACCTGATTATATCCAGTTATATATAACAATAATATACATAGTAATTAATACAATTTATATATATAAAAATCAGTAATTATATAATACCTAATATAATATGTAAAATAATATAGTTATTTGTCACTTTAATAAGTTTTCGATAAAAACTGAGTTGAGTTAAATGGGCACGTTAGAGTTGAGATTCTTTTAAATGGGCTGGGGTCTCCAGCGCATTGACTACATGGGCGGATTCAGATTGGGTTAAAACCCATTAATATAGGTGCTTAAACCCATTGCCACCCCTACCCCACACCATACATCCCCCATAAATGAATCTGTCTACCATCACTTACAAAAAAATGATCCCCTAAGAAATGGTACCCCAAGTACACAATTGCCTTCCACAAGTCTACCCATGAGAACCCCCTACAATCCCTTGGAGTTGGATCCCAACCACCCAGTACATTCCCGTATTTCTCTGCTATGACTTTCTTTCATAAACAATCACCGTCTTCCCCAATCCTCCAAATTTATTTTCCTAGGAGAGTGGTATTGAAGCTTATAAGAGGCTTTAGACCCAACCCCTTTCTTCTTGTGATACAACAAACTTCTTTCCATTCAAAACCAGGATCCTCAAAATGGAAAAAAAGTAGGTGGGCAAGTTTGCCAAAGTACATCTATAGTTTTAATAAGGATGACTTTACCGCCTTTCAGAAGGTACCACTCTTCCATACTGCCAATCTCCTCTCCAGTCTTTCCACTATTGGATGCCAAATAGATATATTCTTAAAACTTGTCCCTAAAGGAATACCCAGATACTTGGTAGGAGTGTCCCACCTAACCCCCCCAAAACTTTGCAAACTAGCTCCACGTTCAACCCCTCACCCACCTCTCTCAATCAAGTTGAACCTCACAGAAAAAATCGCCCCTAAACAAAGTATCAAGGATCTTATGATCCTTAATTGTGATTGTGAAACACCGCAAAAGATAAATGTACACTAGCAAGCTGAAGATACGAGATACAGTGATCGCCCCTCCTAGGAAAAAGCCTTCGAACATTTCATGCAAAGATGCCTTTTTAATCATTCTAATAATCAACTTTATCATGCTGATCAATTGGGATAAAAGGTTGCCTTGTCTATGACTTCTCAACAACCTAAAGAAAACTATTGAGAAATCATTTCATCAGACTAAACCATGGTTCAAAATATCATATCAAGGTAGTGTATCAATCAGCTCAAAAATAGATACGTTCGAATACGTGTGGATAAGCTGTAAAAATCATAGATACGATAGATGCACAAGAAAATTTATGGATAAATAAAACGAAACCCACTTTTATGCAAATATAAGGTAAAGATATCATAAATGAACATGCTTTTGATATAATACACCCACACATAATATATATTAACATGGAAACCAATTAATATGTGCGCAAGCACATGGAGCATACTTTCAAACATCAACGAACGAACTCAAAATCCATTAGGAATATTCGCGCCAACGCAGGCTGGAGCAAGGGAGGTAGCAGCGATGCCCGAAATGGCCCCAACAGGGGAGGGGGAAGGATAGGGGCGCAGACCGTTACCCAAAAGAGGAAATGAGTTTGAAATATTCGCGCTAGAACTACAAGCACAAGTCGAGCGGGTCGAGTCAAGAGGAGTGCTTGCAGCAAGGGAACGTGTCGACCTGAACCGAGAGCAGCAGGACCTGAGGAGACAGGACCAGAGCAGAGCGGGGAAGGAGCATAGCCAGCAGAAGGAGGGGGGTCGAAGGGCTGAGGATAACCAGAGAAGGGAGGCAAGGCAGGGAAGGAAGGAAGGAGGAGGAGTCAAGTCAAGAGGAGCGCTTGCAGCAAGGGAAACGGGTCGACCCGAACCGAGAACAGCGGGACCCGAGGAGACGGGACCAAAGCAGGGCGGGGAAGGAGCAGAGCCCGCAGAGGGAGGGGGACGAAGGACTGAGGATAGCCAGAGAAGGGAAGCAAGGCAGGGAAGGAAGGAAGGAAGGAATGAAGGAGGCGGAGGAGGAGCTATCTGTCACATCCCAAACCTAGAGTACTCACTAAGGAGAAGCTATTTCAGGAGCTGCATTGGCTCTCCTCTCTACATGGATAAGGTCACGGAGCAAGGCACCAGGCCTGGGTTTGCAAAGGTATGCGTAGAGATCGCTATTGACTCCCCTCTGCCATCCTCCATTCCTGTTAATGTTGCTGATGAGGGTGATCCCATTGATCTGGTGGACGTTCAGGTTGAATATACATGGAAACCTCAAGTTTGCAATGTTTGCAACTCATTTGGGCACTTGGGTAAAGTCTGCCAGACTAAGTGGACTAAGGTGTGGAGACCTACTGGTCGTACTGTTCAATTGTCTTCTAAAGACCCCCCCACTGAAGTTGTTGCCGCTTTGGCTAGCCCTTCTGTCCCATCCCCCACGATTGCTCAGGGTAGTGAGACTTGCTGCTCCCCTTCACTGAATGTGGATGTGGCTGCTACCAGCTCCAAGTCTAATCCTACTACTACAGAGCAATCTCCTGATGTTAAGTGTGGATGTGACCGCTGCTCATACTGATGATATGAGGATGAAGAAAGTTATCTCTACCCCTCCTCGTGAGGATAACTGCGAGGTCCTCGCTGATGCTATTGTGGATGCTAACATTCCTAACCTTCCCCCACCTGCTAGTAACAACACAGTTACCAGAAGTCCTAATAACTTTGAGGTTCTGCTTGAGGGTGATACACCTCCCAACCCTGAGACTCATAGTAGTGTTGGCTCCAAGAAACAACAGAAGAAACAGAATAAGACCAATCACAAAGACAAAGCTAATCTTGAGAAATTCTCTGAGAAGGGTGTTACAGCTGCAACTAGAGGCTCCTCTAAAAAGCTTGTTAAATGATTAATTGGGCCTTACGGAACGTTCGGGGACTCAACGACCCCGCCAAACAAAAGGAAGTTAAATTCATTGTTGCCAAGTATCATCTCAATTTTATCGGTTTGCTGGAAACAAGAATGAGAGAGCAAAAAACTATTTGCCTATTGTCAAGAATATTGCTCCTCCTAGTTGGGACTATGCAGCCAACTACAATGAATCCCTCCTTGGTCGTATTTGGATCCTTTGGAACACTGCTGCTGTTGATGTATCTCCTTCATCTATGCTCATAATAATTATATTGAAAGGAAAAGGTTGTGGCGCCAACTACATATCATTCAACCTACTGGTGCTTGGGCTGTGGGTGACTTCAATGTTGTTAGAAAGCAAAGTGAAAAACATGGTAGTAGTCCTATCAACAGATGTGCTGTCAATGAGTTTAATGACTGCATTGACTCACTGAGTTTGTTTGACCTCAGATCTAAGGGTTTTACTTTTACTTGGGAGTAATAACAGCCCTGGCTCTGATTGTATCATGTCCAAGATTGATCGTGTGCTTATTAATCATGCCTGGCGTCACTCCTTTAATGCTGCTGAAGTGGATTATATCTCTCCGGGAATATCAGATCATTGCCCTGGCATCATATACCTATTTGATGATGGTCCCAAGAGCAATATTCCCTTCAAGTTCTTCAACTTCTGAATTGATCACCCAGATTTCCTTTCTGTGGTTCAGAATTCTTGGGTTTGTCAGAAGCAGTGCTCTCTTATGTTCACAACTTCACATTGGTTTCTAAACTCAAGAATCTCAAACCGGCCTTAAAAGAATGGACTAAGAAGATCTTCTCTGGCCTTGAATCTCAAGTGGAGTGTAGCAGGAGCAAACTTTGCAGACTTGTTCAGACTCCATGATAAGAAGGCCCCTGGGCCTGATGGATATACTCAGATTCTTCAAGGCCACTGGCCCAGATGTGGTCTCTGCCATCATGAACTTCTTTGATAGTGTCCAAATGTTGCGCCAGATCAATCATTCTATTATTACTCTTCCCCCTAAGAACAACCATGCTTCTGAGGTGATAGACTATTGCCCTATCTCCTGCTGCAATACTATCTACAAGTGTATTTCTGTAATAACCCAACAAAAAGAATAGGGTCAATGTGTAAATAATATAAAATTAGGAGTTAATTTAAAATTTTAGTAATAGCTATCATGTTTGACTTTTGACCAATTGTGATTGGTGGGTTATACAATAAGAAACTAGGTACAGCACACACAATCATAACTTCTAACGTTAAGACATGTTGCTAGGATCTTGTAGGAAGTTTCAATCTCCAATTAATGGCTGAGATTAAAGACTAAGAATTAGTAAGTATTCCCTACAAACTATAATAGTAATAAAGCAAGGATTCTGGAATATAAATTAATGTATAAGATCTTGTAGGAGCCTTCAATCTCCA
This sequence comes from Pachysandra terminalis, assembly GCA_031762675.1. NCBI lineage: Eukaryota > Viridiplantae > Streptophyta > Magnoliopsida > Buxales > Buxaceae > Pachysandra > Pachysandra terminalis. Next base: position 10,977,820 of record JAUPMG010000001.1, on the reverse strand, counting down.
ATTGATGGCTGAGATTTAATATAAAGAATTAGAAACACTCTCTATTAGAAGGAGTTCAAATAAAGTCATAAATAGTAACTAGCTAACTAAGCATAGGAGACTAAGTCAAAGATAAGTAAATAGAAGATATTCTCTACAACTAGAATAGCAACTATTTCAAACTCAAACTAGGATTCTAAAACAGAATTAGCAAGAAATTAATATTAGAAAGAAACCCATAATGGCTAGAAAACTAATCTAAAGGCTGAGATTTAAAATAATCAATCAATGGCTGGGATTAAGAATCCATAGTTACTAATCTTAGAGCTCCTAAGTGCCTATATAAACATTATTTATCAAAAAAAAAGTGCCTATATAAACATATGGCCTTGGTAAGTTGATTCATCACTTGGAGAAGAAGAGAAAGAAGTGCAAGAGGTGTAAACTCTCTACGCCAACCTTCAAATCAAGGTAAGTATTCAGGACTAACTTTATTTTTGATTTACATAGGAGTACAAAGTTACTTCCATTGTGTATAAAGTATTTTTCAAGGTTTTAATAAAGTTTTCTAGGTTTAATGGTAGGATATGGTAAGCATGAATTCAATTATGTTTATTGATGTTTGTTTATTGGGTTTTGTGCGGAATTCAAAATTAAGGAGGGTTACTTAATATGTTTTTATGTTTAGAGTTGAAGAGGAAGCAAAAAGAGGCCAAACAGACCAAATCGTGATGTTCGGCGGCCTCCTCGGTGAGCCGACCTACCCAGAAAAACCCTCGGCTCTCCCAGAGCACGCCGAGCCCCAAAGTGTGAAAAACAGGCCCCTGGATTTGTCACCGAGACCCCACTCGGCGCGCCGAAGGCACGCCAAGCGTCACAGAGAATATTTTAGGCCTCTGGATTTGTAACCGAGACCCCCCTCGGCGCGTCGAACAGCACGCCAAGCCTGACAGTCTGACACATCCCAAAAAACCTAGAAAATTCATGAGTGGACTCAGCGACCTCCTCAGCTCGCCGAAAGGCTGCCGAAGGTACACCGAACCTCACTCGGCGACCCCTCGGCTCGTCAAGAATTGCAAAGTTTGTCCGTTTGACTTGAAATTTGATGAACTAACCTATTTTGATCTCATTAGACCAATTATGATGAAAATTTGGCTCAAATATGCTTATTTCTTATACTTCTTCATGGATCCTTTAGCTATGTTTGGTGGACATGTGATATTTTGATATGCCTTGTATTAATTGTTTAATTATTGTTCAGCATGTTAGCTAGCCATATTACACCTTGTACACATGATTTGTATGCTTAGTTAATGAGCACATTCTCACTTGCACATCATTACGCTTCATGACCATGGATTTGGTCTAAAAGTCACACCCTTGACATGAATCCATACTTTTGGAATTCATGATAATCATGAGAGCATTATGATCCGGAAATCATAATAGGTGAGGAAACTTATATTTTCTGGAGTTGAAGGACTGATCATCCCAATAGACCTATCTTGATTCTTGTCTTCTGAGACGAATGCCTGTCTTGTTGGATGGATGATCGAGTGAAAATCTGTTAGTAGATCTGTTTATGTATACCTCACAATGAACAGTTCACGTTGATGAAGCCCTAGGATTTTTCCCTATGATCGGAAATAAAGTGAGGAAATTGGGACCTAGGTCGCAAATCCTAGAAACTATGATGCTCACATGGAATAATCCCCTATTCTGGCCATGTATTCAGAGGATGGTTTTTATCTTGTTTAGCCAGGGATTTGATCGGGTGTGAAACATACATTAAACGAATACTATACAGCATATTGCATATTAGAT
>JAUPMG010000001.1:10963227-10973505 GCA_031762675.1 Pachysandra terminalis | reverse complement strand
TTTTATATACTTTTTTATATATATATTATATATATATATATATATATATATATATATATATATATCATATATAATAGATAACATATCATATATAATACATATATAGACTATAGTTCGGTCAAAATCAAATTTGGATTAGAACTATATACACTATAGTTCGAGTTTTGATTTAATCGAGGCTACAACCCAAAACCAAACCAATCTAATTGGGTTTTATAATTTCAAAACCAAAACCGAACCAAATATCTAGAAACCTAACCCAAACTGAACCAAAATCGGTTTGGTTTCGGGTTTAACCGTCCCAAGTTGCATCCCTAGGTATAAATACAATATTAAAAAAATATAAGAAATGTGGCTGTAGTTTTTAAAAATAGGAGAGGATGTAAATGGAGCTAACATTGAAAAGCCTCATCTTTTCTTGTAGCTAACTATTGTAAATCCTCATCTTTTATTGTAGCTAACCAATGTGGGAGAAGAGACTTCCCAAACAAAAGTGGCTTTCTACACAAAACAAAAATAAGCTTATTTTGAAAATATCCAACAATCTTCTACCATTTTTAAAATAATTATAGATTCTATTAATAAAAAAAATTAATATTGTGACGATAAATTCATTTTGTAAACTTGGCATTATCGCGAAATTTCATACATAGGTGATAAGTGTTTTTTGGACTTAAACTTTCACTTAGTGTAGGTAGCTCAAAGTTTATCAAGGTACTATGGTGAACGGATCTTGAACCAAGGACCTTAGAGAAAAAACTGGAGACTGTCACACATACACCTTTCCAGGCGATAGAGTTCTCCTTTAGCTTGCATGTTAATGGTCAGGTGTAGTATCCTGTTTCTTAAGTGCTTTACAAAAATGTCAAGATTTTCATAGGAAACAGCTTGACTCCCACACTCATCTAGGTAAATCCACACAGGTGAATCTGCAAGTCACCTTTAAGGACTTATTAAGAATATCTGTATCCAGCCACTCTAATGTAGATCCTGACACTAGTCAATGTCTAGGAATGAGGTAGTTTCTAGTGTCCGGATAAATCATACATTTAACTTGTTTTTACCCATTGAACTTTTTCTATAATTTCAAGACATAAGTTGGGTTCCTGCTAAAGATGGTTGGAATGCAAATGACCTTAACCTCATTCTTGCGATGTCATATAGACCATTTCTCTAGCAAGACCTTACATGTAAAGGATTAGCTAGGTATGAATTTGACTTTATATAGTCGACCATAATCACTCCACTTTTGAGCAATTGCCACACAGTCTGATGTCTAAGACTTAAATGTCTTGACTTCTTATTGTACGTCTTTACTTAAGATTTATATAGTAAGACTTTCAATTAGTACACTGGAATACTCTAGTTGAGATTTACATCAGCCAGCGTAAACCATTAACTTTATATTTAGGATCTATCGGAGTAGGGGCTGGCTTATGATAAAAAATGATCATATCTTCTTTTGACTTTTACATTTCACTAAGAATGAAAAAACAAGTCCATTTCCTTTTTCTTAGGACTTTAATTCCCAAGATAACATCAGCCTCTCTTAGATCTCTCATATCAAAGTTAGATGACAGAAACAATTTTGTTTCCTCCACCACTTCAAGGTTAGTACCAAAATAAGCATATGTCATATGATAACACAAACTTATATCAGTAAACATGCTTATCTAAATTGTTAATCACAAAATAACACTATTGGTCAAAAATCCTCATGCCACTGCATAGGAGTTAGTATCAGGCTATAAAGAGATTTCTTTTCATAGCCTGGGAGAATAAGGCCTAATAGATGATATCCGTGTAACATGTGCATATGTGTCAAAAAAAATCAATGCCTTCCTTTAGAAGAGATTTCCTAGTAATTTTAGCTTGAACACAAGTAGAGCATTTATCAGAAATATCATAACTAAATGCAGAATTTAAATCAATATTAGACATGTAATTATAATTTACAAGTCCAATTCTAGCATGCCACAAAGAAATAGAATAAAAAACATATGCATAAGAGAATCCATTCAGCTTAATAAAATTAGTACAAGATACCAAGTACAATAAAACAATCTCATTCTTGGATAAGGTAATACTTATTCGACTCATACAACTATGCCATTTCCAATAACCGTGGTGTGGAAGCTAATTTGCCATATTTCCCTTCCGTCACCGATCTCTTCGTTAGTCTTTAAAAAGACTACGACTCTTACAAGAATGATTGTACTCGTATTGAGCCACCATCCATCTTCAATTCCTACAGAATTGGCTTCGGACACTGTTGCAATGAATTCTTCTTCATCGATCATATCCACTTGACTATCATGGGCTTCTTTCGAAGATGACAGTGTAATGATCGGGTTTGTCACAGAAGTGACAAGTTCCTTTCCTTCTTCTGATATCTTGCCATTTGAAAAGCTTATCATTCTTAGGCTTAAGTTTGGTATTCTTGGATTTATCTTCCTCAACCATAATTTCCTTCAAATGATTCTCATCTACATCATCCTTCTTATGTTTATTATGAAAATATTCCTTGATTCGAAGATGACGTTGTAGAGATTCCATGGTATGACGCTTCTTTTCATACTTAAGCTTCTTCTTGTATTTATTCCAAGTAGAGGTAGACCCCTACTTGAAAATCCTCTACATGCCCTATTACAGCAATTTTAAGATTACTAACAATAAGTCGGAGTTCATGCACTTGTGCTAGAACAGACTTATCATTGGTCATCTTAAAATTCAAATGACTACTAATTATAAATTTCTGATTAATTGCCTCTTGGATGCGGTATTTGATGTCAAAAGTCGTCCACATTGACTCTGCCGAATGGATTGAACGATGTGATCTATAGAGTGAGTTGGAGAGAGCATTTAGAATGTGTTCTCCATAAAGGATGTTGTCTTCCTTTCTTTTCCTTCTTTTCTCTTTCAACTTGAGTGATCGTCATCGAAAAATTCTGGAATATCCTCCAGATCATCATCAAGAATGTAGGCCAACTTCCGAGTAGTAAAGAATAGCATTTTTATTTCCATTGGGTAAAATTATAACCATCGAACCTACCTAGACACACTAAGTTCCAATGCATGACTTGTCGCGATGAACCTGCCATTTGACAGAAAGAACTTGTCTAAATATTGTTGGAAAACTATGAAGAGTATCAAGAGTTTGAAGGTTAAAATAATTTGCACCGTTGATCAACGAGCTTCAAGCCACGATCGTCTTGCTATCTTTCAGACAAGTTTCTCCCCCTCCGATCTGATCCCGAATGCACTAAGGTGCTAGTGAGAAAATGCCTTCAGGATACAATGAAGCCTCTGATCAAGATTCATTGTGATTCTTGGATGTGCACCGTCCGATCACAACAGGACACTCTGTGTATAAAACTCATGATGCCAATCATGTGATCGAAAGCCTTGATGTAGCAAATCTCTCTCTTTTAAACAGATCTAGACTAGATCGAATCTAGGACTAACTCACACCATCAAATTTGAACTAGGCTGATTCTAGATGAATTTTGATGCTATGGAATGACTTAAATGATCTAGATCTATAGTCTACTTATAAACTTACATGTGTCTGTTCACCAATAGGGATGTTGATCCAACTGTTTTGATTAATCTTGAAAGGTCATGTACCCTTTCACTCATCATCCATAAGGTGCAACCAGGATCCTACGATCAGGATCTAATCCATATACAGGTATCTGTTCGGTTGACACCTCTATGATCATGTGCAACAAGATCGGATGGTCCCGATCATATGTATACAATCAGACGCGCCATCTGACGGTCCTGATCTCTTGGATCGATCAGGTGTGTCCGATCGAAAGATCAACCCGAACCAGAATGGCCAAACCACCATCAGAATATCAAAGCGAACCATCAAACCAAACAACCAATCAACCCGGTCCAACCGGGTGGGCCACACGTTAAAAGAAAAAGGCTTCTACGCTCCTTGCGACATTGTGTGCTAAGTGCTAAGTCTGTCGCCCATTGCGTCTCAAGCGCCCTTGCGCCTTCGCATACGCGTGCGCGGTGGTGCAAGCACCACCGACCCAAGTGCAATGCACTATATCATTCCCTTTGCTTTTAAACACATAAGCAAATAAAAGCTCACCTCTCTCTTTCTCTCTCTCTCTCTCTCTCTCTCTCTCTCTCTCTCTCGCCATTAATTAACTAGCGGTATCCTCTCAGAAAGACGAAGCAATAGCTCTTCGTTCTCTCTCTTGCCCTTAATTATCTCTTACCCTTAATTAACCGGCATCGTTTTAGGTCAGATCTATGGACTCGTGTTTTGTTGTTGTGATTTCTTTGAGTTTGAGATTTCTGTTCCCATTTTGAGCTCAGATTGGAGTTATGATGCTCTATTTGATCTTTTCTGATGTTGAAATCGTACATGCATAGCTCAAATGAGATTTTAGGCATTTTTTGAGTTGTGATTGGCTTCTAATATTGGTTCTTTCCTTGACGAACAATAGGTTGTTTCAGATCTCCATTCTGTGCAAATTGCTCAGGAATCTCTGTTTTGTACTTTGCACTTTGATTACTCTCAAGTCCCTTCATCCCTCTTCCAGCCCAACCCTAGACTGAAGCTAAGCTAATCTGGAACTCCCTTGCATTATTATGATCTCTGGTAATGGAGTTAATCTTATTTCTACTTTGATAAATTATTGGTAGATCTTTCATCTGTTTGATGTTTTGTCTTAATGCCTTAATGTCTGAATTTGAATACTAAAAACATTTTAGCTTTACTGATCACTTCTTTAGTTCATCTCCATTCTCGTTATTTCAATCAATCTTATTTTTTTTTTTTCATTAGTTCTTGTTGTGTCTTTGCATGCATAATGTCAAATACCAAGGAAAAAAAAAAGCAACACTGACAATGTAGATATCTATGGCGATAACAAGCAATTTGCATCAATTTGATGCCATAGGCACCTCAAGAAAGTCCGCTAGTAAAGGACCATGATTGAACTTACTGTTCTTAAGCCAAGAACGTATAACAAGAACGCCCTCCTCATCAGGGATCGAAAATCTTGAGGTTACATCCATGATTGGATCAAGCACCCTCACCTGTCTAGGAGGAGTTGATACTAAGGGAGTGCGAGCGCATTCCCCCTACTTTGTCATTTGGACGATTTTCTCCTAAGAGTTACCGAGGAAGCAATAGGAGTCTCGTCCCTTGCAAATGGAGCATCACTAGCAACGCCTCCAACACCGGGAGTAGGAAGACATTGACCCCTGGGGACTCACCTGTAAGAGATGAAACAATCACTTCACATAAGAAAAAGATATGCTTAGAATAAAACAAACACTAGCAAGAGAAATCAAAGTCTCACCCTCTCAGCTGAGCGTGATGTAAGGGAAATACTAGGAGAAACTGATGCCACTGACACATCCTACTCAAGTCGAGATTGCGATGTCGTAAGTCAACTTCAATATTGATGTGGCAGGAGTCATGAGTTTTGCCCTCATCGGCATCATTTCCTTTATCTCCTTCAACCTCATGGTCAAAGGTTCGTACCTCCTTCTCTTGAACAAGGGCTGGGGGACTACACATAGGGCACTGACTGTGCTTGGAAGATGAGTCAGCATGGCCTATGAGCTACACTTATGAGAGAAAGACCAAGCAGATGAGGTGGCACCAGTCCTGTGGGACTGGTACAAACATCAAATCCCAGGAGTAGAGAGGCGCCAACAACAGATCCCAACTCTGTGGAAGTTGGTACGGACTTCGGACGCCGGAAGCCGATTTTAAGGCGGATGAGGTGGCGCTGACTAATAAAAAAAGAGAGAATGATATTTTTTACCAGTCCTGCGAGACTGGTATAGGTGTCAAAGCCCAGGAGCAGGGGGGACGTCAGAAGCATATCCTAACTCTTTGGGAGTTGGTACCGGAGCCGTAAGCTGATTCCACGCGGATGAGGTGGCACCAGATAAATTAATTATTTATTCATTTATTCGAATAATTTTAATTTTATCAATTCCCATCGGACTGATATTAATTGTGCCCAAAAAAAATTCCAAAGGCATGACGTCAACAATGATGTCATGCCAATGCAGGAAGGCAATGAAGCCAAGCGGATTAAAAAAATAAAGGTGGAAGAACCCTATGACGTCACAGGCTTTGAGGATCTTTGACTCATAAAATAGAATCCCATGACGTCACATGTGGCGCTATATGCTTTGAGGCTCTTGGAACCTCATGATGTCACATGCTTAGGCCTCTTTGACTCATAAAATAGAGGTGGATGAACCGTAATGTCACATGGCTTTGAATCCATAAAGAATGTGTTAGAGGAATCCTATGATGTCACATAGTGATGTCACCTCAACTCAAACAATTGTGACATTGTCTGACAAAAAAAAATAAAAAATAAAAAAATTAAAAACCAAACAATTCCATTGTGACAATGTTTGACCAAAAAACAAGAGGTATGGGAGGAATCCTATGACGTCACATGGTGATGTCACCACATCCCAAAAAAGGGAGGGGTAGGACCCCATGATGTCACTATGTGACGTCACAAGGCTGAAATGCCTGAAATCAAATAGCTTAAAAAAAAAGAGAATTAGGTGGGGAGAAATCGATCACATCACCCTGTGACATCACTTGAATCCAAATCACAAGCATTAGTGCCTTAACCCAGCAAAAGAACGGAGGGCGTCAAACCCGAGGATGAGGGGAACGTCGATGGCTGTCCCAAAACCCCAAGAGCAGAGGGGGCGATAAAGGTAACCCACATCCGCGGGTGACTTGGCACCAGAAAAAATAAATTATTATTATTTATTTATTGACAATAAAAAATTATCTATCTTTTCAAGCTGATAGTACTGGTATCAGTCCTATCAACCTGTTACTACTGGTATCAGTCCTGTCAAACTAGTAGTACTAAAGGCAGCCCCCATCCTGTGGATGAGGTGGCGACAAGCACTATCACTATGATTTAATATTACCAAGTCTCGTGGGGACTGGAATACATACCAAAGCCCAAAAACAAAAAAGGGGAATGTCAAAAATAGATCATAGTACTAGGGGATTGGCCCTGGCGGCAAACAATGTACGCCGATTATGACCATCATGTTACCACGTGATCATGCCTATACCCCATGGTAGGAAGCCAATACTCCACGGTATGATGCCAGCTTAGAGATGCGTCTCTATACTACATGGCAGGATGCCAAAACTCCACGGTGGGATGCCAACTAAGAGATACATCTCCACGCCACGCCAATGCTCAAGGCTAGTGATCAGCGTACGGTTAGTCAAACTATACGTTGACCACGCTAATCAATGATGATCGTCGTGGTCAAGGGGACTGAAATGTAAATATGAAAATGGTAAGGGAAGATAGCCCAATAACAGACCACCACGTATTAGGATTATGACCGACACGTAGCAAGATCCTCACTAATAACCATGGGTATAACCCTAAAAAAATTCCTTAGGAAAAACCACGGTCGGTTCTAGGAGCCGGTTCAAGGAATATACGACCAAGGCATAGATATAGGGAGAAGGTAGTGCACTACCGTGATGACCCTTTATTACATAAATCACATGATGATCAACACTACAATGAATATGGAATGAAACTAATTGCTCCATTCCAGCATGCCAGACGTATTTACAGTAGGATGCGGATGCAGAAATACTTCTCAAATCATACTCGAGGGCGCCCACCTGCAATGGGACAACCCCTCAGGTTCTTGAGAGTCCGACATGTGATGGGACATCCTCTCAAGTCACACTCGAGGGCACCAACCTACGATGGAACAAACTCTCAGGTTCTTGAGAGCTTTAGAGGTGAGCCTCACGTTCACCAAAAAGATGCATCTCGGTGAACACGTCTATATGAATTTACACTTAAAGGAAGAGACAGTCCTGGACAATGTAAGACGTCGACACGTCGATATTAATTTACACCTAAGGGGAGAGACAGCCTTGGACGATGTAAGACGTTGGCACATCAATATGAATTTACACCTAAAGGGAGTGATAGCCCTGGAAGATGTAAGACGTCGATACAACCTCTGTCTAGAGTGATGCTCAATGACGTCGTAGGCGATACTATCCTCCATTTAGACCGATGCTCGATGATGTCATAGGCGATACTATCCTCTGTCTAGAGCGATGCTCAATGATGGTAAGCGATACTTCCTCCGTTTAAAGCGATGCTCGGTGACGTCGTAGGCAATACTATCCTCAGTCTTGAGCGATGTTCGATGACATCATAGGTGATACATCCTCCATCTAGAGGGAGTCTTAATGACATCGTAGGAAATATTACCTCCGTCTAGAGCGAAGCTCTAAGACGTAGAAGGTGATACTACCTCCGTCTAGAGTGAAGCTTTAAGACGTAGAAGGACCTACTACCTCCGTCTAGAGGGAACCTCGACGATGTAGAAGGTCACATAGTCTCGAAAGTGCTAAGATTCGAGGACCTCGAAAGTACTAAGACTAGTAGCCTCGATGACGCCAAGGCTAAACAACTTTTGTTACCACTTATATGTACCGATCACCAATGCCCATATCGAGGGGTCGTGAGGCTCGCCAACACTTGGTTGTATTGGGGTTATAGGCTGTGTTACCATTTCTCAGTGGCAAACATATAATTATCCAAACGACTTGTGATTGGTCCACCTAAGAGATTTGGGTACATATGCGTACTACCTCAGGCGAACGTTTTAACCACCGTTAGAAACGGTGGTTAGGAATTCTAATTGCTGTTAATTCCCTTCCAAAAGCTATAAAAAATCGTTTGTTCATCATCTTACTCCGACTCCAGCGTACAGCTTCGGCAATCGTTATTTCAGTTATTTCTTTGTCTTCTCCCTTTTGTTTCTCTTTGATTTTTTGTTTATTGCCGTTTGATTTGTGGATTTAGATATTTCTACGGTTCGAGAATAGGATTTTAATCGTTTCTGATTCATCGTCTTCATCTGATTCCGTGCTCATCTAAAGATACCCTTTTTCCTTTTTCTCCTGTTCATAGATGTTAGGAATTGATCAATCTATACCTATGTAGATCAACCTAAACTCACCAAGAGTTCCCAGATCTTGGGATTCGATGAATCAGGAGAAAAATAAGTAAAGCAAACAAATATGAAAGACAAAATAAAGCAAAGAAGAAGAACACAAAAATTATGTGGTTCGGCGATCTTTCCTACGTCCACGAAGCGCACCAGAAATCCACTAAAAACTTGAAGTTTTTACAGTCTGAGAGAAACCTTATGAAAACCTAAATCTGAAACTGGAAACTGCATATTTATAATAGGACTTGACGGGCCGGGTATAGAAAATTGACCCGCCACAGGGGCACTGCCCCTTGCCCTCCCTGCAGGGGGAGCTGTCTCCGTACCCCTCGAGAGCTGATAGCGCAGCTCGACCCACGGTTCGCCCCGCTCGCAAACCAGTTTAGGCTCCACAAACCCAACAATCTCCCACTTGGAGACTGTAGCTCAGAAATAAACAACTCCAGCAATGATCGGTGCATTCTGGTGTGCTCATCCACATCCTCAAGCTTGAAGACTCACTGAAGTTGAGCACAACTCCAGTTTCTTTGTCATCACTCTCTTGGTTAACATGTCGGTTGGATTCTTGCTTCCTTGGATCTTCTCAAGTGCTAACACCTCATCCTCCATTAGAGATTTGATGAAGTGATAACGTAATCCAATGTGCTTGGTCCTCGAATGAAATGCCGAGTTCTTTGGTAAATGTATAGCACTCTGACTGTCACTGTGCAAAACATTCTTCACCTGCCTGAAACCCAATTCTGCTAACAAACTCTGTAACCAAATCATCTCTTTGCTAGCCTCGGTCATTGAAACGTACTCTGCCTATGTAGTGGATAAAGCAACGATCTTCTGTATCTGCGAAATCCAACTAACTGTAGTAGTGCCAATTGTGAATACATAACCAGTAGTGCTTCTTCTACGATCTACCTCTCCAGCAAAGTTTGCGTCTAGATATCCCTGTAGTCTCAGCTCACCCCTTTTGAAGCATATGCATTTATCTGTAGTGCCCCGTAGATACCTTAGTATTCACTTCACTGCTTCCCAGTACTGTTTCCCTTGATTGGACATAAATCTGCTCACTGCTCCCACTGCATAAGCAATATCTGGTCTTGTGCAGACCATGGCATACATAAGACTTCCAATGGCTGAGGCAAATGGAATCTTGGCCATGAAGTCTCTATCTTCATCTGTTTTTGGAGACTGATCCTTGGATAGCCGAAAATGACTGGCCAATGGTGTACTAACTGCTTTGGCATCACTCATGCCAAATCT
>JAUPMG010000001.1:10935807-10950526 GCA_031762675.1 Pachysandra terminalis | reverse complement strand
GATGGGTTCCAATGGATTATTCACGTGTATGGGCGCGTGAATAGCTTCTAAGGGGATCTATCATCCGTATTCCATAGGAGAGTACATTCATACTGTGTTCATATGAAATGTTAGGTGTGCCCGGTTGGTGGGAAATAATAGGTTGCCTAGTTCTGTGGGTTGAAAGGTCTACATAATAAGTTTTGGATCATAGTTGATTCATAAGGTCGACTGGACCTCGAGTATCGTACACTCTTAAATCAGCATATGTTGGCCTTCGTACCATGGTTGAGCCCCCTGAACGAAGCGAGGGACTACCGGTCGTTCCTGGGACACAGATCCCGAAACCTTTCGGAAGCTGCAATGAGGGACACTTAATATATCATGTAAACATAGGCATAAACCACATTACATTGCATTACCTGCTTGAGAAAACATTAGTCATCTGAATGTTCATTTTCGCATCATAATGGTTATATATGTTGTTTATCTCTATTGTTATTATGGTTTATCGCTGGATTTTGGTTATATATGATGATGTGGATGGTGACTGGATCATGCTTGCTGAGTATTTCAAACTCACTCAACCTTTATTTTGCAGGTCGGGTTTGAGCGACAGACGCTACAGTTATATTTATGTTATTTGAATTACTTCATATTGTAATAAATTGGGACCATGTTTATTTGGAATTATTATATAAGGCTCTTCTGTAGCCATTTTATTTATTCATTTGAATCTTTGTATGTCCTTCCACAAACTCTGAGTAGATGAAATAAAGTTAATGTTTATTTGATCTCTTTTATTTTTTGGTAATGATATGGCAATCCGCGGTTCAGAAATGGATCCCGAAGGTCTCACCTCGTAATTCGTGCCATCCCACCTAAGGATCTGGGGCGTGACAATGGATCTCGAGGTGAGACCTTCAGGTTCCAACCATGGAATGCGGATCGCCGTATCAGTCACAAGGAAAGAAAGTAGTAAAGACTACCTTTATTAAACCATCAGAGTACGGAATCAAAATAAAGATTCATTACATAAAATGTTGTGACTTCAGAAGAGTCAATTAGAACAATTCCATACATACTCAAACTGAAAAGGTCGTAATGCAATCAATACTGAAATTCCATTTATTACAACAGAATTCATAAAATAAACCACTTATGAATTCTGGATCATAAATAAGTCTAAAACTCCTCATAAAACACTGTTAGCGTAAACTTGAGAACAACAAGTAGAAAAGTACAGAAATGAGAAACTTATGTCATATTTTGATACATGAATGAGATGAGATATGATATGAGAAGGTGTCACTCAAATGCCCTACTTGGTATGCTCAATCAATAGAATACAAATGAGTTATGAAATGATATGAACCAAGCCAATGTCTTATGTTAAGTGGTCCTCATCTTACTTTACTATCACGAATCAATTCGGGACATAGGTCACCAGGAGTAACTGGAATACCCATCTCTTTGTTCTGGGTGCGCTTACCCATGGTACGAAGGTCACCACTTGCTGATTTAATGAGTGTCATAATCCAAAGTCTAGCCAACCTTATAGAACCTCGTAAGGAACCTATACTTATTTAAATGGGAAATTAACCCATAGATATAGTCAACCTCAAAGGAACCTCGCAAGGAATCCTTATAGTTTTCATCTCCCGGGCTCACATAACAATTCACATCAACCTAGCATGTAACTATTACTTTAGGATTCCAATGATAATCCCATAAAAAACTATCCACATGCCCATACACGCGGATAATCTGCCGAAAACCATCATAAGTATCTTAATCAGTGCACAAACCATAGTAAACCAATCCCAAATATATTATAACTTCAACAAGAGTCTACGGTACTAATCACCAAGCAATTGGAGTCAAAACCCAAAATTCAAATTCTGGTCGGTAGGTTGGTCGACAGGGCTGGGGTGTGCTGTGGAAACCAAAGTAGGTCCCCTCACAGGTGGGTCCAAGCCCATATACCTTCTCTTGGTCCCAATAGACCAAATCCACACTTAATTGGTTCATACCATCCCTCTCAACAACCTGTGTTTTCCAAAATGAGTCCCTGTTGGTAGCCTGATTGGTGTACTAGTGCTTGCCGATGGGGTTAAAGCCTGTGTTTTTCAATAAAATAAGGTCCCTGTCGGCAACCTGGTCGGTGGACCGGTGCTTGTCGACGGGTCACGAGATAAAATTCCAGAAATACTCTCACAAGCCATGAAATTGAAACTCGAAATCAAGTACAAACATGTTAAATCATGAACAAGTCAATTGACACATGAAATCATCACTTAACACAAATCCACGGATAAATCATGTATTTTAACATAAATGACACATTGAGAAAACTACCACAATGTTTCATGCCGTTCATACAGAAAATGAGACTTACCTCTCGCAGTGCTGAATTTCTGATTGGTAGCCTTTTCTTCTTCCTCTCTTCTTCCTTTCTTCCTTTTTTCCTCTTCTTCTTCTCCACTGCAAAGTGACAGCTAGGTTAGGTTTTAACCGTTCTTCTCCTTCTTATACTCTCACAAGAAACTCTCCTAATTGATTCTTTTGAGATGGAAATGTGAGGGAGGGTCTTATGGAAACTCTCCTTCCATCTCTCATGTCCAACCCACGAAACCCACAACGCCTACACACAGTCAATGCTTTCAAATTTGAAAAACAGATTTTTAGAATTACTATAGAAATGCCTCTCATGCATACTAATTACACTTAGACCTCAAAATAGATGTTTCTTAACAAATCAACCCGATACTCTTAATTTAGCTTATAATCTAACACAATTAAATTCAGAAAAATACCAATTAATTTTCACAAATTCTTTTTATAATCGGATCTCTACTGGTGCCCGTGGTGGAATTACTCTGGCTGGACCTGGTAGGTTCATCTCGTGGAGGTTCGCCACTTCGAAAGGAGGATTCGTCTGGCCAGCCTGTGGGGAAGGTATTGGTACACCCCAGTGCTCACCTACCGCGCACATTAGGCATGCTAATGGCAATGCCCCTCTCCTCCAGCTCCTCACATATTGGATGATATGTGAAATGATCAGTGACAAGAGGCAAAGGCTCGTGCCTAAGGCCACCTGGTGCAGAGTGGAGGCCATGTACGGTGTAAGCACTGTAACGTTCCCCGAACGAGGGTAAACGTTGTGACGAACAGCTTGTGTAGGATGCGGTATGTGGGTAAGATCTTGGAGGCGCTCAAGGAGTTGTCGTCGTTCCACCTCACTCTTCCGCCACAGATAACTCTAGTTATCTCTATTTTCTCCTCTTCATTGGGGTCGGGGATGAATGTGTGGGCATTGTTCATCGGCACCCCCATCAATATCGAGACCAAATATAGGTTGAGGTATTTGTTGATGCCGTACATGTTGAAGGTGATGGTCATCGAGTCTAAGTCAGTAGAAGTGATCTTGGAGTACATGTTCACGATCACAGATTGATGTGCCAATCCACCCCAATCAAGTATGGGTTCCCATCCTATAGCTCGAAGTGTTTCCGGTACTCTATAGTCTGCTATGACTGACCTAATTACTCTCTTTTATATGAGCAAATTCTGGTCTGCGTACTCATTGGTTACAGGTTCTTCTTGGGCCGGGATTTGGGTTCTAGGATTTGGCCTAGTGCCGGATGGAGGTGAATCCTCTCCCTCGAGATCGGATTTTTCTGGTGGTGGAGGTAGTGGAGCTTGAAATCCCCTGGAAGATGTAGATTTTGTAACCTTGGCCTTCTTGGGAGGGCCTTGCGTTACCTTGGTTCTAGCCATGGTTCTATGTATGGATGAAATCAAAAGCATGAGGATAAAGTTCTTACCGAGTTGGAAAGCAAGAGAAGTTCCCTACAATGGAGTTGGATGGTTTCCTTGGTGTGATTGAAGATGCCCTAGAACAAGGTCTTAGAGTTTTCCTTTGAGAGAAATGAACTTAGGGTTCATTTTCCTCTTATTTATAACTCTCGGCATGACTCGGTAGCACGTTCATTAGGTCAGGGTATCTGCCGAGACTCTTACCGAAATCAAATTTAATTGATTTTTCAAATTAAATTTTTTTATAATTTTTCTATAATTATTCTTGACACTTTTATATAAAAATATACACGTAATAACATGTACATTTTTATTTAAAATTACGTCAAGTTAACGGGTCAGTTTCAAGGTCTGGGAAAAATAAATACCTAATTTCTTAAGAATAAATATTTGTTTTATAGCTCAAACATTTTATTCAGCAATTTTATCAGTATAACATAATTTATGTTAATTATTCACCTTCTTTGGAATTTTCTTGTTAATTTTTATTTTATCTATTTTTGTTAAGGTTCATTGAACCAGTGCTTTATTCGAAGTGTTCTTAGTCTTATTTTTCCTACGTACTAACATTTGGTATTCTCTAGAATATCTCAACTGACTGTTCATCATAGTCCTACCCAGTTGTCACCTAGTCTACTTCATAACTAAGTTCATGTACTATCCCTTCCTACAACTCCTCTAGTTCAACATGTAGCCATAAAAGTATGTCATGTCTAACCATATGCTTATCCTCTAACTTAATTGGAATTCCTACGTAATTCCTAGAAATAAGTCCTAACTTATAAGTCTCTAAGTTCTCGTGCTAATATTCCTTATATGCAATAATCATGAAATAATTATCACAATACAACATAATTAATATTCTATAATCACTTTAATGTAATTTACACTAGTCAAGCAATTTACTAGAAGTATTAGGCTCAAACAGTCCACATTACTTTATACACTTAATCACATAAACATACCATATTAATTATTCACATACTATAACAAGTATATTTCACACAATTCACAAAAGTGGTTCCTTAGGTTCACATGTTTCTAAGTTCTCATCTTAGGTTTTCACTATGACCTAAGACTTCCCAAAGCCTAAACAACATAAACCTAGAGCTCTGATACCACCTCTGTCACGCCCCAAATCCGAGATATAGGATCTCGAGGATTCCAAGGAAATGACCTTCGGATCCACCACGTGGATATGGATAACCATCCACATAATCTCAGAGTCTCAACAATATATTCAATAGCGGAAGTCTCACATAAATTTTAAACCATTAGCTCAACTAAAATACGTCGAGCTAACAACCCACAAAACAAGTAAACTGAAGTAATCATTGTTACAAGTTTCTGCCCACCAAGGGTCAAACCAAAGTAAATAAAAACTGAATATAGGAAAATAGTCTCTAAAGCAAAGCATCTCAACACAAAGTCTCATCTCCAAGCAGCCAGGATCAGACGAACTGATGACCTGTAGAGATAAGGATCAACCAAAGCCTAGTAGAGAAAACCAACGAACTACAGTAACTGCTTTCATGCATGCATAACAGCATAATTAATTCATGCATTTCAATTATCTTATACTATCACAGTCAAATTTGAATCATACTTATCATCATACTAAAGTCTCACATAATAGTATGTATATCACAGTCATCATATGCAATCTCCTTTCACATGGAAAACCATACAATATCATATCATAACAAGTTAACAGTTCACAATTCCCATAGTCCCACTATGTCAGTACTACCCACATGATCTCGTCATGTCTACACAGAATCTACATAGTCCCACTATGTTCTAAAAACCAAAACATACATACAAACGGTCCCACCATGCAACACAACATCACATCAATCACGTAGTCTTACTATGTTCACAAACAAACACCACATGGTCCCACCATGCTACGGCCAATCAACCACATGGCCCCACAATGCTACGACCAATCAATCACATGGTCCCACAATGCTACGACCAATGCGACCCAATCACAACACAATCAATTCAGACAAGTTACAATGATAATGCATCACAGTCAACTCAAACACATGTGCAATGCCATGCAGGTGTAATCAGGCCTAGTCCAATCATGTGCTCAATCCAGTTCATGACCGTACAACCCATCCTTTTAAGGACTTGTACCTACGGTAGAAGCTAGCATTCCTATTCCTTAAGAGACTTGCACTCACGGTAGAATACACCAGTGACACGCCATTCTTTTAGGGACTTTCACCCATGGAGGAAGCCACCTGTACCATTCCTTTAGGGAATTTCACCCACAGTGGAAACACACCTGTATCAGTAACCCATTCTTTTAGGGACTTGCACCCATGGAGGAATACCAACATTCTTATTCGTTAAGAAACTTGTACTCACGATGGAATACACCAGTATACTCACATTCCGTTTAGGGACTTTCGCCCATGGTGGAAGCACACCTGTACAGACCTTTCCTTTAGGGATTCTCACCCGCGGTGGAATACACCTATACATTGCCTTCCTTTAGGGACTTTCACCCGTGGTGGAATACACACCCATACAAGATCACAATTCAAGTCATACAATCATTCAATCACAAACAATATCATAGATATGGACACTCACAGTACCCTCATACAACATACGAGCCATTCATTGTCATAGTCAAACACAAGTCAAACATAAGTCAAACATTGGATGCCATAAGCACCACTCAACCAATCAAATCCTACATAACCATTTCTAATCATTCTGATCTTATCTTATGGTCGTATAATTGTATCCAATTCATTAGAGTCGATGTCACCTCATGTTCCATTCAAAACAGTCCGATATTCCTGAATTTAAGACCTTCCTCTATACGTTTCAAGATTGGACCAATTCTACACCTTTTGCACACAAACCAACTACATAGGCATGTGTACAACACATCCAGGGATCTTTCCCTAAATTTTGGATCCATTTGGACCTCGGTAGGTTCTCGGTATCTACCAAGAGTCCCGCTGAGCTTCTCGGTAGGTCATCTACCGAGGTTCGGTAGAAAGTCCAGAGAGAATGCTTTTCTAGGGATTTTTCTCCTACGACTTCGTGCCTATAACCCAAAAATAAGTTTCTGAGGTTCTAAACACTAATATTTTAGTATCTAAATAATACATATGTGATCATTACTTCATATAAGTCAAACCTAGTTTACATAACATATTCAATCCACCAAATCATTCAATATATAATTGTAGAACTCAGATTTAACACATGATCCATATTAACATAAAGAACATTAAAATATACAGCAACACAAGTTCTAGCATGTTAATCAACTAACAAACATCATGGAATCCATTCATTTAGTTCTAATAGATCACTAGCCTAACATGATTTACATTCACAGATCATGCATCCAACTATAACTATAGCATTGATTACGATACATAAAGGTATTTACCGTAGAAATGAAGGAATCCCTACCTCGTTTCTTCTTAGACCTGTTTCCTACGGATTTTCCAGCAATAGACGATCACCATGTTTCCCTTGCCTTCTTCTTCCATAGCCTTTCTTCCTTCTCTCTTTTCTCTACAGCAAAAAATCAAAGTTCTTCCTTTTCGCTCTCTTCTGTTTTAGACGTGTGAGACAATAGGGTGGGTTCTCTCTCCCTACTTAGACGGTACGTGAGTTAGTGGGAAGTTACATGATCCCTCTCTCTCTAATTCAAATTACAAAGTAAAAGACTTAAGTACCCTTATTGAACTATATCTATTAGATTATTTGAATTCAAATTTGAATTCTTTAAATTTCAAATTGAGATAATCGGTCGTATAATGTTTAAGTTGATTTTTCCCTTAAATAGCCTTGCTATTAAATTTTATTACTTATATAAGTCAAATTGGACTTCTTATTGGGTTTTAAGCCCAATTTGATTACTTGTATATTAAGGCCCAATTAGATTAGATGTCCAGCTCATTGTACTTAACTCTTAATTAATTAAATGATTGCCCATAGTTTCTCCTAATTTCATAATTAGTCCAATTCTACCTTGTATTTTTCATAAAATTCTCCCTGTGAATTATTAGATTAATTACAATTTAATCCAAAATATTCGAGTTGGGTCCGAGTCACTACAACCGGCCAACTTGCCCCGTCAACAGAACAATCTCCACAACCCAACAATCTCCCACTTGGAGACTGAAGCTTAGAAGTAAACAACTCCAACTACGATCGATGCATACTGGTGCCCTCATCGATATCTTCTCAAGCTAGAAGACTCATTGAAGCTGAGCACAGCTCCAGTTTCTCTATCGTCACTGTCTTGGTTAACAGTGCCAGCACCCCACCCTCAAGAAGTGGTCTAACTAAATGATAACGTAATCCGATGTTCTTGGTCCTCGAATGAAATGCTGATTTCTTGCTAGATGTATAGCACTCTGACTATCATTGTGCAAAACATTCTTCACCTGCCTGAGGCCTATTTATGCTAACAAATTCTATAACCAAATATTCTCCTTACTAGCCTCAGTCACTGCCACGTACTCTACCTCTGTAGTGGATAAAGCAACGATCTTCTGTATTTGCAAAATCCAACTAACTACAGTAGTGCCAATCGTAAAGACATACCCGATAGTGCTTCTCCTGCGATCTACCTCTCCAGCAAAATTTGCGTCTACATATCCCTGTAGTCTCAACTCACACCTTATGAAGCATAAGCATTTATCTGTAGTGCCCTATAAATACCTCAGTATCCACTTCACTACTTCCCAGTGCTGCTTCTCTGGATTGGATATGAATCTGCTCACAGCTCCCACTCCATGAGCAATATCTGGTCTTGGGCAAACCATGGCATACATTAAACTTCAAATGGCTGACGCATATGGAACCTTGGCCATGAAGTCTCTGTCTTCATCTGTCTTGGGAGACTGATCCTTGGATAGTCGGAAATGACTGGCCAACAGTGCACTTACTGCTTTGGCACCACTAATACCAAATCTCTTCAGAACACGACCAATATACTCTGCTTGAGATAACTGCAAAGTGCCTCTTTGTTCATCCCTGCTAATACTCATTCCAAGAATCTACTTCCCTGCGCCTAAATCCTTCATATCGAATTCACTCGACAGTTGCTTTTTCAAGTTTTTGATTTCGTCCATATCTGAGCCTGCCACCAACATGTCATCAACATAAAGTAACAAAATGATATAACTGGACTCAAACCTCTTCAAATAGCAACAATGGACAGCGTTGCACTTGTAGTAGCCATTTCTTTGCATGAAATTTTCAAACTTTATATACCATTGCCTTGGAGCCTGTTTCAAACCATACAGGCTCTTGTCCAGTTTGCATACAAGCTTCTTCTTTATATTCACTAGGAAACCCTTTGGTTGTTGCATATATATCTCCTCCTCTAGATCACCATGGAGAAAAGCAGTTTTCACATCTAACTGCTCAAGGTGCAAGCCCTCTGCAACAACAATGCTCAAAACTGATCGAATGGTAGTCAGTTTCACAACCGGTGAGAAAATATCAGTGTAGTCAATTCCCTCTTTCTGATGATATCCTTTGACCACCAATCTCGCCTTGTATCTCCTGGAACCATCATGTTCCTCCTTTACTCGATATACCCATTTGTTGTGTAAATCTTTCTTTCCCTCAGGTAACTTAGCTAGTTTCTAGATACTGTTGAAGATAAGGGACTTCATCTAATCCTTCATTGCAAGCTCACACTTGCTAGCATCCACTACCTGACATGCTTCATTATAGCATTCAGTTTCACCTGCATTAGTAAGCAACAAGTAATTCGTATACCTCCTACTTGGAACACGAGGTCGGAAAGATCTCCTAGGTACAAGTCTACAGTGCATCACTCTGTTGCGTGCTACTCTGCGGTGTAGGTTCCTCTGACTCTGAAATCTCAACTGTCTACTGTACAACACAATTCCCTGGAATATCATCCAACTTGGCATATGTTGGATCATCATGTGTTGTGCCATTGGGTTGTGTTGAGCTTCTGTCCTTGTACATAACCCTTTCATTGAAGATAACATCTTGGCTTCTGATCGCCTTCTTGTTCTGGTCGTCCCAAAACCGGAATCCATATTCATCTCCGTCGTATCCAATGAACGTACACTTCAGTGCCTTGGGATCAAGGTTTCCCCTAGCAGGGTCATTAATATGCAAATAAGAAACACAACCAAAAACTTTCAAATAGGAAAGTTTTACCTCCTTGCCGCTCCATACCTCCTCTGGTAGCATGTGATCCAATGGTACTGATGGTCATCGGTTGATTAGGTATGCTATTGTGTTGACTGCCTCTGCCCAGAACTACTTGGGTAATCCTGCCTGGATACACATGTTTTTGGATCTCTTAGTCAATGTTTTGTTCATTCGTTCTGCCACTCCATTCTGCTATGGAGTTCCTGGCAATGACCTCTCCAATCGGATTCCATTTTCATGACAGAATTTCTTAAATCAGGTGTCTTCATACTCACCACCATTATCGAATCTCAATTTCTTGATTTTCAGACCTGTCCCATTCTCTACCATGGCTTTCCACTTCTTGAACACCTCGTACACCTTGGATTTCTGTCTGAAGAAGTACACCCGCACTTTTCTAGAGTGGTTATCAATAAAAGTCGCAAAGTAGGACTTACCGCCAATGGATGAGACTGTAGCTGGCCCCCAGACATAAGCGTGAACTAGCTCAAGCTTCTCTTGCTTTCTTGGTTTGCCATATTTCTTGAAACTCACCCTTTTCTACTTCCCAAAAATGTAACTTTCGCACAAGTCCACATCAACTGACTGAAGCCCTAGTTGTTTTCCTTTGGAGTGCATAACCTTGAGTCCTTTCTCACTTACATGTTCGAGCCCCTGGTGCCATAAGTTTGGATCCTCCTTACAATCTGCAACTGCAATTGATCCATGTGAATTGATCGTCGTGTAGAGAGTATCACTCATCTTCCCACATGCTACGATCATTATGCCTTTGGAAACCTTCCAACTATTGCCATTGAAGGTTGTGACATAACTTTCATTTGCCAATTTTCCCACTGAAATCAGATTCTTTCTCAAATCAGGGATGCGTCTCACATCCTTCAATTTTCATACAAACCCATTCAGCTTGATCTGCACATCTCCCTTGCCAACCACAACGCATGGTTGGTCATCACCAAGGTACACCTTCCCTAGGTTACCCGGTGATTAGCTCACAAAGAATTCTCTGCTTGAGGTAGTATGAAAAGATGCTCCAAAGTCTAGCATCCGAGAGTTCGCCTTGCTCTCCAAAGAGCATATCAAAGCATCATCTGAGTCTTCGGCAGTGACATTTGCCTCAGGTTTCTTCTCTATTTCCTTCTCTTTCTTTGGAGCTTTGCACTGATTTTTAAAATGACATTTCTTACCACAGTTCCAAAATTCAATGTTCATAGATCAAGACTTCGACCTATGATTGTTGGACTTGGACCTTCTCCAATTTGAGCCCTTATTGGAGTTTCTGCCTCTGCTTTCCATATTCAAAGCAACAGATTGTGAAGTGAAAGTTTCATCTGACTGCCTTAGGATATCTTCAATCGTGATCATACTGATCACTTCGTCAAACTTCAATGTTGTCTTCCCTGCAGAGCTACTGATCCCAGTAACTATGCCATTCCAGCTCTCAGGCAACTGATTGAGAATCAACAATGCTCGAATCTCATCCTTGAATTCAATATCAGTACTGTTGCTAACTGGTCGACAATCTCATTGAATTTGTTTAGATGTTTTATGAAATTCTCACCTTCGGCCATCTTCAGATTGAACAACTTCTTTATCAAGTGCACCTTGTTTACTGCAGATAGTTGCTCATACATCTCAGAGAGGGCTGCCATAAGAGAGGCTGTAGTCTTCTCTGCGTTACAATTGAAGGCTACACACTTCGATAATGTCAACCTTATGGTGCCAATTGCTTTTTTGTCAAGCACATCCCATTCTTCCTTCTTCATACTTGCAGGCATCGTACCCAATGGTTGGTACAGATCCTTCATGTAGAGGTAATCCTCTATCTCCATCTTCCAATACCCGAAGTTTGAGCCATCAAACTTCTCTATTCCTTTACTTGATTCATTCTCTGAAGTCATCGCTCCCACTCGAACCAAAATCGACAAAAAACTTTCACAGGAAATTTGTCAAGCACCTTCTGTGCCAATGGTCACACAAACCAAAGCTTTGATGCCACTTTTTGGGATTTAGACATATCCAACACACGTAGATCAATCTAAATAACTATCCTTGAGAGT
Organism: Pachysandra terminalis; assembly: GCA_031762675.1. NCBI lineage: Eukaryota > Viridiplantae > Streptophyta > Magnoliopsida > Buxales > Buxaceae > Pachysandra > Pachysandra terminalis. The sequence continues at coordinate 10,938,488 of JAUPMG010000001.1, read as the reverse complement.
TCCCAGATCTTGAGATTCAATGGATCAAGAGAACAAGCAAAGCAAATAAATATGGAAGACAAAAATAGAGAACACAGAAATTACGTGGTTCAGCGATCTTGCCTACGTCCACAGAGCGCACCAATATTTCACTATCACTTCCTTGATGGTTTTACAATCTGAGAGGGGACTTTCTCAAAACCTTAAAATCTCTTGTGAAAAACTCTCTTTGTTTTTCTTTCTCTCGTTCTTGCCCTAACTCACGAACGAAAAAACAACTCACTTTTTACAAAAGACTCGGGAGACTTAATTTAACCCGCGATACCCTGCGATGGCCGGTCGACCAGGGAGATTTCCTTCGTCACTCGGTTGATTGGACAACTTTCCTGGTCGACTGTCAATTGGTCATTCTCCGCTCCAATCTCACTCTTCGCGTCTTATCGTGCCCCGGTCGACCTGCCAACTTGCCCGGTCGACCGGACAGTCACCATAACCCAGCACAGAACATATGGCTTATTTAGGGGACACCAAGTTTTGTTTGGTTAGGACTGGTTTCAACTCCGATGACATTCCGAATCAATATGTTTGCATCACAACATTTCAAGTTATTGAAGAGCGTTTCCAACTTCAATTCTCTGTGCATATTGAAATCTTGCATTGTACATTTCGTGTCATCAAGGCCAAGGCGAATTTCGTGTGTTGCTTTGCGAAGTAAGTGCTTCTATGTTTTATTTACTTTTTATTATCGTTACTTGGATGTTTTCAATCTCCCTTTTTTGTTTGGTGATTATTGCTTCGTTATGTTTTTTTAAGGAGAATGTTTTTATTTGAGACTGTGACTGGGATTGGATTTCAGTAACGGTTGAAAACTTGTTCGAATTTAATTTGTTAGGTTGTGTCATTTAGGTTTGAAGAAAGGTCCCATTTCGGAGGATATAATGTGGATAGAAAGGCTCAATCAGAGCCAGAAGGAAAAAGTTTGAGTATGATCATCATCTGTCATGAATGAAGGCTTGACAATATTTTACGTGGAATGGGGAAGGTCTAAATATGGTTTATGAGAATTCAATCAAACAAAAAAACATGCATACATGTTTTTATGTATGTATGCCTTTCAAGAATGTTTGTTTTGGCAGTACATAGCATCCATACATAGTGTTTTGATCTAAGATTTCAGTTTTACACATTGATATCTATGTTTGTGCATAAACATACTCCTATTAAGGGTAAGCTTATCTACTTTGAAAGGTATAACTTTTTTCATATCTAGGATGGTGTGGTTTCACCCCCTTTAATTTATTTATTTATTATTTTTTTTTGTGGGGATTTTGGTTCAGATATCAGACCAGATAATCAAAATATCACAGAATGTTTGCAATTCGAAGCAGAGGAAGCGGATTAGATTCTGTGAATAAACGTTATAGAAAATAGGGAAATGCTAAGTATAGCATTTATTCTGTCCCATAATGCACTGCCTTTCTTCTCTCACACCGCCAACATCATAACCACTAACCCTTCTTGGATTGCAGCACCTCTTCCTTGTTTATTACTTCCAGTTATCATTTTTGACCAAATCTATCCTCCTTAAGAAAATTTCATCTTCGAAATTCGCTTACTTTAATCGAAAAGTTGTGGGTACTTCTCCCTAATGTCAATTTCAAGTTCCCATAATGCTTTTGAAATTCCGTGATTACTCCAAAGAACCTTTACCTTTGATATTACCTTGTTATGTAGAACTTGCTTCTTTTGATCCAAAATCTCTATCGGCTTCTCCTCATAGGTTGCATCATCTTTGGTTGTGATTGTTTGCCAATCAATCACACTTGTTGGATTTGGATGGTACTTCCATAGCATAGAGACATGGAATACATCATGCACTAGGTCGAAGCTAGACGGTAGTTGCAATCTGTAGGCCACTTCTCCAATCCATTATGTAATCTCGAAGGATCCAACAAATCGAGGTGCAAACTTACTCTTCTTACCAAACCTGAATACTCCTTTGGTTGGTGAAACCTTAAGGAACACCTAATCTCCTACCATGAATTCTAGCTTCCTTCTTCTCAAGTCAGCATACTTCTTTTGTCGATGCTGAGCAGTAACAACTCGATCTCTTATGAGTCTGATCTTCTCCATTGTTTTAGCAACTAACTCCAGTTCTAGGGGAATGTGTACATTCTCCTCATTCCAACACAATGGTGATCAGCAAGGTCTCCCGTACAGTGCTTCAAGTGGTTTCATTCCGATGCTTGCTTGGTAGCTGTTGTTGTAAGAGAACTCTACAAGTGCTAAGTGATCTTCTCAACTTCTCTTGAAGTCAAGAATGCATGCTCGTAGCAGGTCTTCAAGTACTTGATTTACTCTCTCCATTTGGCCGTCGGTTTGAGGGTGGAATGCAGTGGTAAAGTTGAGTTGAGTCCCCAAAGCTTTATGCAAACTCCCCCAAAATCTTGAAGTGAATTGAGAACCTCGATCTGAAACGATTGTGATGGATAGTCAGTGTAGTTGGATGATCTCCTTCATGCACAATCTTACCAATTCGTCCATGTTCATTGAAGTCCTTGTCGTAAACCATAGGACATCTAGACCTTGTGGTCTGACACTCTATCTCGAGTTCAAGATGATGCGACAAATCGTTGAACGTTTTAATGTTCTCATTGTGCATCATGATGAGCTTCATGTGCTCCCACGAGTCAGGTAGGGAT
>JAUPMG010000001.1:10903958-10916400 GCA_031762675.1 Pachysandra terminalis | reverse complement strand
GTTAGTTTCGCTTCCGTACTCTGTTGAATGGATAAAATTATTTATTTCATTTTATCTTTGGTTATGATATGCTGATCTGCGGTCCAGTATTGGATCCCGAAGGTCGCGTCTCGTGATTCGTGCCATCCCACCTAGGGATCAGGGTTACGGGTTCGGGGCGTGACACTGATACTCAAAGGAAAGTACTTCTCCAAAAATACCTCCTTGAACCGGTCCCAGTAGACTTCGTCCTCCAAGGTAGCCAAGAATGACTTCCATCATCGTTTGTCTTCTCCCTCAAACATAAATACTACTATACGAACCCTATCCACCTCGTCACACTCAAGTGCCTCAAAAATATGTTCCAGGTGGTCCAACCACCTCTGAGCTTCCGACGATTCTGTAGTGCCCACAAACTCTGAAGGTCCCAATCTTTTGAACATTTCCAAGAGTTTTCCCACTGAAATCTCCATAGGCGGGGGCGGAGGTGGAGGCAGATGCGTCTGCTAGTACTGCCCTTGCCTCATCATCTCTGTCATGTCCTCTAGAGCACGGTAAACTCACGCCAACAGGGGAACCCGCTCCTCTGGGGCTCTAGAAGTGCCCTCTCCGGCTACTCCTCCTTTCCTTCTTCCCACCATACTGAAACCACACAACAAGGTGAGAAAGCAACTCGAGAATAAATCCATAATCATTCTCAACAGCATGTGCAAGATTCAAAGACACCCAAAGCACAAGAACAACCACAACATCACTAACTCCATCAACTCCAACTCTATACTAGCACTCAAAATCCACTAAGCAACAATGCTCTGATACCACTTTGTCACGACTCGAATTCTAAAGCGCGTCTCACACTCACGTTAGTGTGGCTGTAGAACACCAAGCCGGACTCTCACCCACTAAACTCCAAACGCATACTCACTGTGGGTGGAAAACCATAAAATATACAGAGAATCCTATAATAAATTAGGATATGCTGTGGAAAATAAAATATGAAACATATATAAGCAAGAATAGCATGTATCTACACAAAACATCATGAAAAGTCTCCTCACGCCTCAGTAGGGCCCAAGTGAGGAAACAAGGTAAATCCCTGACAAAAAGATAGGGGCACCTAAGAGTAATTATATAAACAGAACATACAGGATTCAACACGCTCCGATCCTCCCAATCTCTCAATACATACAGACCAATAAATGATAAACAAAAAGAATCTGTAATAACGCCCATGGTCTCCTCGTAGCAATCAACAGCCTCGGCCATAGTCCTCGTCCGGCCTAAAGTACTCCCCTAAAATGTTAGGAGCCCAAAGTCTTGAGCTACACGCCCAGTAAATACAATGTGCAGATAGAGTGTGATAACTAGGATGTTTGTGTATGTGTGCGATGCCATGATCGATGCAAGGGTTCATTCATTTATATGCAATGACATGACCAATTCATAATTCATAAATGACCCAACAATTGGTCTAAGCAATCACGTGGATGCAAATGAATGTCGTTGATATTGTGATGTGATATATGCTCACGCCATATCCGGACTGTACCACCATGTATCTATCCTCATATACACAACCCCTTTTGGGCTAAGGACACCTCGTCCATTCTGTGTATACAGCACAGTTTTAAGGGAATTGCGAGCCCCGGGAATTCATGCCCCACTTTTATTTTTATCGGGGACACACCATCTCAACAGGATAGTCCAAGGACATCATCTTCGTGAACCTCCCTCCATGGCACAATACCCATTCACAACTATTAATCGAAATTACCCTATATATATATAATATGATGTATTTAGGTATCTGTGGGCTCTTGAGGTAGCTAATTCCTCACCCTTAAATCAACTTGGATTTATAACAAATATAGTCCCCCATGGGACGTCAAAGTCTTAACTCTCATTTGGGTCTCACCTTAAAGCCCAAGTGTCCTCACGTTTGCCCTCTTGTCCTTCTCAAAGGAACTAGGGTAATCTATGGTCCAAGTCCTCCCAAGGACTGTATATACATGCATGGCCATTAGATGCATGATATTAGCAAACAACTACATGTATGCCTCATAATCATTTATCATTTCTAATCATGCTTCAATCATGTAGTAGTATGAAAGTAAAGCATGTAATATGAGTCTCACAGTCATTGAGTAACATGAAGTCAAATTATATAACATTGATCACTCAACATGTTTCAACATATAATAAGTATATACTGGAAGCGCATAACATTAGTCACATAACCCCAATGGGGCAGGGAAACATTCACACAGGAATTTCCCCTGAATTCTCAATGAAACACCTGCCTCGGTGGGTCCCATCAGTGGGCTGATGTACTCACCGACAGGAGCTAAAATGTTTATGTCGGTGAGTCCGTCGGCGGACCGACGTACTCACCAAAGACCATCGGCGAGTGAAGTCGGTTCCACCGACGACTCACCGAGCCCCAAGATATGATTTCAAGACTTCATCGGTGGGTCCCGTCGGTGTCACTGATGGATCCACCAATGCCCATCGGTGAGTTTCGTCGGTGTCACCGACGATTCACCAACCGCCAATAATCAAAAACATACTCCCTATCGGCAAGTCCCTCGGTGGACCGATGTACTCGTCGACAAAGGCCTCTGTGTAACTCGTTTGGTCGGCGGGTCCGTCGGTCTCACCGACCACCCACTGACAAGGCACCCAAACAATCCTCATCAGCCTCACGCTCAGTGGGTGTGTTTTTCACCCACCGGCCTCCGTGGTGAGTCTGTCGGCGCACCGACCGACTCGCCGACAGACGCGATTTCTGGGTTTTCTTGCCCAGAATCGCACCTGTCCATTCTAGGTCAAAGCCCACCTAATGTTCATCTCTTTCTGGGAAAAATGGGTCCAAAAATGAAAGGAAAACATTACCAAACATTTAGATGAATAACCCAATCATAATTAAACATTCAAACCAAGAATCAAACACAATATCATTCAAAACCCCATTTAAGAAATTTTAACCTAAAAATATGGAAAGTTAATCTTATTCAATCCTAAGTTCATCAAATCATTACATGAAGCATGAACAACATTCAAGTAACATGTAAACCTTCAATGATTCCATACATTCAAGAAAAACACAAGAATCCCAAGGTAATACACCATAAATGCACACAATGCACTTACTTTGCACAGCCAAATCTTGATGCACGAAAATCTGGGTTGAAGATGGCTCCTTGCTAATGCTCTTCTTCTTCTTCTTCTCTTCTTCCTCCTTGGAGCTCTCCAATAAGCTTCTCCAACACAACACAACACAAATGAGGGGTTAGGGTTAGCCTAAACCCTATTCTCTTATGAGGAACAATCCTAGCCCTCCACTAACCCTTGGATGGGAGAGTTAATCTCAACCATCCAAGCTCTTTTAAGAGAGGGGTTAGGGTGCAGGGCAAGGAACACAACAACTGTCCTCAAGAGCTGGCCACTCAAATTGCCAAGATGCCCTTAAGAACGCAAAAAATTACAGAAACACCCCAAAATAGAAGAAATAGCAATCTGAGGGGCGTTACAATGATGTAATCCCCAACATCGGATAGAGACTTTGTGATCCTATTCCGAGTTCGGGTGAAGATTTCATGATCTAATCCCAAGGTCAGATAGTGACTCTTTGATCCTATCCCGAGACCAGATAGAGACTTTGTGATCCTATCCTGAGACTTGATGAGGACTTTATGATCCAATCTCAAGGCCGGATAGTGACCTTATATGATCCTACCCCAAATTCGGGTAAGGGCGTTATGATCCTATCTCGAAGATGGATCGTGACTTTATGATCCCTTCTCGATATTGAGTGGACACTCCATGATCCCACTCCGATAATAAGTAGAGACCTTACGATCCTATGTTGAGGACAGGTGGTAACTTTGTGATTCCACGACGATGTTGGATAGGTTGATCATCTTTAAATGACCAGGATGGGCTGACTACCTTCAATGGTCAAGATTGGGATTGCTACCCCGAGATGGTTAATTTGTCGTATTTTTGCATTGGACTAACCACCCTGAGGTGGTCACTTCTATTTGCCTATTGAAGCTTATTTCTTGCACTTCATCAAGCAGGGGGCTAATGATTACCCCTGATTTTTAAGCATGCATGTGGCGCCACATCATTGGCGATACACACATGGCACCCATTTATTGGTGACATAACATAGCACATTTTTGACTGTTTGAAAGTTTGTAAACCCTGTGCACCTTGATCTCGAGACACTATTCACCTTGATCTCCGGACACTATTCACTATGATCTCGGGGCACTGTTCACATGATCTTGGGACACTGTTCACTTTGATCTCGGGACACTGTCCACCTTGATCTCGAGACACTGTCCACCTTGATCTTGGGACACTATTCACCACGATCTTAGGACACTATTCACCATGATCTTGAGACACTGACATGATCTCGGGACACTGTTCACCAAGATCTCGGGACACTATTCACCATAATCGTTGGACACAGTTCACATGATCTCAGGAACAATGTTCACATGATCTCAGGAACACTGATCACCACACAAACACTTCCCACGCCTTGCATCATTGACTCTACCTACTCCCTTACATGATTTGACCAAAAGGTGATGTGACAGGAAGTGGTCTTGTCAAGTGTTCTTCAAGCAGGAAAGAACAAGAAAAGAAGAGGATTAAAAAGGGACAGAGACACAAGGAGGAAAAGGACTTCTCTTCTCCAATTTAGAAGACACAGGGAGAGCTACTTGGAGACTCTTCTATCTCCCCGTTCCTTCTTCCATCTTCATTTTGTATTGTTTTATTATGTAAATCATTGTAATCCTTACATTTGAATGAGAAAGGTGAACGCCTGATGGGCAATTCGTGGATGTAGGCACCTTTGCAGAACCACGTAAATCATGTGTATTTCTTTTTTATATTAGCTTTACGCTTGTTGGATTCGACATAGCGCCGTCCGTACAGCCGATTCCGATTTAGGCAAATGGTTGGAACGCTCCCGAACTCTAGAGGACCACATCCTCCTCAAAATTAACAAAATCTAGCGATTGGCGACTCAATCAACCTAATCACGCTTAAATCACAATTATCGACAATTTTACTGATGAACTGTACCGCCAACAAACTAAACCTGACAATACAAACGAGAATACCTCTGCCTATAGTAAATGTATTCGAGGCTGAAACCTTATGTACCAACTACCAATTGGGTTTATGTACAAGTGCATTTGTCACCCTTTCACCAACTCAACTACCACATATGAATGCTGTTTGACAGGATTCCGACTCTGATCGTGCATTCCACCACTGACCAATCCACTCTCCCTCGAAGAAAAAGTCAAAATCTCGTATCATCCCATGATTCCAATGTTCCCCTACAATCCAGGACAAAAGGTCAAAAACGAAAGTGTAAAGAAATTAATTAAAATAGGATGAAAAAAATATAATAATATCGGACAAATTTAAAAAATATTCCCGTTACAGAGCAACTATGGGAATGAAATCGTTGTCTTCTCCCGCGGAAAAGCCGCGGGAACTAGAGATATCCGCCTAGGCAATCGTTACAACTTACAAGACAAGAGAGAGAGAGAAGAGTTGTTTTAGAGAGAGAAAGAGTCTTATCGGCTTGGGGACGTTGGAGAGAGAAAGGAGAGATGAAGGGGAAATTCTTGTTTTGATCCATTTAGAGAAAATGATGAGGAGGGGTAGCTGGTTTTGATCCAATCACACCCCAAGAGAGAGAACAATCCTCTTCCCCTGCTTCATCCAATTCACATTCATCTTCTTCACAATCATAATCATTCATAATCATTATATTATCATCCAAAATTCTGAATCCTTGTGTTTTAATATCTTCTTCTCATATGGGTTGCAAATTGCAATAAAGGCAATCTCTTCTGGGAAAAGCTGGTGCTGATGTGAGGAGATCAAAGACAGATCTTATGATTAGATACATCAATCCAAATCCGGGGTCTTCTTCTAAAGAAATGGCCCCTCCCCCCGTACCCAAGAGGCTCTATCAAGTTTGGAAGGGAAGCAATGTAAGCGTTTTTTCCTTGTGCTTTCAATTTCAATTTCATTGTCTTCGTTTTGTTGTTTCTCTCGTTTTGATTTTATGGGGATTCGCATCATGATGAATGAATTTGGAAATGGAGCAATGAGGGCAACTGAAATCTCATTTGGATTTCAGGTTGTCAGATGAAAATTTAATAGATATTAATCCCCTCATCTTAACATAGAATGGAGCTTTTGGCTATCCATAAGAAATCGGATTTCAACTGGTTATCTTGTTTTCTGTTCTTAGGAAGAGAAATGAAAAATGAAGATTTAATAATGGGGAAGCGATGTGCTTATCAGATCATCGTAAATGAATTGGATTTGTCTTCTCTTCTCCCATTTTTTTTTCCCAGGATTCAATTTAGAAAGCAAGTTATGTAACTATCTGTTTGAGTTGTTGCATATGACTTCTGTTCATGAATTTGATGTTTTTGTGTTGCTTTCCGATAAGTATTTGTTTTCTGATTAATCAAACTGAATGTAAAAACTAATTACTTTCACTTTTTCTTGTATATTTGATTTTAGTGATTGTTCTTGTCAGCTTGTTTATTGTTGCTTCACAATGGTATACACTTATTTGAGGAGATTGAGTTTTGGATTTCTCATTTCTAATTATAGATTAAAACTCATCATATTACTTGTTTCTACAAACAATTAGTTAGTTCATAGTTATCATGGAGTTGATTAGTTTATCAGAAATTCAAATGAGTTCATGTTATTTTCTATTTTACTTTAGGCTCTGTTTGTTTTGGGGGGAAAGCCAGAAGAGGAAAAAAAGAAAAAAAGAAAAAAGGATAAAATTCAGGAAAGTAATATAACAGAAATTATTTTCCATTTGTGTATTTTCTGTTGTTTGGGACCAAAAAAAAACAAGACAGAGAATTCAGAATCATTAGTGGGCATGGGCAACTATCATGGAGCAATGGCTTTAGTCAGATCAGAGAGAGAGAAAGAGTGAGATTTGGGGGAAGATGAGGAGAGTGAGAAAGAGAGATTAGAATGGTGATTGTAGAGAGAACGTTATTGTGGTAGAGAGAGGAGAGGGAGGGAGGGAGGGGAGAAAAGGAACAAATGGTGATTATAGAAAGAGGGAAAGAGTGAAAACACGTAACAGTGATTGTAGAGAGAGGGTGTGTTATTGAGAGAGAGAGAGAGAGAGAGAGAGAGAGAGGGAGAACAATGATTGCAAAGAGTGAGGGATGGAGAGAGCTGTAATTGCATAGTGAGAGAAAGAGAGTGGTAGTTATAGAGTGTGAGAGACAGAGAGAGTTGGTGATAGACGAGAGAGATCATCGTTGTTGGTGAGGATTAGGTGAGAAAGAATCATATTTCATCTTTTCCGGAAGTGACAAAAAATAGCTTCTGGTAGATTTTTCTGGAAGTTGTTTTCCAAAATTTTTTAAAACTCATTAAACTATTTTTTCTGGAATTTTATATTTTTCTTTGAAACAAACATGTGAAAAGTTTTAAAATCGTGGAAAATATTTTTTTCCTCTAATTTCTGGTGAAACATATAGAGCCTTAATGATAATAAATTCAGAGGTAGCAATGTGGGTGTTTCAATTTGAGTATCTGTATGTTTTAATAAGCAGGATGTGAATACTTTCCCTTTTTTAAGTATGAATGGATGGAAGCTTTTGGAATTCATTTAATATTTATCTGAATTGTTAGATCCCTAAATTAGAAGAAAGCCGGATTGATTGTTTTATATAAGGATTTCATTGGTTCTTAACTTTGCACATAAACAGAAGTGCACATTATATGAGTTGAAAGCCTCGGAGTGTTTTTCATTTGCTTTTATCTTGCATTTCTAGTGGACAAAACTTGGTAACTAAATAATGATTATTCTTATTTCATATGATTAAGATGGTGATGCGAATTGTTGGTTGAGGCAGAGTTTATGTTTCTTTAAATGAATGTGCAGGGAATAGCCTCATTTCCATCTCCTCATCGATACACCCTCCTTCCTTATGTTAATTTGGGTGTTGTGGTTAGGGCTGTCAACGAGCTGAGCTAGCTAGCTGGGCTCGGGCTTGGGCTCAGATCGCATGAGCCGAGCTTGAGCTCAATATTTAGGCTCGAAAGCCGAGTCTGAGCCCAAAAACTGGCTCGGTCATATATGATATATAAATTTGTATCGTAAGTATTATATATATATATATATATATATATATATATTAATCATTAAATACAAAATTAATGACTCGTCTAAACATGAGTCATGTTTAAGTCAAATACTTAGTAATTGGTAGTTAATTTAAATACAAAATTAATGACTCGTCTAAACACAAGCCGAGCTTTCATGAGCCAAGCTTTTATGAGCCGAACCGAGCTATTGTGAGCCGAGCCTGAGCCTTAAAAATTAGCGACCCTGAGCCGAGCCTGAGCCTGAAAACTTTTTCCAAGCTTGAGCCGAGCCTGATCCAAATTTTATGAGGCCATGCCGAGCTGGGAAAAGCTCGGCTCCTTAACGGCCCTAGTTGTGGTGGGTAGGGGGCTCTTTTTTGTTAATTTGAAGAATTTTTTGTCTTACGAGTTTGAGGTATTGAGTCTTAATATCACTGGTACTGTTTTCATAACTTAGCTTTGTGTTGTAGTAACTTCTAGGGAATTATCTTTTGGGTGGTTAAATATTTTGGCCATTTCAGTATTATAGACCTGTTAATGTGTTTAAATTGAAAATCCAGATGGAGGTTATATCATTATACCCTATTGATTTCATATATTTGATATGACAATATTACACTGACAAATTTTGTTTTGATGCTTCCAGAAATTTTTCTGTGGAGGGAGGATGATCTTTGGTCCTGATGTGGCATCACTTTTCTTAACCATGCTCCTAATAGGGGGTCCTGCCATAGCATTTTGTATACAAGTGCTTACAAAGATGATAAATCATAATCCATATTTTGGATATCCTGTACTGGCTGTGGGATTAATCATAACTGTTTCGGTTAGTAACTCTTTACTTGTTTCTTGCTAGAAAGAACAGTCTCAACTATCATTTATACTGTTTGATCTTCACTCTGGTTCAAGTTAAGATTTCTAGATACATTTACTTGGCTGGGTCATCCTATAAATCTATTGAACCTCATCCGAACTGTTAATCTGAATGATTGCATGGATCAGTTATTCTTTCTTATTAGTAGCATTCGTAAGCATGCTCAATGTAATTGTCACTGAAAGTGTGATTGATTGGGTTTAGACTCATCTGCTTGATGCAATTTGTAAGGCTTTAATCTAATCAAGTACTGGTTTATAAATGAGATATCATGGTGATCAAATGGTAACTAATGAGGTATAAAGTTCTTATACATTAATGCACAATAAAGATATCACATTGGTTGGAGGTTATGGTTCCAATATTAGACTACTGAATGGTATTTTGGCTCTATGATTTTAATCATGTTATTGAACTTAGAAAGGAAGATGTAAGAAGGAATATCAATCCATGGTTTCTGGAAAAGAAGTTGGTGAATAGTTCTTAGAAACTACTGTGATTCTAGGACCCATGCTGATTACTTTATTATACACAATCACATATATAATGATCCATTATTTAGAAGAAGAAAAAAAGTTGAATTTTAATTTCCCTTCAAAGAAATTAAAGAAAATTAAGACAAATCTGCCAATGAAATCTTTTTAACCATAAGGCCTTCATTACAAATATTAGAACAATAGAAATGCTGAAAACATAGTGAAATTTCAGAACCACAAGGATTACCAAACTTAAGGGTACCATAGCATATGAGCCAACAAATTTCCATCTCATTAAAAGTAGTTTTGTTTCTTCATTTCTTTTATTCTAAATCACTCAACTCTTAATTGGCCCATGCTAAACATTATTCTATGGAAATAATAGGAGTTTGTTTTAGAACATTCTGATTAATTTTACCCATTTGATGAGTTTTGCAGAATTTGACGTTTCTCTTCCTGACTTCTGGTCGAGATCCAGGAATAGTTCCCAGGAACTCAAAACCTCCTGATTCTGATGATGGTTTGGAGATCACCACCCCCTCCATGGAGTGGATTAACGGGAGAACCCCTCATTTAAAATTACCCAGAACAAAGGATGTGGTTGTTAATGGTCACACGATAAAAGTGAAGTATTGTGACACTTGTTTCCTTTATCGTCCAACCCGTGCTTCTCATTGCTCAATCTGCAACAACTGCGTCCAGAGGTTTGATCACCACTGTCCATGGGTGGGTCAGTGCATTGGAGTGGTAAGTTACTCCTGCATAATCTTTTTTAAGGATTCAACTACTTGATCATATGCCATTTAAAAACTACTACTTGATATTTGTATACTTATACTGTACCATGAGACAAATGATCAACCATATTTGATAACTTTAGCTATTTCATAAGTACACATTTTGGGAACTCTTCTAACATCTTCTCTTGACCATTCAAATATGTATAGCTAATATGATACTTCAGGCTGGCTTTAGGTCAAGAATCTGTTAGGTGAGACCCCATCAATCAGGAAGTCACAATTAGTGATCTTGTCCACAAAATTCATAATTGAAGATTATAGAGTATTTCATTTTTATTTTCATGTATTTATTTTTGTGGATGTTTGGTAATTAGTGGTTTAATGATAAGTGAAGGATGGGATTGAAACACAAGTCAAGAGTTTGACTCTCAACAAATATACCAACTTGGCAAGTTGACACCGTCGTAATTTCCATCCTTTCTTGAGTTCTAATTGAGCTTAATTTGAAATTATTTTGGATAAAATAGGCAAGAATGTAGTTAATGAAATGAAAAAATGGTTATTGTTTATACATTTTGATTTATTCTTGAACAAAGACATTTCCTTGATAGGGGTCACTGAATAGTCTTTCCTTCTCAGCGCAGAATGCTGGAAGCATTTAATCTATAGATTGTATTTTTATGCAGTAAATGCTGAAAATTTTGATTCCCCTGCATAGAAATACAATTTTTTTTTTTTTTTTGGAAAATAACAAGCCTCCTCTGTATATATCTGTTTGCAGCGTAACTATCGGTTCTTCTTCTTGTTTATATCTTCATCAACTTTGTTGTGCATTTACGTCTATACCTTTTCCTGGATCAACATTATCCAGCAAAAACATAAAGACACTGTATGGAGGACAATGTCACGGGAGATACTATCAGTTTTCCTCATAGTATACTGCTTCGTAGCCGTTTGGTTTGTGGGTGGGCTTACAGTATTCCATTTCTATCTGATCTGCACAAACCAGGTGACCTTCTTAGTCCTAGAATATAAAACATGATGTTTCATATCAGTATCGAAAATTCATACAGCTAGTAAAAATAAAAATATATGATGATCCTCATCAACATTGACATCCCTAGCAATCAGTACCATCAAATACATTCTCAATTGCCAATGCTAAGCTGAATGATTGTAAACCATCTATCAACTCCTACTTTCAACTTAATAAAATTAACGAGAAGTGCATGAATCTAATTAAATTGCATTTATATTATTTCGTATATATTTAACAAATTCAAAAATTGGACTGCCATGAATGGTATTGTATGAATTGTAAGTTGATAAGCAAACTTTAAACATTATTAAGGAGAAATGTCATTAAAGAAGTCGCAAAATTTTTTCCTTTCTTCTCTTTTTATTTTTTTTCTTTTAACTTTTTCTTTGGTTTCAAAATGATATAACTTTTAAAATGATTTTAGAAAAAATTGATATTTTATTTTCTCTTTGTTGCTACTACTGTTTTGATTTATTTGTAGGAATTGTGCATTTGTGAGATGCAAACTAGAGCTATCCTATGTATGTAAGATATTTATCCATATTTTAGCACTAATTGAAAATGGTACAAAATGGTCTTTTGTGTGGAATATTCCAATGGACTAATGTGTAAAATATCAGCTCAAATCATTCAGTGAAAACAAATTATATTTTTCAGTTGGATATGTATCAGATACTAACAGCAAAATAGTATGCTTTTCCTTTTCATTTTAATTATTGTTCTTAAAAATGAGAGATTAATAGAAGAGTAGAAAGTACTATGTTTATGAAATGAAAAATACTTGGGATGAGAATAAGGTGAAATGAAGTCCTTTTTATCTTTGCAATTCATGTTACACACATACATAATGGTTGATACTCACAATTAGAGGGGTTTAACAAAGGGAACTTCTCTACAAAAAAATTTACCTGCTAAGATGAAACCCTAATATAAGAAAGTTCATATGAATTATTGGCCAAACTCTTAAGCAATATTCTTTACTTTGATGTTTAGGATATTTATTTGCCCTAAACATCTGGTGGATCCCTGTCAAGTATTGCCTTTCATGTTTTCAAGATATACATTTTGGGCAGATAAAAAACAGCTTCTTCTCTCTCTCTCTCTCTCTCTCTCTCTCTCTCTCTCTCTCTCTCTCTCTCTCTCTATATATATATATATATAT
>JAUPMG010000001.1:10892207-10903192 GCA_031762675.1 Pachysandra terminalis | reverse complement strand
CAATAATATTGGTTTTTGTATACCGATTCCTGTCGCATACATGGACAAAGGTTCATGGTTTCTTTCTAATCGTGAGTCATAACAGATAGAAGATAAAGTGTTTCTGTTGCTTTTTCCTTTTGTTTGTGTGTGTGTGTGTTGTATCCATATATATTCAGTTGATGCCATTTTCCATAGCATTGTTGTTTTGTTCATTTTAACATACTACCCCTTGGATTTTCTGTGACTCACCTTAATATCTTATTTCAGATGGCAGCTAAACCACTAACAAGTGAAGCGATTGCTCTCACAGAGAAGAAAATGGACATGACATTAGGTGTTTTTTTCAGCATTAAGTTTTTATCTTGCTCTTAGTTATCGCGTCTTTTGTATATTATGTCTCAATCAGCCTTTTTTTCTTTGTCACAGATGATATCATCAAAATGTCGAAGAATTTCACCATGTCCAAGGCTACAAACCAAAGGGCTTCAGTAAGTATGTTTTATTTTGACGTTTGTATTCCTACTACTTTAGATTGTTGTGTTCATCATGACTGAGGAGAGTTATGTACTATCAGAATAAAAGTCGCAAATTCTTTAATGGTGGTACTGCACAAGGAACCTCGAAGGTGCGGCGTTTTATGGATTCGAGATCCTCTATTAGACAGGTATTACACATGACAGTTCTCACATCTGTCATGGCTTGTGGTTTTATATGGTCTACCTAGTGTTGATGTGATTTCGCAAAGTATGTTTATTATGTATTTTTGTTCCTGTTATGGAATTCGTATTCCATACATATAGGGGGTTCTTGCTCAGAGAAGGTCAAATTTCCAAGGGAATCAATTTCCTTTGGCAACTGAACTTGCCAGGAGGGCTGCAGCTGCTCCTATTCCTATTCCTGTTCCTAACAGAGCTTTTAATCGTAACAGGGTGGCTAATTGGAATAAGCGAAGGTAAATCCCATTCCCAATTTGTTAACGTTCCATGTAAGAAATCTAAAATATTTCTGCAATCAATATTTCGCTAAATCCCATCCCAACTTGTTAATGTTCCATGTAAGAAATTTAAAATATTTCTGCAATCAATAATTCTGCCTCTTTATTTTTTTCCCTTCAGGTAAATTTTGGTCCTCTATCAGCTGACATATCTTCCATGTGCTTCCACTTATTATATGGAGCTGTAGAGTCGTATGATGGTGTTCCAATACTTTGTTGGTTTTAAGCGGCAAACTACCAAGTTGAGAGTGTTATTGCTAAAATATAGGCTCAAGTTTTGGTTTTTCCGCTCACGCTAACGCCTGCATTGTTGTATTGACACTTGTGGTGTGTGAAAGTTATTCATTAGGTTGAGAGATGCATTTTGCATTTGGCTATGGTTGCCTTTCCAGAGAAATGGAGGGTATTGCTTGGGTTGGCTACATAAGTGAAGGATCAGAGATTTTATAAAGAGATGAGTGAAAAGGGTGATGTATCCTGATATTGAGTTTGATTCACAGGATTAAGAAGCTTACTTAATGATGTAGTAGGAATTCCTTATATGTGCACAGGACATGACGAATGTGTGCATCCTAGGTGAGGCATTGCCTGATATGGAAGCTAACCTTGCTTCCGTAATGCAACTGTTAACGGGTTGCTCTAATTTTGTTCATCATGGTATACTTAAGATACTTAAAAGCGGGTAGTACTGTTCTTTGGTCAGTTGGTTGAATGTTAATTTTTCGAAGAGTTCTGTTGTTGGCATGTGGCAGGTTTCGTGTTCTAATCCAAAGCTTCTTACGTGGTGATGTATGCTCTGCTTCTAATTGCATGAACTGCGTGATCATTCATGTTTTTACTCGTGGGCTCTGATTGGGGCATTCAGTCTGTTTTCCACATTGTCTCTAGTAACCTTGCCAGTTCTATTGATGGATTCTTGCTTCGTTTTCTATGCTGCTATGGTGCAACCGAGATGATTATACTGCAAAATTGTAACCATCCATTAACTCATGCCAATTCATCAGGAACGACTCATGGTAGAAACTCGATACTTTTTATGTCGAGTTTCTGTTGGCACTCTTGATGTTTCAGGAGTGCGCCTTTGGAGTTTACTTTGTGTTGCCCATGTTTTAAGTCATTGGGCCTTTATCCATTAAACTACCACTGGAGATTTGTATGAAGTTTGGATTGGAAATATTAAAATTAGATTAGGTAATGACGAGCATTGGGGGGCTTTCAGGGCATTTTTCTTTTAAAAAAAGAAGCTATCTTGCAGTTCAGACCTTGTGGAAGATGTTGGAGTATTTCATGTCATTTTCTCTGGATGCTTGTGTGGAAGGCGGAGTTATTTGGAGATCAGAATTGATTAGCAGTACTTGTTAATTACAGAAGAAAAACTTGCTCACCTGTTATATCCAGCTGAAGCTTTCTTTTTGGTTTCTATGGGTGATAGTTTTTACTTTACTCCTGAAGTTATATTGAAAGTTGACTAGGGGAGACCTGTTTACTGGAATCTGCAGAAAGTATGCCCATGGAGATCTCCATGGGGGCCTTTCATTGAAGTTTTTCGGAGTGGTCCATTTCCTATATGAAGCCTACTTTGGATGTTCTTTGGCATTAGAGAGACCTTGTACCAAATTAGAAGAATCTGCAATGGAAAAAGCCAGCCTTCAGTTTCTTTATACATGCATGTTAACACTGGTTTGTTTCTGTTAGTTGGAAATAGCTCATAGCTGTAAAGTTTACTTATGGTAAGTTCACTTGCAATCCAATGGATGAAGATCTATTCCGAAGTGGGTTGTAGTAGTTTATCTCAGTATATGCCCGGATCTTTATAATCGTCTCAACCCCATGGCATGATTTGTATCTAATTGAAGTATTTTTGTGGTTTTGGGTTGTCCAATCATTTACTTTCTGGTGCAGGGTTGGTGCTCCATTGATCCGGAGGAAGGCTGGGGATGGAGGCAATGCTAAAAAGGTATTCTCCTGTAATTTGCATCAAGTTAAAGAGGGTTTCTGACTATACGCATAAGTGAGGTTTCATCCAATCATTATAGTAGCCACTTTAGGATTCAAGTATTGTCTATTAAAATATTACAGAGCCATGTAATGAGTTTCATTGGGTATTTCTGACTTGGTGGGCATGTGTCCATTTTGGTAATCTCCTAGCTCAGGCTTCAGTTTGAAACTTTGGAGCATTGTCAGGTGTCCTCTTCTACAGCAAGATGGCTACCGCCATCCTTGCAAGTGCCATTTAGAGGAAGCCACGTGGGGGTACCACTGGTACAGGGTACTGGTGGCTTGTTTATGGGGTTACCCTGTCCACGTGCTATCCTCTGATTGGTGCTGCAAGGATGGCTGTAACCATCATGCTGTAGAGGATTTATAGCCGTGGAACACATTATGTACCAATTTGATGTGATAAATAGGTTGAGGTTCCAGTTACATGTAAAACCTGAATTCCTGTGGCTTTTTGATACACGGAATTCCTGGGACCCTATTAATCAGCACTGTAGTAGTTTTTGAGGTTATGGTAGAAGAAATTTCTGTTTTTGGATATTTCAAAATAGTGGTTGTAACCTGAGCCGTTTTGATTCGTCTTTTTCATTTTTCTTTCCTTCATGTTCTTGATAAGGAAGTGCTTGAAAATGTGGATAATAATTGTATGCAGCAACCACAGCAGCAGCAGCAGCAAGCAAAGGTGGTGGTGCCTAAACAGAGGCCTCAAACGTTGGACTCCCTGTTTGCAAATATGAAGGAGCATAGGATGAGGGTGTTGTCTGGAAAGAACAATGCACGGCAGGTCGGGGGTGGCCAGCAACAGCAGATGCGGGGAAGAAGAGGTCGATTTGGCAATTTTGCCAATTAAGCTTGGGTCTTACATGATTTCTGTGCACATCCGGTTGATAGGCAAAGAATCAAAGTCTGCAGCATCTGTGCTTTTTTTTTTTTTTGGATTCCTTGTGTTGTTGATCTTTATAGCTTCTGCAATTGATTCGCACTGGTAGTACTTGGTATAGTTTCTTCTATTATGACAATGTTGATTGGATCTGGAGGGGGGGGAACGTTTTGATTGAATCGTGACCTTAGATTCAACATCTGCTTTGTTCAATTTAATATTTGTGTGATAAGATAAAAGTTCAAATTTTAGTTTGATGAAACGGAAAAGATTGTAATTCTGAGTGATCTTCCAAAACAATTGAATTGGATCAACAAATGGTATTGGGAAAGCAGCCATCGATTTCTTGTAAGGTTTTTTTTCCTTGGTGAGAAGCTGCTTGTTAATGGGCGGGCCTTATTTAACCGAACCTTTGTTGGTGGGGGTTTACTTGTTAATGGACTTTCTTCAGCCTAATAACTATTTAGTAAAGGTTTTTGAACTCAGATCTGGATTTTCTCAATCAAATCTAGTGGTTTTTTTTTTTTTTCCTATTTTTATTTTAGAATTCAACCTGTATGTTTCACCTACACCAAATCAATTTTCTAAGCTGGGGCTAAGCCCACAAGCCCAACAGCTTGAGCTAGCTCAGATTGTCAAGTTGAAAACCCCAGTGAGAAGAAAGATAGAAGGTGAGAGTTGGGACTTTCCAAGTGAAGCAGAGCATCATAACAGAAAATAAAATTTAATTGAACAAACCTTATATACAACGTTATTGGATAACTACAAACAGACATTATTATTCAACTAAAGCACAAATCTTACTAATTTGTAGTAGTCATTGGATATAGAGTTTATTGAGTGAGCTTCTGCTTAATTATATCCCCGGTTACATACATATCACTAGACATCTTTTTCACAAACTTCATCCGAGCTACCAAAAGCTTACTACCTATCTTCTTCTTATGGAGGTATTTACACTTTTACTTCTTGCATGCTTCAGAAGATTCTTCAGCCTTTGCGAACCTTCCACGGATCCTTGGCTGACTATCAGCTAGAGCTTTCCTGCAAGCATACTGAAATAATAATCCATTGTGAGTGTAATTGCATTGTCAAACATGAAGGGTTATAACATGGCGTGTGTGTGCACGTGCGCGTGCGCGTGCACGTCTGGAAGCAATGAGAACAAAAAAAAAAAAATAATCTATAGAATTGAATGAGTAGTAATAGATCACTGAAAAGATGATTTAAATTTACCTTGATTTTCCTGCCGAAGTTCCGCTTTGTCTTCTTCTTCCTGTATCTAGAAAGCTTTTGGCTGCGGTCCTCGATGGCATTGCTGCTGATGGTTAATGGCCGTCCGTATGGAGAATGAATCAGGCTTGGATTGCCACTACTGAGAGTCTGTCATAAAAATTCAAAATCAATGATCCACTCCCACATCCTGTGGAAATGGCCACACACATCTAAACATCTATCAGTATGTATACCGTTCTTATATAGGCAACAAATGCTCAGTGAGCATAGCAAACATAAGTTACTAAAATCTTTTCATTATACTTGAAGATCTCTTCTTGACTAAGCTACCGGAAAGTGAAACTTTATTTTGAGAGAGGAGATCTAGAATGTAATTTGGAACTGATACTTGAGATGAACATGTCTCCTTAAATCCAGTATGGATTCTTCATTTTTCTGTCTGAATAGCTATAGTTGTCTATCAAGTTAAGTTATTTCTGTCCTTGTTTCACATTCAGTTGTTTAGTATATTTTGAAACAATCTATATATATTTAAGACATATCTACCCTTGGCAGAGCAGAAATAAGGTTTAACTTTTTTGTTTTTCCGGCACTATATGCTAACATCAATTCTTAATAGGTGTTTCCTGATCCTATCTTTATTTTGTTTTCTTCTTCTAACCCATGGATGTATAATCAAGTCAACAATATTTCTATTAATTTTAGTTTATGGTATCTAAGAAAATCATTTAACCAGTCTGACCTCATGAATGACAGAGGAAATAAAGTAAAATTAGGACAATGCGAGAAACTGATTATTCTGACCTGTATGTCTCCCTCACTGAATGCCCTTCGCATTCCATAGGCAGATGCAAAGTCCAACCCTTGAAAATCCAGAAAGTTTGGCCTCATTGTAACCCCATGAATCCACTCCATTGAGCTTAAACATCCTGAACTAGCACACTTTTGGATTGGTCCCTCCGAAATTGGTCTTTCCTTCTCCATAATTGGGTCCCCCTCCATCAGAATGATGGGAGTCTTGACATCTGAAACCTCAGAATGTTGTTCTTCTATAGCTGTTTTTGCCAAGAGATCCTTCTTGCACTCGTAGTAGACCTCACTCAACAGTTGCTCGCTTTGAATCGATTCGATGTCTGTGATCTTGATTACTTGTGGGGAGATGACATTTTCCCCACAAGAAATCATAGACATAGCAGCTGCCATAGGATCAAGTCCCATCATTGATTCTTCTATGATGGGTTCCGGAGCTTTGAATAGATCTCCTTCTCCTCCCATGTCATATTCTGATATGGTGGAGGTCTGAAGCAGGTCGCTCTACGCAGGTCAACCAAGAAGTTCCATTAAGAAATACTCAAATCATTGTTGAATAAACTTCACCATTGTCAATATTCTAAGATTCAAGCTAGGAAGTGTCATAAAAGAATAACATAAGGCATTCAAAACATCTAAAATAATTTCAGATTTCTATTAAAACCAGACTTGATAGGAGTCATGGCATAAGCAGCATTTAGCCAGTAGTGGAAGCCTGGAAGGAGGTGTTAAAAGCTTAATGCGACTAACAAGCTATCTTAGTCATTGTGTTTAAACTCAGTATTGGATTAGGAATTGTCCCGGTCTGATACTGAGTTGGATCTGCGATACAACTCGGGATCAGCAGATCCAAACATGGCCCAATTTTCTTTTTTAAAAAAATCATAAATTTTTTGAGGGGTTTCGGACGATCCAATATGGATCGTCCTATCTGATTTGTCCGAAACCGAGTCAGAGAACTTTAGCAATTTTAGGGATCGGCTTGGGATTGTGACTCGTTCCGAGCCGATCCCGAGTTGTATTGACCGATCCGACTCGGAATTGGCCAATACCTAACACTATGATCATAGTGCCACAGACTAGAAGTACCAGCTGTATAGGTTCAGGGACGTGGATGGAATAGATGGAGCTGTGGTCAACCGGGAGACAAACAATATTAATGCCGTAATCCAGAATCAACAATCACCCCATAAAATGAAGGGTCTTCAAATCATCAACCAGCATGCTCTTATTAAACTTCCTGATATATTAAAAAAAATGTTCTTATTAAACTTTGCATGCCAGACAAGGCAATCTTTGCCATAATGCAAGATGTTTTTACTTGCAATCAAGAACTTACCAATTTTGGATGTGAGATTTATTTTACAGGCAATCAAGATTATACACAAATAACTAAACTAATTAAGGTATATCTTAAACCTGGAACTTCAGTTATGACCACAAGAGATATCAATACATCTTTACTAATTCACAATACGAATGTTTTACAGAGCTTGTAAGTTCAAGACATCTTCTTTTTAATATTTTGACGTAATAAAGATGCAGCTAATTGGTTCAGATGATCCAAGATGTGAGGCTTTAGTGATTGGATGGATCTGACTGGTAAGAAAATCCATTAATTGATCATAAGATGGAATAAGTCTAACAGGGAGGAGGATGGTGACGATCCGCTTGAAAAGAATTGAATATACACACATATATACATGTATACATGCGAACATGTATATATATATAGACAGCGTCACAGCAGAAATGCCATAATTCGGAAAGAGCCATGCTGAGTAGAAATGTGCCTACCAAACCTATTGGTACTGATTCCGGTACAGTCATTCGGGAAGTCCCTCCGAGGACGACTCCCATACAATTTTTGCGAGAGCTGGAGAAGCGTCTACGGGTAAAACACCGTATCCATATAACTGCTTGCCACCACACTCCCCACACACACACATATATATATATATATATGTGTGTGTGTGTGTTCAATTCCTTTCAAGAAAAGTAAAATAAAACAAAACAGAAAGGGAAAAAACTTCTAACAAATCCTATAGTCCCATAAATAGAACTTGAGCACTCTTTTTCAAAGGCATCAAGCTAGAGCCTAGTGTTCTGAATTTGGGAGCTATACTTTCCCTCAAAACAAAAGGCAATATCTCTTCAACATTGTTATACATACCCTTGACCTTTCAACAAAAATTCTGCTGATTTGCCACCAAATTTTATACATGCCCAAAATAACCCTACACCCGGTTTTCCCGCGAAAGACTCGACTACTTCTCGCAAGGACATAGATACTCTCTGCAACTTTATTAGGTTTTTTTTTTTCTTTCCAAAGTGAGTTTTCACGACAAACCAAAGTAATCGAATCATGAAGACCTACTTAACCCTACACCCGGTTTTCCCGGGAAAGACGCGACTACTTTTCGCAAGGACATAGATACTCTCTGCAACTTTATTAGGTTTTTTTTTTCTTTCCAAAATGAGTTTTCAAGACAAACCAAAGTAATCGAGTCATGAAGACCTACTTTCACTTTTTCCCAACTATTTCTTCTTTAATCTCTAAGTGCTTTGAGAAGCGAATCCTCAAACGAGTTACAGAAATAAATTAGAAAAATTCAAAAGAAATAAAAATAGCAAAATTTGTTCTTCCAGTCTTTCTAGATCCGTTAAAGAAAAAGGAAATGAGAAGACAAGGTAAGCCGTCAATCTGCTTTTTCTTTAGTCTTTTACTTTCCTCAGATCGATCCAGAAAGGACCGAGAACTCGAATCGAACGAGATTTCCATTTACAGATCGAGCAAAGTCGACAATCTCACAGAGAATTGAAGTGCAAAGTAGAGAATTATCGCACTTCAGATACAAATTGTAATCAAAATAATAAATAAAAATGTAGAAAAACAGAATCAAAATTCATCTGAAACAGAGTAGAATACAGCTAGTATAGCGGAAAGCAGAAACCTTAATCCTAACATTCAGCAAAGGTCTCAAACTGTAGAAATCCTAATCGAAACAAAACAAAACAACTAAAACCTAGTTAAAAAAAATGCAGATCCAATAGAACACACACACACACACAGATCCAATAGAACACACACACACACTCACACACAAAATGATAGATCCAGAGAGTAAGAAAAAAGAAAAAAAAAGAAAAGCAAAGAACAGGAGTTAGGAACAAACTAGAAGAAATTACCATAGAACAACTGTTCTTTTGGATTCGGAAGAACTCCTCAAGTTGCTGAATTTCTTGAGAGAAGCTCTGGAAGTAAGGGAACAGCGTATCTGGATACATTTCTTAAATTCTGGCTTTCACAAGTTGAGCAAAAGAGATCTTGAATCAAAGCGCTAATGACGAAACCCTCTCTCTCTCTCTCTTTCTCTCTTTCTGTCTCAATCTCTCTCTGCTTTTCACAGCTTATTATAGAGGCAAGTAGTAGCAGAGCATAGTAAGAGCAGAGCAGCGAAGGACAGAGAAAGAACAAGCGATAAAAAAAAATAAAAATAAAAAATAAATAGAATCTTTGAGATTGGTTGGCTATTTGTTTCTTATTCTTCTCACTCACTCATCCCTTTATGGGTTTTCAGGTCACGCATGTGGGGTTTTTTATATTATAATGATGTAATAAAATATGATGAGAAAGCAAGAAGAAGCATAAGGACAAAATAAATGACATCATACATCCTCCTTCATGTCTCTCTCATGCCTATTGTATATACATATATGCACAATGTGAGTACATGTACATGCATACATGCATCCATTTATTCAAATGTTTTTGAGTAACACTATATAAGTGAACTAAAAGATTTTAAAGAATGATAGAAGTGAAGACCATTTGGAGTGTGATATAATGTTAGTGAAGAAAAAGAAGTTCTTTTGATGATAATTTAAGTGAAAAACAATTTGTGGGTTTTGTCTTAAGGAATCTAAATTTGTTGATGGGTGGAGAGTAGATGTCATGGAGATGACTTAACCTAAATACCTAAAATATATATTATTAAAAGTTAGAAACAAAAATTTATTAATAAAATATTAATTATTTAATAAATAATAGTACATGAAAATTAATATCATTAGAAAGATCTCTTTTTTTTTTTCTTTTTTTTTTTTTTTGTGACGTGGAACCCTTGATCTCACTTAGTGGGGATAAGATAAACCCCAGATACATGATCCCACCCCACAAGGACTATATATTTGGTAAGCCGGAGAACTCATACCTAGAACCTCAAGTTATATCAGGTTCACTTATTGCCTTATTTTTTTGAAGCCTTTTTAAACATCCAGCCTCAACATCCTTATTTCAATTATGTTCATTTAGAAAGTGTTTCATGCTTTAATTGTTCAATACTCTACTCTTTTTTCTATTAACAAATCTAGTAGTCATCGCGTAAAATTTGCCTTTTTTAACTTAGTCGAAAAACATTTTAAATTGTCTTTTCAATTAAGTCATACAACTCTAATTCTATGTACCCTTTACTTAAACATCGCTTATCTTGGGTGCACTTTAAGCGTGAAGATTACATTAACTACTTATCAGTGACCCCACTTGCAAGAGACATCTTTTTTAATTATATATATATATTTTTGTGTGTGTATGTAGAGAGGGAGAGATTGTTTTATTCTGTTTAACAAGTTTAATAAGAGACTACCTAATCCTTTATTTGTTTTCTTTCATTGAGCTGTTTTTTATAGCAAGTTGACTACTTAGTTAATTTTAAGCATCTAATATAATATGTGAAAGTCTAGAAAGATCAAGACCTATCGAACAAGCTTCAACTGTATGAAATCCTCATTGAAAAATAAAATAAAATCAGTGTGATTGAATTCCTTTTAACCATCTGATTTAATAATTTTATTTTCGAAATCTAAACTTTGAATTAATTAAAAAAAAATTCTCTCTCTATATATATATATATATATATATTATATATATTTGAAATTAAATAGCAAAAATCCTTCGATCAAGTTGATCTTAAGATACTTGATTTCTTTGATGAGAGACCCATAATTTAATATTTTTTTCAAAAGGAAGAAAATACTTGATTTGTTTCATTTTTCAGCTTTTTTTTTTTTTTTATCTTGTTTTGT
>JAUPMG010000001.1:10853348-10871238 GCA_031762675.1 Pachysandra terminalis | reverse complement strand
TTTTAAACGTTTTGTTGAAAAAAAACGCATTTTTTTTGCTTACAGAACGTTTTAAACGAAGTTTTAAACATTTATGCAATAAATGAAAAAAACGCTATTTTAAACGACGTTTTGCTAGCAATGAGCCTAACCATGAATTCCAACTCACATCTCCTCTAGGAAACTTTGTCCCAAAAATGTGCTCATACGGCCATGTCATGGTCTCTCTTATCTAAAGAGTACCGAAATTGCTTTATCCATTTCTTTTAGGAGATTCTGACTCAAGGTAGAAGATGCCACCCTCTTTCCTTTTTGAGGATAATTCCCATGATAGAAAGTCACCCCTTTTCCATTTTCATTTTAGAGATATTACCTAAGATAGAAAAACCACCCTCTTTTCTTTTTGGGGATAATACCCATGGTAGAAAGCCACCCCACACAATCATACAATGAACTCATCTAGAGTAACTCTTAATACATTTAATTCCAGTGAATGCATCTAGCATCACTCTCAATCACATCACAGTTCTCAAGACATATATATAGGACCCACATACCATAATTCAACCAATTCTCATACTTGGACTTTCACTCATTCTAATACCACCAACACACTTTATAACATGTCATAACATCCTAGAAACCTTATTAAACCGCATAACACACCACTCATGGTTATACCATACAATAAATTGGGGTAAGTAGCACATTTTGTTGCACAAATCCTTGCACACATTTTGCACAAAAACCAACACCACATGCAACTCCAACACACCAAAATCAAAGTGTCCTCGAAATTTGGAACCATTTGATGCTTGGTAGCTACCGAGGTACCTGTCGAGAATCTTCGGTAGCTCGGGCAGAGAAATTAGGGGTCTTAGCAGGTGGGCTCGGTAGCTACCAAGTGACCTACTGAGGGTCTGGTTTCACCCAAAAAAAAAACAAAAATTTTATAGGGCTTCGTGCCCAACATCATACAACCATAAATTAGCACTTTTTCATACACAACAAAGATTATACTACCATACATTAATTCATCAAGTCATAAACAATACCTAAGTTCTAAACTAGGATTTACATGTTAGATCCAACCTTAATTTCATGATTCAAGGCATACAAACTCATATCATCATATTAAAGAATATAATTCAACATAAACATGATTCATCACACATTAACATGCAAAAATAGAAATCTAAATGCTTAATCCTAAAGAGTCATCATAATCCTACAAAAATAACTACCCTAAGAAACTCCGGAAGATCCCTACCTCAAAATCCTGCAAATTTCGTTTCTTCTCCCACAATCTTGGAGTGATCCTTTTTCTCTTCTTTTTCCTCTTCCATCTTCCTTAGCTTTTCCTTTTGGTCTTCTTCCTTTCTCTTCTCTCTCATTCTTTTCATTGTTTTTCTCCACTTCTTCTTTCTACAAAACTGTTTTCTTCTCTTATCTTTCTTTCTTTTCTTCTTTTCCCCTCATTCTCCTCATTTCTTTTCTCCTCACCTTTTCAAATCCCTCTCTCTCCTTTTTCTTTTAACCGTATGGGTTTATTCCCCCTCTTTCTATCGAATCTTCAATTCTCACTTCTTTCTTCATTAAATTTTGAACTTGAATTTCTTTCTTAAGATAGGAATTAATCTCCATCGTACACATCCTACCATCTTGATTCTAATCCCATTAGTTAACTTTCCTTACTAAATTATTGTTACCAAGTTACTATTACTAATTACCATTACTCTCTCTTAAACTAGATTTCTTCTAGAGCTTCTCATTGGGCCAAACGACCAAACATGTGTTGGGCCCAATAGTCCAATTAAGTTAGCCTATATTTTAGATTCTCCCCTATACTCTTCTAATTTACACATTGATCCTTATTTCTAAAGTGTTCTAACCAAAGCTTCATGTTCTTAGTTTTTTCACTCCTAAGCTCTTTTGGCAAATTTTTAGAGTGCACGCATACCTCTTAATGACTAAAATTTATATATCTAAGCTAATAAGTCCTTCTAATAATGAATTTAATTATTTTATTAAATTCTTAGCTTCTAGGTCACTACACTCATATACTAATATGCCTAACTCTATATGATAACATTCAAGTCAATGTGCATCATACACAAGACCATCACAAAATAACAAGCACAAGAATATGAAACGCAATGCATGCTATTTGATATTCGAATAGTGTATGTCCCACACTAAATCCAACCCTTGGCTATCCAAGATCAAAACCATCCCCCGAATACACGGACATAATAGGGGGTTATTCTACTTGCGCATCGCAGTTTCGAGGGCTTGCGACCAAATGAACACAATCCTCATACCTTATTTTTTATCATGGGGACGTATCCCGGGACTCACCAATATGAATTGTTCCTTGTGAACCATAACTTACCCGATCTACTAACAGAATTCTCTCTTATGATTCAACTATTGGGAAGTGCACTCCCTCACCTATCATCTTACCGCAAGTCTCTTGAGATACATCTCTATCTCTCACCTTGGGCGAAAACAAAATAACAGTTCCACATGGACAAAATATCCTCACACACAAACCAAGAGAAGTATCTAGTGTTTTCAGTATCACCTCAACTAGAATCATATCTAGCAATTCTTCATCGGAATCGAAGTGTCAAGTCAAACTCATTGGACTTAATCAAAGTCACAATTCTCACAAGTAGATTAAGACCTAATTACCAAATCCAATTCACATAATATCGAATGCCAAATAGCATGCTTATTGCATTTCATATAATTGTGCTTCAATCACTTGTGGTGATTATATATATTTTTGCATGAGCATGCATTGCATTCATTGATAATTAAACCAGCATATCATATTGCATTGCACATTACTTCATATATTTTTCTGCATATACTAATATTCTGTCTTTGTCTATGGGAATATCAATGGATAATGGATTTATCCCTAATTCATTCTTAAATATTATTTTGATTTGTTTACTTACAAGCTAAGTGTAACTTACGCTCCAAGCAACCATGTTTTAAGATTTATAGATGGAGAACAACTGGACTATAATGATCAAGACAGAGGACAAGCTTATAATGAAGATATTAGTTATAATGAGAACATGGATGGATGATTTTAGTAGATTCCGTAGTAAGATTTATTGACTTTTTTGTTTTTATTTGATTTTATCATTAGTTAGGATTAGATTTGAGTAGTTAGCGGGATTTTGATTGAAGCATGAGACTAAGAATAGTTTATTTCCACTGTTTATATTATTGGATATTCTTAAGATATTTTAATTCCATAATTTTATAATTGTCTTAATGGATTTAATGTGTTTGGCAATGTATTGGCTACCACTCCCATATAGAATGGGGTGAGAGTTACTATTTCAAATCATTAGGGACTTCAATGAGATCTCTAGGTTTGGGATGTGACAAAGTTGGTATCAGAGCCTAAGTTATATGTTTTCAATTAATTCCAAAAGGTTTTGTGTGCTGATTTTCAAAGTTTTTGTGTGCTAATTGCTTCTTTCTTTACTACTAATGCATGTTTGCTAACTTATATGTGAGGCAGATTCTTCTTTCTTCTTTACGCAGACTTATTACTTATTCCACTTTCAGAATGGCTGGTGGAAGGAGAGGTAACGTAGGTACAAGTACATCAGGAGGAGGTAATGATGATGTAAATGCCATAGGCTTTTTCTTATACATTCTCCGGGTTTGGCAATGTTGGGACATAGTCCTTGAGCGTCTGTAACCAAGAAAATTGAAGATCAAGCGTTGCGGATTCAAGGAAAACCAAGCTCCAACGAAGCATCTATCGGAATTGGACCCCTATCCAAAGGTATATATACACATGCACTAAATAGCCCCTAGAAATACATTATTCATTGCATGTTGACTTGTTTCAAAGGAACTTGGAGTATCCTTACCAGTTAAGGAGCGCTCCGCGATCTTTGGTCATCTGGATACGAGTCTAGACACTAAAGATTCCCCACGAATGGTCGATACTATTCACGAGTCTGGAACCAAAGATTGCCCACGAATGGTCGATACCATTCATGAATGGACCTTGGAAAAATGACCATAAAAAGGATGACATTAAGGACTCCATAAAAAGGATAACTACCACTCCCATGTGGAATGGGGTGAGAGTTACTATTTCAAATCATTAGGGACTCCATAAAAAGGATAACACCACCACCGCACAACACAATATGAATCATGCCTCGAGCCGGACTAGGGAACTGTGATTTGACACAACACAGTACAACACGATTCTTATCGTACTGGACCGACATCATTGGGCCCATTGGACACCCCTAAGTGAAAGCATTAATTGTCCTGTTAAATAGGTATGTTGCTTTCATTCAAAGAAAGGGTATTTGTCGTTTTGTGGGCGTATTACGCTCATCAAGGCGGCCCTTGCCAACATCCCAGTCTTCTATCTGTCTCTCTTCAAAGCGCCTAGCAAGGTGATTGGGATGTTAGAAAAGCTTCAAAGAGATTTTCTCTGGAATGGGGAGGGGTCTAAGAAATGCCATCTTGTAAAATGGGAGGATGTGTGTTTGTGTAGGGAGGAAGGGAGTCTCAATTTGGGAAACATCTCTGCTCATAATTCAGTACTTTTGGGTAAATGGTTGTGGAGGTTTTGTGGGGAGAGGGAGGCTTTGTGGCGGAGGGTTGTTTATATTAAGTATGGATCACATGAGAACGGCTGGGACAGTAACCCTATTGCTAGATGTTCGTCTTCCAGCGTCTGGCGTGATATTTCCTGCATAGCTCCACGTTTGGCTCCCCATCAGTAGTTCCAGCTCGAGGATGGGTCACGTATATGTTTTTGACACGATATCTGGTGGGGAGATTCCATTCTTGCAGTCCGTTTTCCTCATCTGTTTCGTGTTGTATCCTCAAGGGGGCCCTAGTGTATGAGATCCTATCATGGTCGCCATCTGGTCTTTTGTGGATTCTCGATTTCAGACATGATTTGAGGCAGTCTGAGATTGCTCTCTTGGGTGATCTCTTCGACTGTCTTAGGGAGGTGTTCATTGGTCCAGACCTCCCTGACGAGAGGATATGGTCCTGTAGTGGTAGTGGGACTTTCTTGGTTAAATATTTTTTCTCTACTCTTCATCACCATCGTCTCATCCCTACTAGTTCCCCTACGCATAGCATTTAGCGTCCTTTCATCTCTCCCCGAGTTAAAGCCTTCGCGTGGTCTGCATTTCTTCATAAAATCAATATATGCGATCGTTTGCAGAGAAGGCGGCCTGATTGTGCTCTTTCACCACATATGTGTTTCATGTGTAGAGAGATGAGAGAATTGGTTGACCATCTTTTCGTTCATTGTTCGATAGCTATAGAGATTTGGTCTTTCTTTCTTCTCCAGATTGGTGTGGATTGGGTTATGCCTCGAGACATCAGGGACCTACTTATAAAGTGGTCTTTCCCAGATTTGGGAAAGAAGGGCAAGCTCATGTATCAAGGGGTGTGGATGGCGACTCTTTGGGTTCTGTGGGGTGAACAAAACACAATGATTTTTTAGGATAGGTGTAGGACCACCACTTCTCTCATCAACACTATCTATAGCATGGTGGGTTTGTGGATGGTGATCCTCTCATCATTCAATGGGTCTCCAGGAATGATATTGCGTCCAGATGGTTTGAGATTGTGCAGTCTTCATACCGATTGCCCGACATAATGACAGAGTGGAGAGCGCCGAGTTTGGGTTTCTTAAAGGTGAACTTTGATGGTTCTTCTTTTGGTAACCCGGGGCCCTCGGGTGTTGGTGGTGTTTTCCGGGATCATTTTGATCACATCTCCCATATATTCTTCAACCCAATTGGTATTGGAGATTCCACGAGAGCTGAGCCTTTGGCACTTTTATTAAGTCTGAGGGAGGTTTCTGTCATTGGTCTTTCTCAGGTTATTTTTGAGTGGGATTCTACATTTGTCATCTTTTAGATGCAGGGTCCTTTCTCTTGCCCTTGGAGACGGGTCTATTTGGTTCGTCTGGCTTGTTTCCTTGGACTAATGTTAGATGCTACCCTTGTACACACCCCGAGATTGGGGAACACTTTGGCAAATTGTCTGGCTCGTGCAGGTGTAGGGAGGGAGGAGTGGTTCACAGGACCTTCCTCTGATGACATTTTGGGCGATTTACTGCTTCCACAATCATAATGGGTGGTTTATTGTTATTTTTTCTTCTTTTTTCATTCTGGCTTATTTTGTAATTTTCTGTTTCTTTTGGCTTTTTGTGTTCATCTTGAGCACTCAGGCCGTTTTATCCTATATATTTCCTTCCCTCTTGTATATATATCACGGTTATTCATAAAAAAAAAAAAACGCAATGCAGTCAAAGCATTTAACTCGGTAGCTGAAACATGACAGTAACATGGAAAAGAACTCGATGAAATACACATACCCATTTAACTTGGCAGTATGAACTCAATGAAATTTATACTGCCATAGTTACCAATCAAAATCAAACTACAGAAAACGCTCATGCTGCAATTTCCATCATGGTCATGAATGTTTATTTTATGCAACTGTCTACTTATTTCAAATATAACATGCAAATTATACTTGAACATGTCTCTTCTCATTTTAAAATTGACAAAGTTTTGCCTTTAATCAGATCCTAGAATTAGATTACTTTTAACGGTTTTGAAAATCCTTGCTAATCAAAGCAATTATGTTTCGAAAAACAGATTCAGAGAAATCAGGTTGAGAATTAGTATCCGCGACAGGATATAAAATGCAAGGCTTCATGTTTTAGATCACAAAGAGAAAATAGATAGATGGATCGGACATTGTATAATTTTGAGAATGCATTCCAATACTTAGATCGAGTTCCAGTCGGTAGAACAAGTTCTCACAGATTAAATGATCGTTTGGTTAGCACAAGTAGAATGAGCTCTCCTGGAAGGAGAATGAAAAATTACCCTTCGTCATAGAATCACCTCCAACAGCGATTCTAGATTTTAGGAATGACTTTTTGAGTTTTTGTAATAGCAAACTTATAAATATAAGTGAGCAATGGCAAACTTGTATATACACCTTTATTACAAATTATTTTGGTTGTTATTATCACATTTAAAACGACATAATTGTGCAAAGATTATGTGTGGCTATAGGATTTTATTATGAAAATAATTATAATTAAAAGAAAAATATTTAAAAATTTGGTCCAAACTCATTTTAGTACATGTAAAACTAAACATCTATATTAGGTCATAACTCATTTTGTTACAAGCTAACCAAACAAGGCCAAGAAGCCTTCAAAATTAGTTCCCAGAATGAGTTTAGGGAACTGGTTCCTAGAATGAGCTCCAAATCCAGAATGACGACGAAATGAGGCCTAGTAGGGAACTTGGTGTTGGCTTTAGAACGATGAATACCTGTTACAGACCTTTTTTTTGTTTTCGATGAATTAAAACATATTTTTCTGCACCTAATGTAATACAAAACAATAAGGTCCCCCAGAAAATCAAATGGCCAGCTTTATGCAGCGCAGTTATAGTAATGATAAGTTTCACTTGTCATATCTCAGCTTCTCAGAAACCTGTTCAATGAAATCTGTTAATGTACACTAATGACTCTAACTACGAAGCCGTGAAAAAGATGGTGCAAAACAAAATAGGGTCATAAAATCCTACACAATTCTATGCTTCAGCTCTGCTCCTATCATCAGAAATTAACCAAAATATCATAATCAAAACCAAAAAGACAACAGTTACTAAACAAGTAGCCATTAACAATGATATTATAACCTCATGAACGGAATAACAGCAGCACAGAAATATACATACCCATATAAAATGCAAGTGTAATAAAAACCACTTTTCTTCCTTCAAACCTCAACTGAATCTCATTCTAAATCAATAGAATATCCTAGTAACTTTTTTTCCTTGGTGTTTCAGAACCCCTATGTCTCTTCATCAACTTTAGCTTATAACTTCTTTAATCATGACCAGGAGAGCTAGAGTCTCAGCTCCTTATTGGATGTACCAACAATTGGGACCTCAAAGTTTCAAATTGAACCCATGGCCTTTGTGATAAATTCAAATTATAAATGCTACCTTCTTGATATTTTGGTGGCTTTTTAAGGACAGTAGTAATCGCATATCTAATGACAGGTTAGTTCCTCTAGCGAAGAGGTTACCAGATCTCTTTTGTTCCCTCAAGAGTGAAGTTCCTGTAGAAGTTTAAAAAAAAACTCTTTTGTAACCTATAGACAGACTCGTCTGAATTTTTTGTCTGAAACTTAGACCATAGCTGCACTTTTGTTTTGAATATCCCCTTAACCAGATAGAAACTTTTCAGAATTTTCTGCCTGAAAATTGGTCCCTAGCTAGACTTCTGTATTGAATATCCCCTTCTTGGAGTCCCTCTTCCTTTTTCCTATTTTCATACGGATTTAGTCATCAAAAAACAATGTGGAGAAGAGTCGGTCCCCAAACGAGCTCTGTCCTATTCCATTGGACATCCATTCTTCCTGATTTTAACTATGGTTTTCTGATTTGGCTTTTTTTCCCGATGAATAATGAAGATTGTTTTAGAAAAAAAGAGATACAAAAAACCTATGTTCGTCAAAATGAGTCACCTTAGAAAAAGCAAAGTAAAAGAAAAGTACAAATAAGGTAAAAACAGTAAGTCAACGAGCAATCCAAGCTTATAATCACCCTGTATCGCCTCCTCTGACAGTATGATCAAGAACATGTCCTCTCTTCTAGCGCCCCTCTTGGCCAGCCTATCAGCAATATTGTTAGCTGATCTTGGCACATGATTGAATGACATGTTAACAAGTACCGAGCCAAAGGCACCAAATTACAAAGCTTTGAAGGGCGATGCTCAACCCCAAACACTCAACGAATAATATTTGAGGCATCCCCTTCCACCTCTAGATCATAATACCCCTGCAACCTCGTTTCTAGCAGATCAGTCAAAAGCGCCAAAAGCTCTATCCACACCAATCTCTTCCCCAATGGGCCCCGAGAAAACGTGAGTAATAATCCCTATATGGTCTTTGAACACACCTCTAACCCTTGATAATTCTGGTTGCCCAATAAGCACCCATTGAAGTTTCGCTTCACCATACCCTCACTCAGAGGTGTCCAAGCTATCATAGGTCTGGTCATAATATGGAAGGACAATGAAACAATAAACCATCCCTAAAATAATCTCCGTCATCAAGATCCGCCCTAAACTTCTTGTAAGTAGAGGCCCATGAGGCAACTGACACTATTACTGCATCAATCACTGTATGTGCAGTGGACCTGACATCCTCAAACACTCCTATTACTCTCCCTCCAAATGTGCTATACGGCCTAAGATAGCACCTATACAATATACAATCCTTCTTCCCCAAACCCCAAAAGGCAATTGATCAAACAAGAGACACAATGTCTCCAGCATCATCCATGCCATCCGAATCACTTATAAGAAGTACCAAATCTCCCTAGCTACCCTGCAATGTACAAACATGTGATCCATAGACTCACCATAGCACATAAAAAGGAAGTAGATATTAGGAGATAAGGCTATAAACTTTCTCCTTTGGAGAATATCAACAATGTTGACTTTATATAATAACAAAATTAATATGAGGGCCTTGATTTACGATAGGAGAGCAATTTTCCTCAATTGGAGGTAAGAAAAGGAGCAATAGGAGCTTCTCTATTGCTAGACATAGATTAAAAGAAAGATCTACAAGGGAATACCACCTTAAGAGTCTGGAACCCAAATACGCTGATCTAGAATGGTATCATCAATGAAAACATCCCTAAAGGTCTGATTGCTTCGATGAATTGGAATTGGAGTTAAGAATTATAATTCCAATTCCAATTCATTAAGAATTGGAATTATAAAGAATTGAGATTCTAATGATTGGATAATAAGAGAAATTCAAATTTGGAATTAAAAATCTCTAAGAATTGCATTCACCTATTTTATTGCTATTTCATTTAACTATAGTTTTGGAGGTGGAAATTGATCTTTGTTCTCTGATCAGGTATGGGATACATAATGTAATTGATTTTTAATATTCTCCTTAGTTGCTCCAAGAACACACTTTGGATTACTTGTACTTCTTTTTCCTCTAATAAAATGATGTCACTTTTACCAAAAAAAAAAATTATAAACAATACCATTCAATTGGTCCTAAAGCTTCTACAAAAAAAAATAATAATAAAATCTGGGTTTGCATGAGTTTAATAAAGATAACAAAAAATGAAGCAGAATAGCAAAACTCACTGAGTGCGTTGAAGAAAAACGGAAGAGAGAGATTGAAGGAGATGAAGAAACAGAAAAAGAAAAATAGTGATAGATAGAGAGATACGGATTAAAATAAGAGGTGGAGTCCAAAATCAAAAGAAAAAAAAGAACCTACTTTCAAAACTATTGACAAACTTCTATCTGTAGAAGATTCATTGGTGAGCGTCAAAAGCTACACCAAAAAGGCTTTTAAATTAAAAAACCAAACGACCCATTGGACTCGTTGCGTGCCTCGGCATTCACACGAGTTCAGTCAAGAGCGCACGAGCTCGCTCGCTTGCTTTCTTCTTCTATCCCCTTTTATCTTCGAATCCGACTCGTATCGACCAGTCTCCATTATGTTACTTCCATGGCTTCTTAATCCCTTCTCTGGGCAGCAAAACAGAGCAACAATAATTCTCATTAGGACGAGCATGTCAAAGAAAGTTTTGCCTTATTCAATGAAAGATGTTGATTATGATAACGCTAAGTTCCGCCATCGATCTTTCTTCAAGGTCAGCTTTTTGTTTTGTTTTTTTTTATATAATTAAATTTTCATTCAGTTCTATACTGTATCTTGATATTGTCTGCTTGAGAGAGAGAGAGCGCCTCTGCCTTTGGTTAGCTGTTCGGCAATTTTAAGTATAGGAAAAAATGTTGAAGATGACCATGAACGAAGAAGGGTTTTTTTTATCTATTTTTTGGGTAATGCAAATGGTTTTTATCGGGTTGATGAATTCTTTGGGGATAGAATTGCAATTATCCTCTATCCCGTTCTGAATTGAGGCTTCGTTAAATCAGGCCAAAACGAATTCCGTGGAATTCGAGAGTTGCATTTAAATTCTAATCTTTATGTGCTCCCAAACACGGGAATTGGAATTGGGGTCCCCAATTCCAATTCCAGCCCCAATTCCATGAACCAATCGGGCCCTAAGGGTATCAAACAAAGATTCTAAATGAAATTCAAGGAGTTGATATCCATTCTAAGAGGGAGCTTCCAAATCAGGCAATTAGAATACCACGAAAGGACCTCACACACCAATGAGTGCCGAGACAATAAAGGTCGAAAGAGTCCAGGAAATCTCAAAGACAATAAAGACTCATCCCACCATAAATCTGTCCAAAAATGAATGAAGTCGCCTGAGGAGACATAAAATTGAACGTGACTAAAAAAACCTGAGGCTAAGGGCACCCCACTTTCAACGGACTACCCCCAGCACTCCTAGAACGCTAATTAACATCCCATCCCTTCTCACATGATAACCTTACACCACAAATTGTTCCTTCATCGATGAACCGCCAAACCCATTTAGCCAAAAGCATTGAGTTCCAATCTTTTGAAATCCCCAGGTGAAATCCCCCCACCCTCATATACATGCCACCTACCATATGGCTAAATGGTCCTTCAACCCACCCCCTTCCCAAAGGATGTCTCTTATATTTTCAATCAAATACCATCTCTCTTTTGAGCATTCTAATACAGTGTAAAGGATTGGCCAATACAATTCGGGATCGGCTCGGGACAGTCCGCGATCCCTAGCCAATCCCTAAAAAATTTCAATAATATATGACTTGGACCGAAATCGTTACGAATCATCTGATCCGGACGATCCGTATCAAAATCAACAATTCAAATCAAACGATCGACGTGCGTTTTTGTTTCACTTTTTGTAACTCCTCTGTTTTCAAATTTAAAAACTATTCTAAGGAAAGAATAAGATGTAGTGACCCGTACACTTCTATACATGTGGCACACACTCACATTGTACACGTGGGCACCTATTATTTGATCTTTGTGATTTACATTGTTAATTGTTTAATTGTATGATGATCTGCCTATTCTGATTTTTGAATTGAATTGTTTGATCATGTTTAATTGCATATTTGTTGGTGGGTATGTGTATGCTTGTGTGGGCGAGCATGCACTGTATCATATTTGGTGCTTTAAGTGTTTTTCTGGTTCTTATGGTTTAGTGTGGTTTATAGGGTTGGACCATGGTTGAACCGGATAACCAAGGCTATTCCCTATAAATAAAGGTGGTTGGGCAGGCCCTCACTTGTTAATTCTTTGCTGGTTCAGAATTAGAGTGTCTGGCAACTAGAATAGTAGAGAATGTGGGAGAAAAGGAGAAAATTAGGGCTGTTCTCCTTGTTCTTCATTGTTCATCATTCTTTTTTGTGCTGGTTCTGTTGGAGGCTTGGATTGGAGATGCTTCTTTCATCTTCATCCTTCATCGGTTTTGTGTGTTCTTGCTTGCATTTGGAGTGAGGTCGGTGTACTCCTTAACCTCTAGTTCTCTACTTTGTCTTTCCCTTTAAAGGTTTTGGAAAATGATGGAAGAAGGGGGTTTTATGGATGTTTAAGTTTAGTACTTTTAGATGGAGGAAAGCACTTAGTTTAATTTCTGTTGATTGAAGTGTTTAATGTGTTTACAGAAGTGTTTAGGAGCTTTCGAAATCATCAAATGAATTTCCAAAATGTTTTCCAAAGTTAAAATGAAGCATGTGGATTTTAAAGATTTCTAATGAATCCTAATCACTATATTTGGACCTAGGTTGATTGTTTGGTTTGATTGAATAGGGTAGAAGACTTGGGATTTGGGTAGTGAGTTGTGTGTATAAGGAGTGGCTTCGGAAGACCTTAGGGTCAGCCAAAGACCCCTTGGAAGCATGATCACAAACCCAGAAAATTCTGGGTTTCAGCGCTGTTCGGTCAACCGAAGGTGATCTTTGGTCGATCGAAAACCAACCGAAGGGTCCTGTGGTTACAATTACAAGGAATTGACCTTTGTGTTTGTCCTGCTCATTCAACCGAAGCTGATGTTCAGTCGACTGAGGGAAGGGCTCGGTTAACTGAAGGTTAACCTATAAATTGGTGGTTTTCCTGTAGGTGCTCAGTCGATCGAAGTTCCACTTCGACCAACCAAAGCCTACCTTCGGTCAACTGAAGACGAGTCTTTGATTAACTAAGGCCTGTGGGGTGTTAGGAGTTTCGGTCGACCGAAGCTAGTGTTCAGTCAACCGAAAGTCCAACCCAGAAATTGGTTGTTTTCCTGTAGGTGCTCAATCGATCGAAGTTCCACTTCGACCAACCGAAGCCTACCTTTGATCAACCAAGGAGTAGTCTTCAGTAAACCAAAGGGTGCGGAATTAATTGGATTGCTTGTTTGACTTGTGCTTTGTGTATGTTCGGTTTACACATGTATATGGGTGCACTTGTACACCTAAATGATGGTGATCTATGTGATGGTCGAATACGTGTTAAATATTATTGGTTTATGAATATGAATGGACTATGGATGTGTGTTATGTGTTATGAAAAGTGGTGATAATGTGATGTGATACATGTAGACATTGTGTGTGATATATTATGGTCATAAAGCATGATAGGATGCTAGAATGATTATGCATGTGATGATGTATGTTGTCTGAACGCGATGCATGTAAGAGGTAAGTACGATGCATGATGTGGTATGTGTACGGATGACATGATTATAATTTTTATTATTCATGTGTGGACTGTTACCCTAAGATTAGAAGGGTGAAGGACATAGGTACGGGTATCAGATATGTCATGCCATTGGTTATTAGCCTAAGCTAATAGAGTTTCTCACGGGTTCATAGACGTGATAACCAGATTGTGAGTAGTGGTTTAGTACTAAGCTTGTTTAAGCTTAGGTGACCTTTGTAGTACGAATCCGTCACATAACGGATCGTCGGCTACATTTGGACTATCTGTTAACCATGAAGTGAATTAAAAAGAGGTTAGGCAACTTCATGTGGCTTATCAGGGTGGTTGTGTTTGGGTTTACCTTAAGTGGGATCCGTGGGTTTGAGCCCCTAAAGATTTACTAGATTGGGTGCTTGTGACCCGTGGGTTATAAGTCCCTAGAAATGCGTTGCGCACATAGATTGGTGATGTTCTTATCCAACCAATGTAAAACAGGATACAGGAAGCATTTGATACTTGCCTGAAAGTTGGATTGTCTTTGGTCCAACGGGTATCCGTAAGTCCGTGATAGGGATTTGAGTCAACTCACCTGATAAGAACACCTCTGATGTCATGTTTATGCCTATTTATCTTGTATTATGTTTGCATGAGCATATCATTAGAGATGGACTGTATACGGTCACAGTTTGTGAGAAACTGTGGTGATTGTCCCATTATGGATGATCTGGCATGAGTGTTCAATAGCATGGTTGAGATGTTGTTGTGGATATATGTGATGGACACTCGATACGATGTTTACACAATGATGAATGCATTTTATTCATGAGATATGATATGGTTTAGAACTCGATATGACCTACTATGTGTGTCACGAGATGTTCTATGTGATGTGTTACGTATGAGATAATATGTGGATTATCTATGGATATTATGTTGCTTTGATGCTTGATAGGATGTATTGAATGTTATATTGTGGTGCTGATCGCACAATTGTTGTGGAGGAGGGATAGTTGTTAACATTCACCTACTAGTTGTCTAGCTAACCCTTCACTGGGCTTATATTTCAAGTCCACCATGTGATCGATCCAGCAACGAGATGATGAGGCGAGATGGCAATATTCTTCATGGTAGTCTTAACACTTAGAGAGTGTATAGACTAGGCTATTTCCTTGTATTTAGACATTGTGGTTTATCAATGGTATTTACTTTGGATTTGAATATAGAATATGTCAATTGGTTGGTTTTTAGTGGGCGGTATTTTATTTTAACCTGCTAGTTGCTTATGTTTTTAATTGAACCTCAGATTTGATTTTCACTCATTTTGATTGATTAATGAAAGTTTTTGTTAGCTCGGTTTTTAATGAAGTAGTCTTTCACTTTACTTTGTAGTCTGAACTAGGTGAGCTGCACTACACCCATTGTGTAAGGGAATTAGTGACCTAGCGGCCTGCTAGGGATGGGAACACGAGGTTACATGTTCGAGATTGGGATTGCACGCCTTCGATGTGATCCAGATTTCAGGCGGGGTTACAAAATTGTCTAAATAAGAATAAAGGATAATTACAGATCTTGTAGTCTCCTTAGTAAAGAAGGAAACTAACCAAGCGAAGCTTTAATTCTTAAGAGAGATCCATGCATAAGAGCTTAGTGCTAAGTTGGATTGTCTTCTTTCAATGGAGAGATTGGAGAGATTTTCTCTTTGCATGAGTTGGCTTCTGATGGTTGACTGTTGGAGAGATTTTCTTGTTCAATATCTACTAATGAGCTGGATTTGAATGGCTCCCTTGATTCACGCATAAGAGCTCTCCTCCCTTGATTCTGACACGAGATTTCCTTCAATTATGCCACCTGGCTTTCCTTTATTATGTAGGATTTAAAGCTGAAGTTTGAAGTAAAGCTGTGGCCAATTTCTTTCATAACTCTTCATCCAAAAACAGATTCAAACTCTGATTTTTCTGATTTTTTCTTGATTTATCTGATTTAAAAAAAAAAAACTATGGGCCATGTTTTGGATCGGACCGGGATGATCCCCAATCCGATACCGAGATTAAATACTATGCTCTAAAAAGAGACATGTAATAAACCAGTAAATTGGCCAAAGAAGATTGTATAAGTGTAATCTTATCTCCTAAGAACAGGTAATTGCTTTTTGAAGATGCCAACCGCCTCTCAACTCTCTCAATGATAGGATCCCAAAAGACTAGACTTCTAGGTAAGCCCCAAGAGAAAGCCCCAAGTAGTTGATTGGCCATGAACCTAGACTAAACCCGAAAATCCCCACCAAGGCCTGTAACTCCTCACTAACATGCAACCTCAAAATGCTATTTTCTCCAACTTTATTTTAAGGCAAGACACCATATCAAAACACTCAAGTATGCACTTAGTCCAGAACACCCGATTGCTACCTACTTCCAAGAAAGTATCATATCATCTGCAAACTGAGGATATGGCACCTGAATCCTCCCATCCCCTACACGAAAATCCCTAATCCCCGCTCTCCAACTTCTTTCAAAAACCAGCTCAATAAATCTCCAATTGAAGTTAAAAAGAAAGGGTAACAATGGTACACCTTAAAGCAGCCCTCTAGAGAAAGGGAAAAACCAAAACACCAATCCATTGAATAAAAAAAAAAGTGGACATTATTGACACACCCCTTAATCAAATTTCCCCATCTCTCCTGTGTTTTCTGATTTTGGCGATGACAAGTGTAGGATTTCAAATTTTAATTAATTCATAGTGGACTAACATTGTTTTGTTAGCTAGCCTTGATGTATACATTTCTTGTACATAGGAGTCACCGTAGATTTTGACATAATTAACATAAATACAAATTATCTTACCAATAAAATAAATAAATAATGTCTTAATTGCGTGAAGGGCCAATAGTGAGTTAATGAATCATTCCACCTACATAGCAACTCCCAAACAAGATTTAGCACCATGTATTGAACATTGAATTAACTTGGGAGTTTTTATTGAAAAATCACTATTTCAGAATCTGGAACACACATAGATTACCAATTCAGCTATAAAGATGTATGCATCATTTACGGTTCATATTAAATTTATGGAATGAACAAATCTGAGAAAGATCAAAACAGCCCAGATGGATTGGACTCAAATCCATGATATTTCATCTGCAGGGTAATGGCTTATGATTTCCCAATTAGAAAGAGAAGTGCAATAAATGAGTGTAATTACCTTACTCCAATCAGTATCAATTATCAAAGCACAGAAATATGCCCCAACTAAATCGAATTGAACTTACAAAGGCACAACTAGCATTCAATTGAACCAGATGCAGAAATAGATGATTTTTCACTTATAAGAATGGTAGGCATAGCATTGCAAAGAATAATTCTCTTTTGTATAGTTTCCACCTGCAAACTTGTAAAATTCATCTCATGTTTAGATCAGTCAGTCAAGTTTGCCCTC
This sequence comes from Pachysandra terminalis, assembly GCA_031762675.1. Taxonomy (NCBI): domain Eukaryota; kingdom Viridiplantae; phylum Streptophyta; class Magnoliopsida; order Buxales; family Buxaceae; genus Pachysandra; species Pachysandra terminalis. Next base: position 10,854,149 of record JAUPMG010000001.1, on the reverse strand, counting down.
TACTTCAAATGCAAAGAAATCATCAACTCGATAGAAACCCACTATTAAACTTGCTTGATACAGTTACTAAACAAGTTGAATAACATTAAGCAGTCAACTTTTGTTTGCAATTGCAATAAAAATAACATAACCCAAGATAAACTTCGGAATAACATGAAAATAACATAACCCACGATAAACTTCGATGAGACAAAAAAGACTACTATCAATAAGTTGAACATAAAACAAGTGCAAAGAAGAGGTCTTGATATTCGTCTCACCTAGCGCCCAAAGTAGGACGGCAAGGTTCCGACAGACCCAATACCAGATTGAGCCCTCGCTGCTGCTGCTGCTGCTGCTGAAGATTGACCCAATTGGGCACTCTGGTAAGCGCCCAACCCTTGCAAAGCAGCCTGAGAACCATAACTACCAATCACACTTGGGCTTATACTGTTGATACCCGGTTGCCCACCAAATCCTGCACTTAATCCCAATGATGGGATTGTCCCACTCCTATTCATCGATGGAGACAATCCACTCGCAACCGAAGGAGACAACCCCGTCTGACTAAGCGATGCACCCAACATCGGATTCATGACTCCAACCCCAGGACTCTGACCCATCATAACTGCACCTGGATTCAAATTCTGCCCAACGAGTCCAGGATTCAAAGCCATTGCATAAGCATGTCCAATATTATTTTGCGGAGGAAATCCACTACCAGCTCCACCCATAATCCCTGTCAGATTCTTATTTGCCTTCAGCCCCTCAACCGCTCGCTGACATTGCAACTGGCAACCTTCAAACAACTTTATCGGTTCT
>JAUPMG010000001.1:10836101-10848451 GCA_031762675.1 Pachysandra terminalis | reverse complement strand
CGTGCGAAATTTACACCATGCCGGCGACATTTCGCCGGCATGGTGTAAATTTCGAAATCTGGCGAATTACGCCAAGATTTCGTACCACCATGTTGCATGCCGGCGAAATTTAAAACCATGGCACATACTAAAAAATCAATTCCTACTTTGGAATTTTAAGAATTATATTAAATATGAAAATTTTCAAATATAATCAAATGATTACTAGTTAACTGAATATAATAAAGGTGGTTGTAAAATTAGTTCACTAATAAAAATAAATTTTGGATAAAAACTCAACATTTCTTAGAAACTCGATAATAGTTATGTTTTCATTGTATAGTTATTTGTATACTTAATTGACTATTATTGTCTGACTTCAAAAACATTCTATGTTTCTTCAAGTATTTAAAGACTGGATATGCACGATTGCACTTGCTTTACTTCCTAAATACATGCATTACTTAGCTAATAACATTGTTTTTTGTAATATTCTGAGTTATTTACATGTAAACATGTCTATGTAAGCATCTCATGAAGTGTCATTCAAAAATTTTCATATTTCCTAAAGTTTCCCCCCATTTCCCTAATTTTTTGGGTAACATTGATACATCGAGCAATACTTTCTCTTTCCTTTGGTGGAGATATATCTAGCGATATCGATATTTAAAACCTTAATCAAGTCATGAACAATCTACCAGTATCCTATTTCCCTACATTTTTCTTACTCTCTACTATTGTACTACTTAAAGAAAATCTTTGTTTTGAACTGACCAGGTTGGTCAATTGACATACAAAACAATAAAGGGCGCCCACTTCATTATGGTTTTAATTTTGTCCTTCCTTACCAGCTTCCTATTGACCAAAAATGTTAACATTGTTCGTTTGGCCCAAGTCAAAAACACTAACTTGTGGACTTCAAGTACTTGGAAATAATTCTTATATTAATACAAATAAGAATCTGCATGGAATTAAAAAAAAAAAAAAAAAGGAAATCCAAAAACAAAAAAGTTTTCACTTTATGCATTGTGAACAGTTTATTTTGGACAAATGCCTAAGGCTGTGTTTGGTTAGCCAGAATCTGTAGGAAAGGAAAACAAACTTTACAACGAAATTTTGTACTTGGCTCATTGGAAAATGTGGGCCCATTGGAAAAGTACTTTTCTAAAAGAGCCCCATTTTCAGTAAAAGGCCCATCAAACTTTTCCCCTTAAAATGATGAGGGTTGGAAATGAAAGTGCTCTTTTGCTTTCCTTTCCATTGTTTTCCGACTAACCAAAGTTAATAGATGCACCAAAAAATAATGTAAATTCTTAAATGCTCAAAAAGGTCCAAATGTGTACCTGTCACAAATATTGAAACTCTTGTAACACTTAAAACAGGTAACATGGAAAGGTGTGAAATGTAAACTGTACATTCTACTAGATATTAAATTCAGGAAATAATGAACTTAGTTCTTTGTGATGTTTAGCCATGGGTGAGGTGAAATTGGTTTCACTGGACCCTTCCCTCTCAGCTGGAGGAGGGTGGAAGGGCGCAGTTAAATTGGTTTGGAAGTCTAATATCCCATCCAAAGTTGCTTTCTTCATATGGACAGCAGGGCTGAACAAAATACTTACCATTGATCACTTAATTTCTAGGAATTGGTCGATTCCTAACAGGTGTATATGCGCAAAATCCAAGGAGAATCGGTAGACTATTTGCTGGGGTACTGTAATTTTGCAAAACTGGTATGGAATTTCGTTTGAAGTAAATTTAGGGTCTGTTGGTCTATGCCAAGGGAATTTTTGATGTGTTAAACTGATGGAGTTGGTTCAAGGGTAGTTGTAAGCAAGCTCAGTTAAGGAATTTATGCCCTGCGGAGGTGTGTTTGTCACTATGGAGGCAAAGAAACAGGCGTATCTTCGAAGGGTTGGAGTTAAGTATTGAGAAACAAAAACAATTCAGTTAATGTTTCATTGGGCTTCAGATTTAGCAGAATTCAGGTGCAGCACAATCTCAGATTTTTTGAGGGAATGGGAAAGCTGTTAAGGCATTTCTGTTGCATTTTTTGGGAAGTGAAGGGTACCTTATTAATATTTCAGGAGTACACTCTCTGTGTATTCCAAAAAGGGTTGTTTTTATCTGCTTACATCTATACTTGTATGTTGTAATACCGTAGATTATGTACATAAATACAATACAATTTTATGGATCAAAACAAAAAAAAAAAACCATGGGTGAGGATATACATAGCATCCTTTTAATCAGATATAATACATAAAAGATCGTAAACAACATCAACAAATCTTATTAATACCTGTAATTGCTTTTCCTTAACAGCAATAAGCATTTCTTCCTCTTTCTTTAGCATTTCCTGTAAATCAAAAGCCTGCAAAAGGGTTTCAAAACAAAGGCATAGTATACATGTCCACACTTACTTTTAAAGGGAGAAACATTAGCATTACAGCATATACCAAAATCAGAAGACCAACCTTACAGATAGCTAAAGAGATGGTCATAAGCCATGCCTGCACAAAAAGTATACTGGAATGTCAGAGGCCTGCGAAGACATTAGCAAAATGTACTTTTCCCACGAGAAAAACCAAACAGAATATTTAAGGCTTTAATTGGGCTATTCAATTACTTCATGTCCACAGCAATTTTTTGAATGTTAAATACTCTAAAGTAGCACACAAATATTGCAAGAATCTACTAGAGCAAAAAACAAATGACCATCAAGGTTCCATTTTCTGATCAATAATGAAAACTTATTTAAGGAAGAAGACAATGTAAAAAAAAAAGATGGCCCCAAAAGAGGAACCAAAGAGAACAGTACAAGGCAGAAAAGCAGGAAAGATATTCAAGGACAATCACAAAGCAAAGTTAGAGGAGTCAGTTCTTAATCAACATTATTGCCTCAACACCTTATTGAACTGCAACCAGGTGATTTTTTTATTTTATTTTTTTTGGATGTACAACCAGGTGCGAATAGTCTGTTAATACTTATTATGAACTTGAAAACAGAGAACAAATAAACAATATACTTGAAAAGGTTCATACAATAATACTTGGCTGTAAATATTACCCCTCTTAAAAGACAAAAAGACATTTACTATTTCCCACTTGTGACTTAAATTCGCAAGGTCCATACGGGTATCCTTCCTGTATAATATACAGTAAACTTTTTTGTGTGGTATAGAATGATTACATAAAAATGTAACGAACTTTCCAGACTCATGTTAACCCTAAGATTTGGACAAGAGTCTCCCTGTAGATGATATGCACGTCCACACATGTCCAACACAATATGCATGTCAACGTATGCAAGACACAAGTTCTGACACGTGAATATGTCCACCTTTATTCTATAAGTTTGTGCAAAAATAAACATGTATATTTCTCTTTATGTTGTGCTACACACTAAATAATTAATACTATTATTTTATAATTTATAAGATACATAAGCACTTATTATACACATGGTCCTACATTTCGATATCAAAAGAATATTCTTCACCTTTCAAATAGGGAAATCTCGTTTCTTCACGATATTTTCCACAAGAAGTTGTACAAAAAATTTCAAGATAGAGGAATGCAAAAGAAATTCAGTGCCCTTTGAAAAAGGTTCAGGGGAAGTTTCAATAAATTTCGGGAAAATTAAAACCATGATTGTGAACCCAGTATTTTGTGACATGACTTCTCTAAAAAAAACTATTTGGAGCACACATATGCATGCATGTGCACACGCACACACATAATTATACATCTATCGCATGTCCACCTATCAATATTTTGTGACTCATCGCATTCAACACCCAGCATCCTGTCAAATGCAACTCTCTCATCGCACACACACACCATAAGTACACATGCATGTATGTACAAATGGCTTTTTCCACATATCAACATTTTGTGAGGTCTCTCAACACTTCATATCTTGTCAAAAATAGAACTTTCTTGTTATCATCATAGGTTAACCCCATAAATATATCCTAATAATGAAGAACGCAGGATCTTCCCAAATAATGAATATTGTCAAAGACATTCATAAAAACAGAAAAATCATTGTGGCACAAAGGGATGGCCATGGGGCAAGTTAAACAGGTAACCCGCTTGTACCCAACCCTATAAGGGCTGGTTTCGTAAGCCACAAATAGGAGTAGGATTCGACTTTTTCAAAACCCACCCAACCAGTTAAGGGCAGGTTTGTTACTCAGAAAATTGAGTAGGGTTCTCATTTGTCAAAACCCACCCCAACCAGCCCCATTCCCAGTCAAGTGTGGTAATTTACATATATTTAACATGAAAAAAAATATATATTTTTTTGCATGCTATCTTAATAAAAAATATATATATTAGGACAACGGTATTCTAGTTTGCCGCACCAGGTCTAGTTACCTGGTGTAACATACTTTTCTAGCACATCAAGTAATAATATGGCTAGTCTAAAGTGTCCACCTGACTGAAGACCCTATGGATCATAGTGTTTAAACTCGGTTTCGGATCAAGGATCGGGGATCGTCTCGGTCCGATACCGATTGGATCGCTGATCCAAATCTAGATTAGACAATCCGAACCGATCCAAGAAAAAAAAAACAATATAAAGTTATAAACCCCAAACCCCTCTTCTTCATGTTGCCCTAGAAGCCTCCGCAACCCGCAGGTAGCCTGATCTCTCTCTCTCTCTCTCTCTCTCTCTCTCTCTCTCAACAATGATCGCAAGCAGGAATTTTTTTTGGGGGGGTTTTTTGGATTGAAAGCAGGAGAGCTAGCGTTTTCTTTTCTTTTCTTTTTTTTCTTAAGATGTGGCCGGACGATCCAGTTTGGTTCGTCTGGCCCGACTCGCCCGATTCCGTGACGGATCGGACAATCCGTTACGGACTCGGTCCTAGTCGGTGTTATTTCAAAAAAAAATGGATCGGTTATGGATCGTGGCTCGTCCCTGGCTGATCCAGAGTTGGATCGGCCGATCCTTTACACTATGCTTTGGATAGGACATGAGGGCATATATGTCAACCCACATAAATAATATTATACTGTGTTATAGATTCCTTCACGTGTAATAGCAGCCATCCAATCTTCTAATATTTTTTAAGCTTTGCACAAGAAAAATGTTAAATTTAGGGACACTCTTTTCCCACATGAAAAATGTTTTGGGGGCTGAAATTTAGAATGTGACGTGGAGTTGACTGGAAGTACACATGGAAAACAAGTGAGGCTCTCCAACTAATCTTCCACGTGAAATCCGTGTTTCCAAAGCTTCACAAGTCTGGAGGATTTCTCTTAGCACAAAAAAGGGTGGGGTTGCAACCTGGCCTCATTATTTTATACATAAATATATGTTGAAAATGGAGTTCCCTAATGTAGGAGAGGGTTTGGAGTAGGATGGAATCCAATAGGTTAGGACTTGGGTTTTGCAAAAACCTGCCTCTTTTCCGTCTCTAGTGGCACAAGACACAGGCAAAAAACAAATAAATAATACACACACACACACACACACACACACATAATCTTCAGATAAACAGTAATCAGAAATCAAAGGATTCTAGATAATTGTGATTTCAGGTAATAACTTACTGCCATATTCATAATCTAGTGCTTATTCCAAGTTAGTCGGGTCATCTTACATTCTATTTTAATATCATGTGACAAAACAAAGCATGTTAGGAAACAAACAAGCATTCACTACAAGAATCAGAAAGCCTATTTCTTATCACATATTTGATTTTGAATTAATAAATAAAACCACAGATGCAAATAGTGAGCATATGACAGCATTCATTCTAATTAAAAAGAAAACATAATTGAAATTTCTTCTATTTAGTGATAGCAGCTGACCTCCCGTTCTTCCTCTCCATCATCATCCAGCACATCTTCCTCTCCAGCTTCAATAGGAGTAGATAAGGCAGCTGCTTTAGTTGACCTCCCCCGTCGCTCCTTTCGTTCTTTAATTTCTTGCAGCTTTGATTCTGCAGCTCTTTGGCGTTTGAACCTCGCTATCTAAATTGATACAGTTAGAATAAGCTCTGTAAGGCTACTTGCAAACTTCCGTCACACACTACTAAATTATAGTACATCTACTATGCACTTTATGTCATAGAAAGAGTTAGCTACACAGCCATGCAAACTATGTAATTTAAGAATAGTATTCAGTCATCATATGACTTAATAACAGATTTTATACCTTTTTAGCCCTTTGATCTGCAAGAGAATTCGGCCCCTCTTGGGCAGTGGTTTCTAACTCTTCTTCAGGTACAAGCTCCATCCCCTCACAAAATGAAATGAATTCCTGGATCATGCAACAATATTAACTAAGACCAGATGACATGTGAAAACAAGCATACAGTATATTTACGAGGATTATAACATTGAAGAGCCAACATGTTTAGCATCTCCAAGGCTGTGTCAACAAACATGCTCTCAACCATCTCAGATGTGGAATAATGCGCACCTTTAATTTTTCCTGGCAGACTTTAAGAACCTGTATTCTATCCTCCTTTTCGAGTTTTTCAGTCAACTCAGCAAGATAAAATGGAACCTGTAAAAATAATTACTATCATCAATGTTGATCAGGTCATCTGGCCAGCTCCAAGTCTGCCAAAGTAATTAAATAACTAAAATTATAAAAGCCATGAGCAATGTAATCTAAATCTGACATGCTATACATACAGCTCTAACTCCAATATCCTATTACACCCTACTCTTCAATCAATTTGTCTACAGACCTAGAGCATATAAAATTGTTTACTCCAAACTAAGAAATGCTGATAAAACATGGAGGTTACCAAACAGCTTCCATACTACAAAGATTATCATGAGTGGGGTGTACCAGATGTGTGAACAGCATTTTATCAGAATTTTTCCTTGTGTGAACAGAGTGATGTGTGCAGTTGAATGATAACTTCCCACTTGATCAACATTCCTATTGTTTCCACAACAGATGTTATCTACCTATGACTGCTTTGTAATTCAATTGGTAATTGCTACTAATAATAATTACAATAATAATAATATCTATAAACTCTTACTAAACCTGCTGACATATGTCAAACAAAAATTAAAAAAAAAATGGATACCAACAGAAAGAACTCGATGAAAATTTTCCAATGGATCCAATTTGGTTTGCAAGTTGATATATAGATTGAAAGATATTTACTTTTCAAAATAGTTTTACAAAGATTAATAACCTTAAAAATAAGGAAATTTATTTGTAATACATTATTTAAAATAAATCATAGAGTTTAGTTTAAACCAAATCCGTAGTTCCTAAAATTCTTCATTTATTTGATGTAATTATTTTTTTTTAAATTATAAAATAATATTTTGTTTGTTTATTCTTGATTATCCGCTTGCTGTGCTACACAGCACAATATATAAAGTGAGAGGGCATCTCGAAGAGTGTGTTAAAAAGTAAACTATTTTTCTAAACCAACCTTTTTTTTTATCAGTAAAAGTAGTATGTATTAGTATAGAGAAAAAGAGAGAACAAAACAACAGGTAAAAGCCCTGTACAAAAAGAACCCCCCAGATTACCCCATGTACACGAATAGAGAAAAAGAGAGAACAAAACAACAGGTATTAGCCCAGTACAAAAAGAACCCCCAGATTACCCCTGTACACGAATGATGTACACCAGAAACCCCACCAGATGATGGAAAGAAAAACTAGTGACCCACCCTCGCAACATCATGAAACAACTTTACAAAAAGTCCCAATCCCCCTTGAACTGGAAAAACTGAGTAAGGCTAAAATCCGGCATCGGACTAATCCAATAAAACGGAGTGGAGATGACTTGATAACTAACAGCCTCCGCATTCTTAATCCGATCCTCAAAAATCCTACTATTTCTCTCCTTCCAAAGGGTCCAGCAAATAGCTGCTGGACACAAATTCCAGAGAATTGCGCTTTTGGAACCTCTTTTAACCATCCCCAAGAGCAAAGAAGAGCTTTGACCCCCTCTGGCATAACCCAATGGACTTTGAATCTGCTCAAAAAGAATCCCCAAACCTCAAAAGCTAAATTGCAATGCAACAGAACATGTGATACGCTCTCGGCATCGATACAGCAAAGGCTGCACCTATTAGGGATGGACCAGCCCCTAACGATCAAGTTGTCGAGAGTTAAAATTTTACCCTTCACCGCAGACCACAGAAAGAATTGAACTTTAGAAGGGACCTGAGAATTCCATAATACCTTCTCCCCCTCGAACCTCTCCCCAATATCTGACATAGCAATATACCAGGACCGGACAGAAAATGCCCCATTCGCACCCCATAACCATCTCCTCGCATCTGAACCTTCCTTGAAAACAAAACCTTGGAAAGAAGACAACAATAAGGCCACTGATTCCAATTCCCTGTCAAATAAAGGTCTTCTAATATTCATATTCCATGATCTCCCAAAAGAATCCAAAGAAGAGACCTCAGAAATTGAAGTACCTCGCTTTAGCATTAAATTGAATAAATCTGGGAATTGGCTTTTGAGAGTTGCATTACCCACCCACTGATCTGCCCAAAAGCTCACTCTGTCTCCCACTCCCACCTCGAACCTAGTACCTGTTGCAAATTTTTCATAAAGTCTGGCAATCAGTTTCCATACACCCAACCCAAAAGAATTCTGGATAGGCTGGGTAATCCAATCTCCAAAGGAACTACCATATCTAGCAACAATCACCCTACGCCAAAGACTCTTTCCTCCCCGAACCTCCACAACCACTTTCCTAACAATGCTTCGTTAAAACTTCTTAATTTCCTGATACCTAGACCCCCGTTCTCTTTCAATTTACAAACTTCACTCCATTTCACCAAATGGTACTTATGCCCCTCCCCCATGCAACACCAAAGAAAATTCCGCTGAAGTTTTTCAATTCTATTCGCCACCAACACCGGAATCTCAAACACTGAAAGAAAGTATGTAGGAAGGTTTGACAACGAGCTTTTAATCCAAGCTAGCTTATGTCCTTTAGATAAATATCTCGATTTGCAGGTATCTAATTTTTTCTCACACGTCTCTTCAATCTTACCCCAATTTTTGATTTATATGCGGCCCCTAGAGGAAACCCAAGGTAAGTGGTAGGCAGATGCCCCACCTTACATCCCACAATGGAACTAAGATAGTCCATGATATGTATCTCACGAATCCCAATCCATTCGCTCTTGCACAAATTGATCTTAAGACCCAACACCGCTGAAAAACAGACACAAATACACCTTAGAACCAATAGATGTCTCTGCTTTGCCTTGCAAAAGATGAGGGTGCCATCAGCAAATTGTAAGTGAGATGTAATAGGCCCATCAATTCTGAAATTTACACCGTCAAGGATCTCCTCAGCACTGCCTTGCTAATCAGCCTACTAAACCCCTCCACCACCATCAAAAATAAAAATGGTGATAGTGGATCTCCTTGACGCACACCTCTGGAAGCACGGAAAAAGCCTGATGCTTCCCCCCGTTCACCAAAACGGAAAAAAGAGGATGTTGTTATGCAAGTCTAAATCCACCTCCTCCACTTAACCCCAAATCCCATTCTTTCTAACATGTAAAGCAAAAACTCCCAACAAACGTGGTTGTAGGCTTTCTCCATGTCTAGTTTACACATCACCCAATCCTCACTGTCTCTATGCAGAAAATCCACATTTTTTACCAAAATATTATCAAATATTTTTAGGGGCAATCTGCCTTTTCATATTTTTTTTTAGAAGATGACGAGTTAGAGTGGTTATAGGAGAACTTTTGCCACTGTTTGCAAAGTCCCTATTTCTAGGGTTTCAGTTACCCACAATCTCAAACTCTCCCACGTTTTATCATTAGAATCAGGTTATTTATTAATTGTTATTGTGATATTTTAATTTTCTTCCTTAATTATCTAACAGTGATATTTTAATTTTTTTTCATCCTCAATTATCTATCTATGTGCAGCATTGCACTTGCCATCCTCTAGTAGTTCTTACCAAAATAAAATACAGCATCTGGGTTTAAGCTCTAAATCATAATCATGGTGAAGGGTACACCGTCAGCTACTAATGGTAACAAAAGTTCAATAATTCACTGATGTTTTATACCAAATGTTCTGAAGCCCGAGATTGTTGACCTGGCCAGGGTGCCCTATCCAATCTTGAGTCCATCTCTGTCAACTCACTCAAGTGCAAATGTGACTTATCAGTAAAAAATCAAAAAAAGGAAAACCCACTGGGTTGGCTGGTTCAACACCAAGGCACATCAACTTGTCAAGTTCACACCATGTCAGTTGGGTCCACAACTCACACGTGTCTGGATGACCAAATCCAGTTGGAAGGCAGATCATGGGTCAACCAGTCCAACCGCCACTCCGGTGAACAATACATTATACAGCATTTGGTTTTGGGTTTTCGATCTCAATCACCATCACAATTCACAAGTATTACCCATCAATAGCTCATACTGAAATTTTTTTCACATTTTTTCTTTCTTTCTTTTTTTCCTTTTTTCCACCTTTTTGTTTATAGAAAAGTATAACAGGGGAACCAGTTATTTGGTTCAGGGCTGTGCTACTATCAAGAGGGACAGATATGGCATTTAAGGAATAAAAATAATATAAAGGCAAGAAAATAATGAAGTAAAATCTTGGTTCCTTAGGTATTTAAAACAAAATCATAAACGCAAGGAATATATTGGAACAAAGGTTTGGTTTCTTGGACATAATTGAAACTTCAGAAAGTATGAAGGAGAATTGGAAATTGCAAGACATTTTAGAGTTAACAAGAACATTTTCCTTGTGATAGGAGCATAAACCCCTAATCAAAGTTTTGAATTTCGATTTTGCCAGGTGTCCCTAGCAAAAATTTGCCGAAATGACAAAAACAAATTTGCCAAGTCGAGGAAATTAAGGAAGAATAGGAATTTTGACTTGAAAGTTCCAGGGGGTTTAAATAAGAGTTGAATATACTTGAACAATTCAAAATATTGAAAAAATAAATGCATGTATAGCCAGCCATTCACACATATGCAGGCAAGTACAATTGGTATAATGTAGAAAAATTACGCCTAAATGATTGAATTATAGTGTGAAACTTTATAGAGGTCTAAAAAGAGATAATGACATGAAAATCACATAAGAAATGACATAATGGATGCATATTACATATATCTAGGCTAATATGCTAATTCTTTCAACACAAATCAAAGAGATACAAAATGGAAATGAAAATAGAAATCAAGTATCTCCATAAAACATATAAAAGGTCCATTGTAATCCAAATAAACTGACCCATTACAAAGACAAATCACATCCACCAAGAGTGCCTAACAGGTTGAAAGTCATCTCTGTCACCCCCACACTGGCCATGATGCATACTCTCTATACAATTAGAATATTGTGCCTAACTCATGGTATGATAATACCAGTCCATGTACTCCCTCACGTATCTCTCATACTCAATCTGTACGGATATTCACCAACATCCCCAAGGGTGGATACTGAGGATAGTAGGTGATGATGGATAACCTAATAGTAGACATGGGCATACGTGGTGGTGGATAGGGATATGCATAAAACTCATATCCTGGAGGACATTTTTTTATAAATATGAAGAGCTTTTATTGCAAAAAGGGGAGAGAAACAAAGGAAAATGAATCAAAGGTTCCTCAAGGTGGGGAAAACCAGAACAGGAAAAAAAACATACATCATAACCTCCTAACTGCCACAACAGACCCACATATCCATGACTACAATGACACCACTGTTCCCCAGAATCTCGTAATGTCCGTCCTAGATAAATCTTTTAACTCAGGGAGAACACTAGCCCAAGAAGAAGCCAAGCTCACAATAGAATCCATCAGCACCCCGAAACAGCTACTCTTATTCTTGAAAATTTTCTTGTTCCTCTCTCTCCAAATACCCCATAAAACAACAAAGAATACAACTCTATACAAAATCTGCCCCGCTTCCCAAGGGATGGGAACCACCATTGATTAAGCATAACTTGGACAGAAGCACATCGGACAAACCTGAGGGGACAAAGCCATAAATGGCCTCCTCCTTTGCATCACGTTTGCAGTGTTAATACAGTACAGGAGAGTAGTCCAAGTAAAGGCTTTAACTTTGGGGGGGACCCCGGCACCCCAAAGCAAGGAGGTACGAAAGGAGGGGGGTCTCAAAACAGAATCAGAAACAAGAATAGAACAGAGAGATTTTGTAGAGAAACAACCACTAGGTTCCGGACTCCACACTCTCGAATCAGAGAGACTGCCATCGACAACCACATTTTCAAGAGCATAAACAATTTGCAATGAGATAAACTTCCAAGGATTTCGGCCACTGAATATAGTTACTTCTATTCAATTTAATAGAAGTAATCTGAATGTTTGAATGACTTGGAGCGGCCATTAATGGAGATTTGGGGGCATCCTTAA
>JAUPMG010000001.1:10825503-10836001 GCA_031762675.1 Pachysandra terminalis | reverse complement strand
TATGCTTCGACATCAGATGCTGTGGAAGCAACTGCATATCTTGCTATTGAAGATTTTCTACATGCCTCTGTGAAGGGTTTGTGGGAGGCATTTTGGACTGAGGACCCCATGCCTTTCTACGTTGCATGTTTAAACAGCACAAATTTAAAATTCTATCCAGCTGAGAAGGCAATTGCTAGTGGAAAACTTGGAGGTCTTTGTGGCACTGCCATAATGCTGAAAAACCCTCGGCATCCACATGGGAAGTGGGACCATATTCTCGAATTAGCTCTTCTGAGGCCTGATATTGGAACCCTTGCAATGGAGAGCAACCAGCAGCCTTCTCATACTGTTCTAGGGGAAGCACTTTTCTTCGCTCTCCGTATACTATTGTCAAGAAGTCTGAGCAGGTCTAATGTTCTTCGTAGTTCTAACTCTGTATATGTGCTTCTTTTTGATTCTCAGTATGGTGGGGTGATAAAAGTTGAAGGAGATGTGAATAAACTGGACTTTGATGTAAGCAATGTGCATGAATGCGCTGCTGAATGGATCAGAAAACATTCGCGGATAGCTATTTCTCCAATTGATAGGATTTGGAACAAGCTTGGGAATGCCAACTGGGAAGATATCGGTGCTCTTCAGGTGCTTCTTGCCACCTTCTATAATATTGTTCAACTTGCTGGAATCCCTAAGCATTCAGTTGATGATTTAGCCTGTGACCATGGTTCTCGTCTCCAAATCAGGAGAACTGAACGGCAAATGGGGGACACAATAATGAACGGAAATGGTTTATTCCGGTTCCAGCAACGCATTGGTTCTCCTGAAATTGTTGAAGTCCAGGACGAATCCATTAGAATGGAATCGGAAGAGGTAATGAAGCTAGAAGCAGGATCTATTTTGTGGATAGAGGATTCAAACTGGCAAAAAGGTTTTCAGATCAATGAAGTTTTAAGTGATGGGGGGCTTCCTGCTTACATAGCCTCTTCTCTGGAAGATCCAGAAAAGGCTCTCTTTCTATATATTGGCTCTCATCCTTCTCAGCTCGAACCAGCATGGGAGGATATGAACTTATGGTATCAAGTTCAGAGACAGACTAAAATCTTGACTGTGATGAAACAAAGAGGTCTGTCAAGCAAGTATTTGCCTCAGTTGATTGCTTCTGGCAGAATAATTCACCCCGGTCAGTGTAGAAGACCAAGCACTGGTGGAAATTGTGGCCACCCTTGGTGTGGGACTCCAATTCTTGTAATCCGCCCTGTTGGTGAATTAGTTGCTAACATGGTAAGAGATGGGCGATTTGGTCCAGAAGAGGCACTTAAGTGTTGCCATGACTGCTTGTCAGCTCTGTCAACTGCAGCTTCTGCTGGAATTCGGCATGGAGACATCCGTCCGGAGAATGTAATTTGTGTCCGTTCTGGTATGAGCCATCCTTCTTTTGTCCTTATAGGCTGGGGGCATGCAATTGTAGAAGAGAGGGACCGCCCAGCCATGAATCTTCTTTTCTCTTCAACTTATGCTCTTCAGGAAGGCAAGTTGTGCTCAGCTTCAGATGCAGAAAGTCTGGTCTATTTGCTTTATTTTTCATCTGGTGGGATTTTACCAGCCTTGGATTCAGTTGAAGGGGCATTGCAGTGGAGAGAGGCTTCATGGTCTAGGAGGTTGATTCAACAGAAACTTGGGGACATCTCAGCTGTGTTGAAAGCCTTTGCTGATTATGTTGACAGTTTATGTGGGACACCATATCCCATGGACTATGAGATATGGCTCAGAAGGTTGAAGAGAAATATTCATGAGGAGGATCATGGAAAAGAAATTGACGCATCAGTTTAGATTTTTGTCAGTATCCCATTACAGAATTGATATTGAGCCCTCTACAGCATCTGAAACATTCTCAATTCCTTAAATTGGGATGAATTGTTCAGATTTTCAAGAGGTCTCTCAAAACATGAAACCAACTGTTCTGAAGTGTATTTTTCACATTGTAAAGATATTTTGAACTTCTATGCTTAATTGCTCAGCTGGAGGTTCATGACCAGCAGGAAAGTCTGCACTGTTTGGGGAGTTGTCATTTAATGTAAATGGATCGCTATGTCATGTGCCGTTCTTGAGTCTTTGTTTGGTTTGTTTTAACTAGTGCGTACTTCGTTATGTTGGGTGTAATCTTTCCATTCTAGTTATGGAGTTCTTTCCCCAAAGCTTTGTTTGTTTCACTAAGAAATTTTTTTTTTTCAGGATTTCAAAATTTTTCACAGGTTTATTTCAAAGGAAAATATAAAATTCTAGAAAAATATTTTAAAAAATTTTGAAAAACAACTTCCAGAAAAATCTACCATAAATTATTTCTTGTCATTTTAAGAAACGATGAAATATGATTCTTTTTTACTTAATTCTCATGAACAAAGATGATCTCTCTGAGACACACTAGTCATCACTCTCTCTCTCTCTCTCTCTCTCTCTCTCTCTCTCTTTCTCTCCCTCTTCTATTTGTTAAAGCTAATGATAGATCATTGTTCCGTGATAGTTGCTCATCCCATTAATGATTTTGAATTCTGTTATTTTTTTTTCCCAAACTTTTAAAAATACACAAACGAAAAATAATTTCTATTATATTATTTTCTTGATATTTATTTTTTTTCTTTTCCAGCTTTTCCGGCAAAACAAACAGAACCTGATGGCCTGTTATTTTGTCAGGTGTCTGCTCTTGTAAATACTTTAGTCCCCTTTTAGAATTTAGAGCTTTTTGGTTGTCTTGTCAGATCTGATAAATTACATGTAATGGTAATACGACTCGCATTGTTGACATTAGAAACTGTGTTTTTTTTTTTTCGTATTTTGTGGGGTTTTCTTGCTCAGGATCAGGGATAAGAATGACCTAAAGATCAAGGAAGACTATTGCTTTCTAGACTGTTCGTTGCCTACCCATAGTTTCATTTCAGCGCAACAATTTGGCTGAAATTTCATACTTCCGCACTTAGGAATCTTAAACTTGAGAAATGACAAGTCCTTCACAACACCATAAAAAAGGCTTAATATGGATTACAGAATCATAATATTTTCAAAAGAAGCATCACTCTAGCATTTCTATGGTCATGGGCGGAGCTACATAGGTCTGAGTTGCCCCCCTCAAATTTTTAAGTTTTTTTAAAGTTGGCATGTGCTTTTCTACATGTTACAAATTGTCTATTGTCCATTTTTTTTATCCCCTAGAGTTTTTTGCTGCCCCCTTTAATAATTTTTTCCACTTTTGTATCCTCACTCACTAAAGGTGTCAATTGGTTTAGTTTAAACCGAAAACCAAACAAACCAAATTGAAAAAATCGGTTTGGTTTGTTTGTTTTTGGTTTAGAAAACAAAAACAATCGAATTAATTTGATGTGGTATACGATTAAGGCTTCAAATAAATTAAACCGAAACGAAAAAACCAAAGTAGATTACATATACTATATATATATATATGTGTGTGTGTGTATGAATAATTGTTCCCTCCCTTGGTAGCCTATCATTCGATTGTCTGCGTGCGGTCGACCGTTGGTTGGTTGACGGGCGTGTCAGAGGATACATACTTTCCTCCAAGTGTTGTTCCGAGGGCTTTCAACCCCAGGCACCGATAAGTGCTGAGTAGCACGTGTCTCGTGGGAGAATGGTCGCACGATCGTCCACCTATAGAGATAAATGGTATTTAGGTGATTGTTGAAGGTTGGGGTTCTTCATTCAATATGGATCCTTCTTGTCTTGTAGATACTAGGACTTTCAAGCTTGGTTCGGAATTATGACAGAAGAACAACATGATGTAATAAAATAAAGTAAAAACAACTTACATACTCCTTATTCAACCGGTGTAAAAACGCGGCGGAAGAGTTGTAGTACAATTGAAGTAATAAAAACAAAATAAAAGAAAACAGGCTGATGAGTTGACAAGGGTCGACTTAATGAACCAACAATGTTATCTCACCGCCGTGGTTTTTAGGCGGACTTGATGAAGCAGTGCCTATCTTACCACCGTACTTTTTAGGAGTTAATAGACTACCGGTTGGACCAATAGTGGTTACCTCACCGCCGTACATTTTGGATGGATTTGATAGACTACTTGTCGGATAGAGAGTAGCTTCTCGAGGGGGTGGTGAAGACTTGTCTGGAGCTGAGAGCAGTAGAGCCTAATCATAGAGCAATTGAGCACCGTTGTTGCACGAAAGCAACGAGGAGGAAAATTTCACCCTGATCACAAAGGTCGGGGTCGAAAGATCAGTGGCCCGGACTTAGGCTTGCATCGTTGTGCTGATGTTTGGTTTCCGTTCCAGTTAAAGAGAGTTTTTCCATTCTTGGGATCTTCTATTTATAGAATGTGAGGCAATAATGACTATGCACATGTTGCCCACTTCAAAACATGTCTAGCTCTTTGACCATTAGATTTCATCCAAGTGCCCTTCATGAATGCATCATAGGTAGTTTCTATAACTACTGTTGAAGCTTTAAAGCTTTGTGCCATATGTCATCTTCAAGATCTTCCATGTGTGGGTAGTTATTATAACTACTTTGAAGCTTTACAATACCTCTCCAAGTATCTTCTTTGGAATGTGCCATGTGTGGGTAGTTATTATAACTATTTTGAAGCTTCTGTCGCGCCTTCTTCATCCTTAGGCTTGTATGGTTGATCATTAGGGCCTTACGACCGATCTTGATCATGGTCAGTAAGTTCACTATTGAAATGTGTTACCTCCGTTTACATTAAATGACAATTCCCCAGACTCCTTATTCAACCAGCTTAAAGACGCGGCGGAAGAGTTGTAGTACAATTGAAGTAATAAAAACTAAATAAAATAAAAACTAGAAAGAAGGCCGATAAGCCGACAAGGGTCGGCTTAATGAACCAACAATGTTATCTCACCGCCGTGGTTTTCAATCGGACTTGATGAAGTAGTGCCTATCTTACCGCTGTGCTTTTCAAGCGGAGTTAATAGACTACCGGTTAGACCAACGGTGGTTATCTCACCGCCGTACATTTTGTACATATTTGATAGACTATTGGGCGGATTGAGAGAAACTTCGTGAGGGGGGCGGTGAAGACTTGTCCGGGGCTAAGAGCAGTAGAGCCTAGCCATAGAGCAATTGAGTACCGTTGTTGCATGGAAGCAGTGAGGAGGATAATTCCTCCTCGACCATGGAGGTCGGGGTCGGAAGAGTGGCCATGTAATAATCCAAATTAAAATAATAGAGTTAATATATTATTAATAAAAATATAGGGTTTAATTTAAAATTTTAGTAAGTTAGCCATTATATTTGACTTTGACTGTTGGTGATTGGTGGGTTGTACTGTAAGAAGCTAAGTGCTTCAAACACAATCATAACTCGTTAAGTTATAATGTGTGGCTAGGATTTCGTAGGAACCTTTAATCTAATGTAATGGATGGGATTCAATTATAAGTAATACTAGTTACAACTTAATTAGGATCCATCTAATAGATAATTAAAGACTATATTAACTAAGACTAGGACACTAAGTAATTGGTTGAGATTTAGATAAAGATAATACTAGTTCTAGCTATGTTACATCATATTATGAATCAAGTCTACAACAAGCTGGCTAAACCCTGAAGTTTTCAAATTGGTGAACTAGTCCTCCGAGCAACATGGCATAAAATAAGTCATACAGTCAAGCCTAAGTTTGCTCCCAGATGGGAATGTCTGTTTGAAGTAATATCTACTCAACCTTCAGGTTGCTACACAATTTTATCTTTGGAAGAAACTGTAAATGAAAAGTGGTTAAGGAAATACTTTTACTAAATATATACCCTTTACAAAATTTTCTGTAAGAACCCAAAAAATCATAAATAGAAAATTATTTGATTAACAATGGTATAATAGTAATTTAATGAAACAATATGTTGTAGATATGTACATAAAGCTTGAAACAACTCGTTGGACTACTATCGAAGGAAGCAATTAAACATTAGAGTTGAATTGTACCAAGGAATTTTGATAGTATGTTATCTGGTGAATTAAGAGGAAACAAAGTTGGACAAAAGATTGTTCTGCCTGCATCATTTATAGGAGGACTAAAAGATATGCGTCGTAGATATCTTGATGCAATGGCTTTAATCCAACGGTTTGGTAAACCAGATTTATTTATTACAATGACATGTAATCCTGATTGGAAGGAGATCCGGGATGAATTGAACCTGGCCAACTCGCATAAGATAGGCCTGATTTAATTGCAAGCATTTTTTGGGCAACGTTACAAGATATAAAGGATTTGTTATTCAATATTTTTGGAAAAGCAGTTGCACATGTCCATGTGATTGAGTTTCAAAAAAGGGGGCTACCGCATGTACACATGTTAATCACCATGAAGCCAGAATTCAAAATTACAAGTCCTGATCAATTTGACAAGTTTGTTTGTGCGGAGATTCCAGATCTCGAAATATACCCGATTCTTTATGAAATGGTTAAAAAGCACATGATGCACGGATCTTATGGTTATTTAAATAAGAGAAATGTATGCATGAATGATGGAACATGTAAAAATCATTATCCTTGACAGTTTTGTGATAAAAAAATGCAAGAAAAAGATGCATATACAATATATAAAAGGAGGAATGATGGAAGGCAAGTTTTCATACGTAATGCTATGCTAGATAATAGATGGGTCGTACCATACAATCCATATATTATGAAAAGATACAATTGTCATATCAACATTGAGGTATGTTCTAGATTGAAAGCAGTCAAATATCTTTACGAGTACATATACAAGGGACATGACAGAGTTGCAGTATACATAGCATCTACTAATGAATAATTTTTAATTGATGAAATCTAGCAATTTCAAGATGCAAAATGGGTATCAGCACAAGAGGCCATGTGAAGAAGTTTTGAATTTAATCTGAATGAAATACATCCAACAGTGATTAACTTGCAATTACACCTTCCTAATAGCAATGCATATATTATTGGGAGAACCAAAATTTAGGACATGTGATTCATTCTGACAATGTTTCAAAAACAATGTTGACAGAAATTTTCAACATGTGTTCTTCAGATGAAAATGCAAGAAAGTATCTTTATTGAGAATTCCCTGAACACTATGTGTGAAATTCACAAGCAAGATGTTGGACAAATTGAAAAGTGAAAGAAGTAATTGGGCTTATAAATGGAGCTAACCCATCAGAAGGAGAGCGATATTATCTCAGATATTTGCTAAATCATGTTAGGGGTTCGAAATCATTTGAAGATCTGTTAACCATTGATGGGACCACATGTTCGACTTTTAAAGAATCAACACAAAAGCGAGGGCTATTATAATTAGATGATAGCATCTCAAATTGTTTAGAAGAAGCCATCATATTCAAGATGCCACTAGAACTTCGAAGATTTTTTGTAACTATATAGGTTTATTGAGAGCCAAGTGATGTTAGGAAATTATGGAATGATTATTTTGATTCCATGTCAGGAGATTTTAAATGCATCCATTAACAATCTGCCGATTCTAAATTATCTAACACTCTTAAAAGTTTGAGCTTCTTAGAAAATATGGGAAATAACATAGCAGACTATGACTTGCCATCAATGATACAAGAGAAATGTGATAATGAAACTACTGAAGGAAGGGATATTGCAGATGAAAGGACTATAATAGTTCCTCCTGAAGATTATTGGGCATCATTAAACTTGAATCCTGAGCAAAAGGGAGCATATACAGCTATATTGAATCGGATAGATACAAATCAAAGTGATGTATTTTTCATTGATGGACCAGGTGGTACAGGAAAAACATATCTTTATCGTGCATTACTTGAGACCATAAGACCTAGAAAATCAATTGCCATTACAACAACAACATCAAGAGTAGCAGTCACAATCATGCCAGGGGGACACAATGTACACTCAAGATTCAAAATACCAATAAATATGAAGGAGTCAAGCGTATGCAATGTATTTAAACAAAGTAGTACTGTAAAAATTTTACGTGAAGCAAAATTTGTCATATAGGGTGAAGCATCCATGGTGAAATGATTGGCAATGGAAGCTCTTGATAGAAGTTTGAAGGATATCATGAGCAATCAAGAATTATTTGGAGGAAAAGTTATTGTATTTGGAGAAGATTTCTGTCAAGTTCTTCCAGTAGTTCCACGCGGTACAAGGGTTGAAACTATAAATGTAAGCTTGTTATGTTGTACATCTGGCCAAAATTGAAAAAAACCTAAAGCTAACTTGTAACATGAGAGCAATTTCTGACTCTTTTGCGAATTCTTATTACGTGTTAGAAATTGTGAAGAGCCAACAATCCACGAGGATATGATACACATCCCATATAAATTGTTGATCAATTATGAGAATGATGAAAAATCAGAGATTTCATTTATCGAAAGCATCTATCCTTCATTGGAAAAGTATGCACACTCATCAGAATACATGACAAAGTGGACAATTTTAGCTACCAATAATGATTTAGTGGATAAATTAAATGAGAAGATTATAAGATTTCCAAGAGATATGGTCACATAATACAACTATGATTCTGCAGTTGATGACACAAATAATTATTATCAAGAAGAATTCTTAAATTCATTAACACCAAACAGTCTCCCTCCACACATGTTGGTTCTTAAGATAGACTGTCAAATCATGCTATTAAGGAATTTGGATCCATCAAATGGATTATGCAATGGGACAAGAATGATTTGTAAGGGATTCATGAAGAATGTCATCAAGGTGGAAATTAAAATAGGCCAACATGTTGGAAAGGTAGTCCTACTTCCACGGATACCACTTTGCCCAACTGAGAATGAAGGATACTCATTCCATTTCAAGCGCAAGCAATTCTCAATATGTCTTAGTTTTGCTATGACGATAAATAAAGCTCAGGGTCAAACAATAGCACATGTGGGAATTTATCTACCTCAACATGTTTTTTCTCATGGACAATTATACATGGCATTATCAAGAGGGATCTTAACATCAATAACAGAACTATTGATAAAATCAGATTCATCTATAAAGAGAAAAGGAACATATACAAAGAATGTGGTATACAAATAAGTGCTGAATCCAAACAGGTATAAATAATATAGTTGTTTGAATAAAAAAATGATATCTTTTACAATTTTTTAAATCATTAAAACATTCATAAAAATATAATGTATGTATAAATGTCCAACAATTGTTCAGCACATGTTATTTAGGAAATATATTGATTGGTACTATTTTAATGTTAATGTATTTTTAACTAACCATTTATTTGTTATTTTTTTCAATAGAAATCATGTCTGAGAAAGAAGAAAATGCTGAGCAATTTGTTCCAATTAATTCCCTTAAACCATTTGATATGGAATGGACAATAAAAGTTACAATACTTAAAAGAGGGATTGAGGATACATTTGAAAAGTGTTACTAATGGATGATGAGGTAAAGTATTATAATTGGTATTATTGGATATATGTACAAATATTAACTAACCACTTTTAAATACAATGACTTTTAGTGAACAAATATTTAAGCTATCTTAATTCAATAATGAAATTAAGATGTTTGAAGAATTGCTGCATCAAGAAAAATCATATTTTATCTCAAAGGGAAGGGTAAAAAGGATAGATGATACATATGATAATGCTAATAAGGAGATCGAGATTTTATTCACAGCTAATACTACACATAAGGAAGCGGCTGATGGTATAAGTCCAACAAAATGATTTATGAGTTCATCCAACTTGAAAGAGCATTATCATGTGATGTTCAAAAACAGCATATGGGCAATGTTAACTTTTGTATAATATTTTCAACAAAAATTGAACTTTCCTACAATTCAATTTAATTTTTAATCTTTTTATACACAGATATACATGGGATGGTAGTTCATGTAAAGCCTCTCATGCCAATAAAAACTAATTCCAACAAATTGACTTGAAAAAGAGACAGAACAATTGTCAATAAAGAGTAAGATTAATTGTGAAGATAATTCTCTTAATAAATTTTTTTGGACATAATTAAGAACTAATGCTATTTATTCTGGTGCATTAATAGCTCATATGTGGCGAAGTTGACATTATGGGGTGATTTGGCACAAAATGAAGGCAACAAACTAGAGGAAATTGTTTGGATAAACCATTGATATCAGCAACAAGTATTACAAAAGCAAAATACGAAGGTACTATCTTTTTTTATTTATAATTTTTGGTCCTAGCTTTTATGACTAAACAAGTTAACGTGCTAGACAATAGGTATTAGCTATCTTCAAACATCATCAGAAACAACGATATAGAAAAATTCAAGTATTCAAGAAGTTGACCAGAATAAAAATTGGCATGTCTCTTCAAATTTAATAAATTATAAATATTATAATAACATTAATCTAATTTTGTTTCATATGCAGGCCAAAATTTGAAGGGAACTTCATGGATAAAGTTTCGTCAATGATAAAATCAACAAAGTTCAAAGAAGCTGAAGAAATGGAAATCAAAGAGATGGTAGAAAAATCATTTTCAGAATTTAAGGTACTAATACTTTTATTAACTTATGTATATAT
>JAUPMG010000001.1:10814639-10824576 GCA_031762675.1 Pachysandra terminalis | reverse complement strand
TCACACTCAACCTTTGGCTCAACACATCTCATATATAAAGTAGCAATACCCCCTAAATCAGCTCCCCCCTCCTTTTTGGCTGCAGCACAAGATAGCACTTTGATGATTGGTCAACTCACTGAAAGTACAGTATCCCCTCAAGATGCCTGTTGTGTCACCCACGAGAAGAATTGATTAATGATATGCTCGTCCCTTATGTTGTATCTAGCAGCCTGTGGCCTCACTTTCTAGCGAAGTTTAGTGTCTCATTTTCCAATCTCCTTAATTGTTGAAAAAATCCAGGAACAAAGGAAGGAAGATACCTATGGAACCTGTCCTTTCATTATTTGTTGAGCCATTTGGTAAGAAAGGTGCAGCTGCATTTAAGACGACATGAGAAAGTGAAGGACAGATTTCTATTTCATTTGTCTTCTCCATCTAGCAAGCTTGAAGAGATAATTTTAACATTCTTTTGTGGAGATTAGAATCAGAATTTTTCTTGCTAACAAGAATAGTGAGTATTTCATTGGTCTTCTCTTATCTAGAATTATGAGTGTAACCAATATGAGGATGTTGAGATCAATGAGGGAAAGACTAGGAAAATTTGGATTGTAAATAAACAAATCAACGGAGTCTACCTATAACCAGAGGATAAAATCCTGGTTTAAGATTCATGAAAATCAAAATTGATTGATGAATCACACAATTGTCTAGTTTTGGCAGTGACAGGTCCAAAACTTTAATAGTGAGTATTAGCCAATACTTCATAACGTAGTTGATACTTAAAGATACCTCAAACATGTCAATTTTGACAGGATTAAAAATGTGACCTAAAATCAAGACTTTAAACCATAGGTAAAATCAAAGAGAATCATCTAAGATGGTTTGACATATTAAATGATGATAAAAGACCAATTAAGGCAAGAAAATGTGAGTTTGAGTAAATGGAAGGATCTAGTAGGGTAAGGGGAAGACCAATTAGGAATCGGATGGAGTTAGGAGGGACGGGATGCTCAGTCAAGGCAATTCTGGCATGGGCTGCGTCCCACAGCCAAGCAGAGATACCAAATGCTAACCCATTAAACAATAACTTTTATTGAATAGGTCCAGTTTTAAGGATATGACAGTCACAGAGAAACGTACAAATATTAAATTAATTATACAATGAAAGAAGTCATGTAAATATCTTGATGAAAAGTCATTTGTAAGTACGTAGTTGGATAGAAATATTCTAACAGAACAGAAAGTAGAAGATAAAAAGGATAATAAAAGCCAAGAAAGAATAAAAGAGAAACCACTCACATCTTGGCCACTTCAATGACCCCTTGCCTGCAGGTCATTTCAGAAAGCTTCAATTTTTCGATTTCGCTGTCCCAACAATCCATTTTACCATATAAGCACCATCAATTATATATCAGCATGAGATAGGATACACTATTAAAAAGTAAATCTTCATGCACATTTCACGATGTTTAAAAACGACATTTTAACTTGGACAATACAGTAATTAAGATTTCTCAAGAAGGAATGCCATTGATGAGCTTACGTTTTAGCGGCCTGCCTTCCTTTCCCAATTGCAGCACCAAAATATCTCTGTAAGTTTCCCAAGGCAAATTAGTAACTTGAACGACATCTCTAAAAACATTTTTCTATGAATCTGGAATGTACTCGGTATGTAACACTATATTACAGATAACATTGGTTCAAGTGCACATTGTTGATGCAAATGTAGAAAGCATATTAACAGAAGACTGAAACTGGAATTATTCCCCCTAACTTGGGGATAATCAACTCAACTCACATAGGAAACACCAGAAGGTTCAATCATGTACAACTGTGGTCCATCTCTGTCATAACCTCCAAGAATTACTCCACATCCAAAAGGTCTGCACCATCATAAATTCCTTGTGATCATAGAAAAACAGAAGGAAATGTAAAAGAAACAAATGTTTAAATCGACAAAAAAATGTAAGGGTATGTCTTCCGAACCTGAGCCACCAATAAAGTGTACATAAATGCACATAACTAGCAATTCGTTCAGAAAGTTCCTTCACAGGGATTGATTCACCATAAACACTGCACAACCAGAGTATCACAAACTCTAAATGAACATACGAAATGCTATCTAGAGTCACTAAAATGCAGTAATGTTCTTTTTGGTTTGGCTTCTTGTGAGTGACTCAGTCCAAGATATTGGCCAACTCCATGCTGACTATGTCAGTTTCAAATCTACAAGCATTTGCTTAACATATCAGCTTTCTAAGAGAAGATCCGCATGTGGAGTTAAGTTTTGAGTAATTAGAGATGAAGTTCCTTCAACAAACGATTTATTGAAGGGGCACACGATCCTGATGGAATTGAGTGTAAATCTCCAGAAGTTAAATAGGTCACTGATACATCATAAGTTTATAATCAATATAAAGCCTGACAAACCAGACTCTGTTTTACACGTCTAATCCATTTTCTATTACTTTGCTATATCTAACAAACCTCACCAAGTATCAATCTCCTAAAATTGGTTGCTGTTTGTCAATCAGGATTGACACATTAGTTTGGTGCAGACTTCCCATTAGGGAGGTTGCAAAATCCAGTACTATTGAGGGAGTAAACCCATCGTTGTGCAACTCCAATGTTACACCACTTTGTACGACTGCCCCACCTTGTTTGGCTAACACTAACAAAACTAATGTATAACAATGATATGAAAAAAATGGTTTCTTATTAAACATAAGTTAATAATTGACAAGAAAATACCAAACAACAGCATAATGCACAGTATAAGTGTGTGACAAAAATAAGATTGCGTCAAACGTGTTACTTATTGCACTAAGTCTTAAAATAACGTCTTCAAAGGTTCTGGATTGATTGACTTGCAATTTAATCCCAGACATTGTTTGGCTATTTACTATCGAGCATAGAATTGTCGTTTTCTTGCTAAGCAAGTTTTAACAAAAAATAGTTCAACTTTCTCCATTGATGCCTTCTTTAGAAGTTCCTTCTTCAACAGAACTGATGAGCACGGGCTCCACAACTGTAGTTCTTCAAATGAGTTCCAGATATTGGAATGATCCATTTTAGTTCCCACAAAAACCTAACTATAAAACTATGATTCATACCTCATTAATACAATAAGATGTCCTTACCAGGAGTATGATATTAAAGGTCAGATACTGTGGAACATAATTACAGTAAAATATAAATAAGGTAAGACATTAAAGGCCAGACATTATGGACTACAAGTAGAACCAGTAAAATATTTTCAGTATTAACCATGCACATAACAAAAAGGTTTAACTCTTCAACTTCGGTTCGCAAAGAGATAATCCATAGAGGTTTGTAGAAGTAGAGAGAATTTTGTAAATAAAGTGTATGTTGTTGGAAGTTTAAGTACGAGAAAATGACATGAAAC
This sequence comes from Pachysandra terminalis, assembly GCA_031762675.1. Taxonomy (NCBI): domain Eukaryota; kingdom Viridiplantae; phylum Streptophyta; class Magnoliopsida; order Buxales; family Buxaceae; genus Pachysandra; species Pachysandra terminalis. The sequence goes on along the minus strand of JAUPMG010000001.1, from coordinate 10,821,188 downwards.
TTTATGAATCTATAAAATAATCATTAAACAACAACTAGAGTTCATTATAATAACAAAGGTAACTATTTATGGTAGCACGTGTTGGATCATACCTAGTGACATATGTTGTTGCACAAGTATGAAGCTCTTACGTCAAATTTATACATAAAGACATATCAGCTCTCAATATGCTTAAAGACAGTAAATTCTGCTAAAAGCAAGGTATTACATCATAATCACAAGTCACAAAACCATATCGACCTAGGATTACAATATTATAACTTGAAGATATTTCCTTGTAATGTTGCTAACTGAAAAGGGGGTAAGACTGGCAACTATGCAAATTAGGATAACCCCCAAAAATGTTGCTCTAACTACATTGCCATAGTGAAAGTGAAGGTATAAAATTTAGCACTGGAAAGATATTAATTACACCATATGATTCTTTAAATCTTTGGTCAAGATACTATCGCAGTAATAATTGGGTAGTTAAGAACATGCATTTATATTAACGAGCTTCCTAAAAAAATAGGTTGGGGGGAGGTCAAGCTAGGCATATGTAATGTAATGGTTCTAAGCCGACTCTAATGGATGCTTCGAATAATGATTCTAGAATCCGATTGAGTATAAAATGCGAATGGTTGGTTTACGTTATGAAAGAAAAACATGTATATGTGATATTAGATAATTTTAGTTTCTATTCCACATTTTTAATTTAAAACTAAGATAACCAAAGGATATTTTTAATTACAACAACAAAATGCCTTATTCCAAATAGTTGCGGTCGGGCAAACATTAATCCTATTCCTCCATCCCAATTTGTCAAAAACTATATCTTCAGTCAGATTATAGGTGACCAAATTCTTTTGGACTGACTCCATTTAATATGTTTGTTATCTTAAATGATTTGATCTTTGAACAATTTTCATTAATCTGAAACCATATTCTACTATATTGTTTTTAAGTTCAATATATAAGTGTGTGTGTGTGTAGTATGTAATTCAAAAAATTAACTCAAAAGTACAACGAACTCATCACAATACACCAATATATAACCATCGACATTTATATAAATATTCCAACAGTTATGTATACAAATTGTTGAACGTAAAACATATAAATCTACGATGAAATTTTGGAAAATTACATTTTCTAATTTCAATAAAAAAAAATAACTGTGAAATTGAACAGATAAACCTGGTGTAAATGCATTATTGATGATGAAACAGATGCCTTTAAATAAGTCACACATGATGTAATGAATTTATTGGCAAAGATACATCAACAGAGAAAGAGATTTGTGAAGTTTCCTAAATCAGGGAGAAGTTTCCTTCCTTGATTCATCAACTGAAAAATAAGCTCAAGCTTCTTCCTAAAGATAGTGAAAGGAAGTGAGCATTTTAAGCAAGAAGTATCATGGGCGTAGAGAAAGTGAGACTAAATCAACAAAAACTATCCGAATACTGACTTCACCTATAATTTTGAGATTTAATGTATACAAATTGTTGAACGTAAAAGATATAAATCTACTGTGAAACTTTTTAAAAATAAAGAAAAATTGTGAAATTGAATAGTTAAACCTGGTGTAAATGTACTAATTGACGATGAAACATGGTGTAAATGCATTAATTGATAATGAAATAGATGCCTTTACATACGACATTCATGATGCCATGCATAAAATCGCCAAAGATTCATTCACACATAAACGAAGTCTAAAAGATCTAGACTTCCAAAGTTGATCAGAACAAATTCCTGAGTTCCACTGACGTTTTGCATTTTTTATACTCAAATGTTATAATTCCATCGACCTAATTTCAAAATTATGGAAATTTGACCAAGCACTTGTTTACTACATTGAACTTAGAAATCTTATCTATACAAAACCATAGAGACAATATCTATACAAAAACCACATTATTTTGTACCCACTACGACTTCATTAATGAACTTAAATTATTCATTTTCTTCGCTGGAACGTATCAGTTTCAGCAAGATCCAGATGTTTAACCATGTGTATAACATAATTGTCTATGATTATAGTGCATGTTCTTAATGCAAACCTTTCGTAATTTGTTGCTTCTGCCTTGGCTCTTGCAACAATTTGCCTACCATCGGCAGCTAGTCCAGCAACAGCCTGTAATTGAATGGATAATACATCAAAAAGAGTGGAAGTAGACACAAACTATGAATAAAAGCATACAAGACTATGATGGACATCAGAAGATTCAACTTCAAACATAACATTATCTAGGACAATAATTTCTCATATAAATAATCTCTCTCTCTCTCTCTCTCTCTCTCTCTCTCTCTCTGCGTGTGTGTGTGTATGTGTGCGTGTCTGTATGTATGTATGCCTATATGTATAACTACATGAATAAATATGTTTTAAAATATGAATGCTCTTTTGGAAGGTAAGTTTATAATATTAAATCAAAATGATTTACAATCTTTGATACACAAATCCCTCAGCATCCTTATCAAGGGTGGTTTTTAATATAGAAGGTATTTCATGATATTGTCAAGTAATCAGCTCATCAAGGTTCTGGGCAAATGAGGCTAAAAAATTTGCTGCACTGTTGATTTCTCTGACATTGAACGCCACTGTGCATAACTGGAACAGTCTCATCTTCATTTTGAAGTCATTGATTCTCTTTTAAACTCCAAGGACTCTTCATTGTATAAGGAACTGACATGGTTCAAAATATCTTATCTTATCCGCCGATACGGTCAATATGTATCTTGTATCCATAGTGTTGGCATGATACACAAGTATATTTTAGGATACGCTAATTTCTATAATGTAAAAGTCAATACATGTAACATATCGACCATAACAATCAATACAGCCTATAAGCTACAATATGTCGAGTGTATTTGACTGATATACTCGATACATGTAATGCCTCTGCCTTTTTTACACGTAAAAACGTGAAAAACAAACCATTGGCTCCTTGTTCAACGCTCTTTCTCTCCTTAACCAAAAAATTGAACCCCATTGAAATATAGCCAATTTTGTCCCAAAATCTTCTTAGTTTGATTGAAAACATCTAATATTTGGAACTTAAAAAACACTTTTCCTCTTCATGCATGTTTTTCGAGGAATGCATTGTAAAAGTATTTTTTTTCCATTCCAATTATACTTTTTATGTCTAAAACATGTTTTAGAGTTCTATTATATGGATCTACAATTTTCAAGTAACGATCTAGATGTCTATTTGTTTAAGTTTTCATGGATATGCTTATATACCGGTATGTTTCCACATTAATATATACTGTGTATGGGTGATATGAAAAATAGGATAATCTACCATATTTTTAACTTATCTTCGCATCTAAATGAATCTTGTTTTAAGTACTAGTGATGCATAAATCGGTAAATGATCAATTTGACAAACAGATGTCAATTGACCCAAATGATTTGAGCAACAGAAGGTTCGAATACTTGACTTGCATTGGCCTAAATCAAGAGTTGATCGTTCCAATGCAAGGTTTCCTTTATAATAAAAGAAGACAAAGAGAAAATAGAACAAGGATCAGTTAGGAATGCTCAGAAAGACCACCATAGATCAGCTTTGAAAGAAGATTTCTTAGGCGATGCTCTGAATACTTGGAATTCTCAAAAGACGTCAAATGTCCGGAAATCCAATCCCTTTTTCAGTGCATCATTGATCTTTTATAGCCTAAGATTCATTATTTTTCCATTTATAACGTCTCATTAATACATTCAAAATGCTTCATTACTGTATACAGTCGTTTTGGTTTGAATATCCAAAAATAAATGTATTCGAAGCGCTTGGATCAATAATGAATATGACATTATACAGCGCATGATGTGTTACTCTTTCTATGATGATTAAATCCTTAAAAGCAACAAGATCTTCAAGGATTTTGATAGGATTTATCTCTCTAGCCCTCCATTCCTGAAAGTCTATGTTTTCTTTCCCCCTATGTTTTAAGTAAATGACCTGGAATTTAGGAAATTCGAGGGATGATTGGATGTCAAGGAATATTTCCTTGAACAAATACAATTCGTAATATTATGATTTTGAGATATCATAATGGCCATTTCGAGTAACTGCTTCGAAAGGTGATTTCGAGATAGCAATACAATTATTTCGAAAGATAATTCAAAATACTAATTATCTTAAGAAGTGAGTTTGAGATAGCGAAATGGTCATTTTGAATGACTATCTCGAAAGCTAATTCAGAAATGTTAAAATAGTTATTTTGAGAAATGACTTCGAGATAGCAAGATGGTCATTTCGAAATATAATTTGAAATGACTAAATTAGTTATTTCAGAAGACAACTTCAAATTAGCATCATGCTGATGACGAATTGGCCCTTTCGTGATGGCTAGCCTTAAGATGACAAATTGGCCCTCTCAAGGTGGCTAACCTTGAAATGACGATTTGGCCCTCTCGTGGTGGCTAACCTTGAGATGACAAATTGGCCCTCTCATGGTGGCTAACCTTAATTTACTTCTTGTGAAGCAATTAATATCTTATATACATAAGATCAAAGGGCAATTCTAACCCTTAATAAATGATTCTGAAAGGCTTCCTAATTAATGAATTCTCAACACTTTGAAAATGAAGCTGGTCCGAACACCTCGACTTTGAAAGTGAACTTTCAAAGAAATATTGATCTGAAGTCCTATCTCAAGTAGGCTTCAGAATATTTGTTGGATACTTCGAAGGTGAACCTTCGAAGGAATATTAATCTGAGGTCCTATCTCAAGTAGATCTCAAGTTATATACTGAACACTTCGTAGTCCTTCGAAGGAATGCTGGTCTGAAGTCCATCTCAAGCTTCAGATCATTTATTGAGCCTTTCGAAAGTGGTCCTTTGAAGGAATGCTGATCGAAGATCCATCTCAAGTAGATCCTCAGTATATATATGTTGGTCGCTTCGAAGGTGGACCTTCGAAGGAATATTGGTCTTGAGGTCCATCTCAAGTACATCCTCAGAATATATACTGATTTCAAAATAATACTCCTAACACAAGGGGGCTTTTGAAATATACTACTTCGAAGGTATACTTCCAATATAAACGGGTTTTCAAAGAAATACTTGGAGTTTCGAAGGTAATCTTCCTTATAAGATCTTTGAATGAAATATATAATTGATCCTGCCAGATGGCACAATATTATTGGATCAAATCAATTGTCAAATTGACTCATCATCATTAGTCCCATGTGCTTAACACGTGCTGATTAGACACGTTGTAAGCGCACTACCAAGAGGCAATTTGACATAAGCATTAAATGCATACTGAGTTGCTACAGTGGACTCTGAGTCATAAAGTGAGACATCACTGTGCCTTTTTGTGTAAAACTCATGTCACATTAAATGCATGTTTTGAGTTGTCATTTGAGGATTGCATGATGCATGCACCGCTTGGCAGCCCGAGAAACCACCGTTTGAAATTCTAGGCGATTTAATCATTTTAAAATGAAATGTATAAATAGAAGGAAATCTCAAAAGATCAATTTACCTTGATCACTTTACTTTTCTATTCTCTCTGTTCTTTTCAAACTTTTTTCATTCGCGAATACTTCATCCTTCCTTTCTCATACTTTCTGCTTGTTCAATTGGCTCCAAAAAACAAAACTGGCAAGCAAAAGAAGATTGTTCAAATTTATGAGGCACCCTCGAGTTCATGTATTGAACCGGGTAATGAACTATTTTGGGAATCCTCCAACAACTAGGTTCCTCTTACAGAGAACAACAATGCAGAATTACAAACTCCTTATGCAGATTCCAAGGAGATTAATGAAAATATTAGCCTTTTTCGGCTAACTCCCTACTTCAAAGCTGGTTGGGGCGACTTCCCCATTTATGTTGTGTGCTTTAAATCCCATCTAGGTATTCCAAATGGTTGGGGTTCTAGGTGCAGAAGTATTTTAGCCAATCCAGTATATGAGACCAAGCTAAAGAAATCAGGTATTTTCAATGTCGTTCGAGCATCTCTTGCAGAGATTTCTCGAGATAATGAAGGTCTTAAAGCTTTTATCCTTCGCTGGAATCCACAAACTCATACTTTCGTGACAACATTCGGAGAGATCACCCCAACTCTCGAAGAAGTTTGTGTTCTATGCAATCTTCCTGTTGTGGACAATATTCATTCTATGGCCATCTCTTTATCTCGTGATGAACTCCAGATACAGAAGGCTTTGATTGATGGCCTAGGATTTTTGAAACGGAAAGCTGTATTGGGGAAAAGCACTTCTGATTCATCCAGTATGGGCTCTCGTCTGACCATTGCAGGATGGATTCGTTACTTTCGGAGAGATTAGTATACAAAGAGTAATTCGAACATCCTCTCCACAGTCGCAGGGGTTGGCAGAAGTAGCCCTATTTTCTTCGAAGACTTTTTGTCTTTGTGGTTATCCCACTTTGTTTTAGAGAGCTTCTCTTCTGACAAAATTCATGAGACGGTCATCCCCACAACTATCAAATTAGCCCAAGGATTCGAGGTCTTGGCCCTAATTTTTTTAGGAAACCTATATGAAAACCTTAACCTTCTGGTGGCTGATCAAGCTAGGTCAAGAGGTGCTTGAGTCAT
>JAUPMG010000001.1:10779674-10792401 GCA_031762675.1 Pachysandra terminalis | reverse complement strand
CTTGGCTTGCCCTTGTTCAAGTGATAGTCATTAACCAGCTCAAGAGTGAGCTGGATATTATCAGATATAAGCCTGCCTGGTAGGAATGCAGTTTGGTGCTCCCCAACTAGCTCCCCCAATATTGGTTTAAGCCTATTAGCAATCAGCTTGGCAACCAAAGGTTAGATTGTTGTTGATACTTGCATCATTTTATGATAGACTACTTCTCTTATGATCTTAGATGTCAACCAATTTTTTTTTTTTTTGCTTCAATCATTTAGGGTTCCCCTATGATTGAAACTAAGGGAGCGTTTGGTCAGGATTTTGGATTTTGGATTTTGGAATATTATTTTGATCCTGGATTCTCAAAATCTAGATTCTCATTTTTGATTTTCAAAATCCATAATCCTGTTTGGATGGATTGGATTCTAGAATTGGGTTGTCCTAGATTATTGAGACAATTTTTATGTATTACATGATAGATAAAATAATATAATAAACTAAAATATATGATGATATTATAAATATAATATAATTTATTATATTATAAATAACATAATATAATTTATTATATTACAAATAACATAATATTAATTATTAATCTTATAGTCCTTTTTTATAATAATACAAATTATATAATATTATGACAGAAAATACAATATATCGTATAGTATTATAATCTTTATATAACAATATAATATTATATTATCATATAATATAATATAACATAAAAAAACAATTTTATACATGCGTATATTATTATATTATATAATAATATTAAATTTTTATACATTAAAATATAATATTATATTAAGTATACTATATAATCTATAATATAATATCATATTATATTATTATATATTGATGCAGTATTAATATATAATAAAAAGGCTATAATTTAGTATTATAAAATACTATATTATATTATTATCATATAATATATTGTTGTTGTTATTACTATTATTATTATTATACAATATTATATTTTAATATTAATAATATAATTTTATATAATGATCTAGTCTTATTATATAATATAATAATGTTATAATTTAATATTTAATATGATAAAATTTTATATTATATTATTAGCGTATAGTATATTATTATTATTACTATTATTATATAATATTATGATTTAGTATTATTTTATTTTATTATATAATGTATAATGATGTAGTATTATTATATAATATAATAATGCTATAATTTAATATGATATTTATTATTTAATATTACAAAATATTTTATTATCATAGAATATATTACTATTATTATATCATATTATAATTTAATATTGATAATATAATATTATTATTTTATTATATAATATATATATTAGCAATTCTAGTAATTGAGCACCTAGAATCCTAATCTAGAATCCCATAATCACCTTGGAGAGGGATTCTGATTTTGGACGGATTCTAACATCATATTCTAGAATCCGCAATTAAAATCCGACCCAAACGCATGTTGTGAGATTGTAGAGTCGGATTCTATAAGAATCCAGAATCCGGAATGCCCACCAAACGCCCCCTAAGCTTTCTCTTTCAAGATGAGTTTATTCTGCCTAGAGTTGGATGTGATTATCTTTGTCATGACAGGATTCTCAAATCATGCACATAGCAAGAGAACACTAAGTTGTACTTGGTATTTATTTATCAAAATCAACATGCCTACTGGGGATAATGGATATCACATGTGGAACTGCATATATTTCGCACACATTGGACAACTCCAATTGGCTTGAAGAAACATGTTGGGCTGCACATCATCAATCATCCTTGGAAGATCATTCCAATGCCATAGGGGTAATGATTTAAATGTTGTGGCATGTCCCTAATTTTGAAGGGAGCGACATGACAAATAAACATTTAGTGATTTTTTCCACCATATCCCTCATATGTTATTGACATGTCGCGGCATGTTGGCCACATTTGGGGTACACGGTGAAAAAAGAAGTTAAAGAAAAAGTGAAAAAACGGGTGAAGATAAGATTTTTTTAATGATACTTTATAGCAGTTTAATTTAGAGTTAATTACATTTAAATAACCAAAATGTGACAAAAAAATGTATATATAGTGAATGACATATGTTTGGAGAGGTATAAATGGGTACCAACATAGGAAAAAATGGAGAATCATCCACAATGATAGTCTAAATAAGACATAAGATACACTAAACACAACAAAATTGTCCAAATGGCACAATACAATTAGTTGAGACGAGCAAACACAATAAGGAGACATCAGTATATCACATCAATAAAGAGTGGCATCTTGGCTCAATGTCATCGTCATCACCAATCGCCCTTATATGTGCATCGTTTTTGTCATATTTTTTATTATTAAATAAATTTAATTCTAAGCCAGTTACCTACAAAGTTGCATTTAAAAAAAAAAAAACTATTTTCTTTTTCCACTATGTTGTCAACATGTCCCTGGAAAGGTCTAATGACATGTCTTGCGACAACGACTTATACAACCTTGCTTAGGTGTTCTTCTCAAGTCTTTTTGACATGACCTAAAGATAATTATATGCCCATGGCATCAACCATCATGCTTGATGGAAGGTGGGCTTGAGGTACTGAAGCTTGATTTTGGGCTTTGTGTTGTGGTTATCCACAAGCATTAGGGTATCAGAAAGGTGTGTGGTTTGGTGGCAATAGATTAGAGGCCCCACCATTCAGGGGCTACATGCCTTGAAACCAAAATAACACCTTTTGTTAGCCCATAAGGGAAAGGAAGAAGATGGATTATGCTATAATATCACTAGAGGCATTAATAACTACAAACAACCATTAATGACATTGATAAATGGGCCAATATCGTGTTTCATTTTGTAGAGTATTCACATGCCATTCCAAGAACAGCTTTAGGTACTTGTGCCATGACATTCCCCCTTCAGCCTTGACCCCAATGTTGGTACAAAAACATTGGTGGCTCGAGTTCTAATATATACTCCTTATGACAACTTACATCTTAACTGGGATCTTTAGATTGATAAAATTTACAAAATAGAAACTAGGTGAATTTCAGTCTAATTACTACTTTGAAAGAAGGGAATAGAAACTCTACTACTTCTACTTTTGACTTCGAGAGAAGAAAAAACTCTTAGAAACATAGACCTAACCTAGAAATTTTGGCAGTGGAACCCATTCTGTTTTTTTTTTTAACCATAACTCTCACAAATCATAGCAAAGTCTTGCTGTCTTGGGGGCCTCATTTAATAAGCTATTGAACAAGCTACTAAGGACACTACAATCAATGCTTTCAGAAATTTGGTGAGTATCTGGTCCGAAGTAAGGTAACATAATTCTGACCCCAAAGCCATGGTTCCTGTCTGACGCTTCTTGAGCTATGGTGATCTATCCTCCCACATGAAAATACCCATATAACTTTCAAAGGCACAAGACATCATCTGTATTGAAGGAAGATGTTAGAAGAAAGTTCACTTTTTGCCACGTGGTGGATGTATCTTTGGTTGAAACATGGCATGTTGGGAGGTATAACCAAATAGGTCTTTTCATTTCATTTGCCACATGTAGACAAGTATTGCACTAGATTGTGAAATTGTTAGGGGTGGCAATGGTTTGGGTCATCTTGGGTTGAGCATGTATATTAATGGGTCTCAATCCAATCCAAACCAACCCATTTCTTAAACGGGTTGGAGATGGTCAAACCGAAGTACCGAACCCAACCCACTTAAAGGAACCTAAACACTAACCCACTCATATCACCACTCTTTATTTTATAAATATTATTTAAAATGAAAAATAATCACATTATTTTACATATTAATTAGGTATTGTGTGGTATTTCATAAAATTGTTTACTACAATCCAATGGGTTGAAGGGGCTGAACCTGAACCCAACCTCATTATGGGCCTGTTGAGAAACCTCAACCTAACAGGTTGGAAACACGAACCCTAATCCACCCAAATATCAGGTGGGTTCGGGTCTATGTTGCATAGGTCCGAGTATGGGTGTCGGAGTCTGACACAGGGACGAGGTGTCGGATTCGGCAAACCATAAAAAATAGGATTCGAGGACACGGCTATATATTTAAATATTTTTATTATTATATAGTTAAATATAATATAAAAAATTAAAATATAATGAGTAATTTAAAATATAAACATATAAATTAATTTTTAAAAACAATTACTTATGTAAATAATATAAATATATTAATATTATTTATAATATCATTAGAGTTAGTTTTATTATTTAATTAATATATAAAGTATTAATTATAATTTTTGTAACTTTAAAGGATAGAAAGTTAATTTTAAAAAATATAATTGTAAATTGATTTGATGAAGGTTATTTAGGTCTTTTGACCTAAATGCTCTTTCATAAATAAGCCATAACATATGGCGTGTAGAAGACGACATGTCTTGGCTTGTAGAAGACGTCTTGGAGAAGAAAAAGACGACATGCCTGGACAAATTTCACAAAAAAAAAAAGACATGTCTGGAGAAAAAAGGTACGCTCCTCTCTCTCTCTCTCTCTATCCTCCCTTTTCCCTCTTCTCCTCTCTCTCTTCTTCCTTCTTCAATGGCGAAAATCAGAGAAGATGAGGATCTGATTCCGTGCTTTCTCAGCTTCTGCTTGTCCTCTCCATTTGCATCGAGGGCATTGCATGCGAGTTAGAACAACAAAGCTTCAGATTTAAAGCTCTTTATATACGAAAATGGCGAAGAACAGTAGAAATAAGATGTCCTTGTGTTGTGGAAGATCACTTGCCCGGAAAAAAGGTGGAGAAAAGGTACGCTCCTCCCCTTTCTCTCTCTTTCAATTGACTTCTCTGTCTCTCTCTCGGCCTCTTTTTTTTTTTTTGTTGAGATCTCGACCTCTCTCTTTCTCTGTTTTTTGGTGATCTCTCTCTCTCTCGTCTTCTCTCTCGGCCCTCTCTCTCTTTTTTCACTTCTCTGTGATTTAGTTTCGATTTTTTTTTTTTTTATAAATATTGGATTCGGCAAACAGACGAATCTGGGCGAATCCGTGTCCACACGTACGGACACGGGATTCGGGCAGGGTTCTGCCGAATCCATGTAACAAAGGTTCGGGTTGGTTGACGAGTTGAGTTAGATTTTGCCACCCCTAGAAATTGTGTCTAACTAGGTTAACTGGGTCGTTGTTCTATAAATGCTAATAAAGATTTATATTAGAGGAAAAGCAGTTGGGGAAATCATGTTCATAAAAATACTCATTAGGAGACATGACTGTACACAAGCGAGGATGACAGCCATGATAAAGGGCTTTAGAAGCTACATTATGTTAATGGCTACGAACAACCTCTTCCAAATTTGAGAAGCTAGGAACTTTATTCCCTTCAAGCTCCTTATGATTGATACCCAGGGAAGTTATAGTGCTTCTACTCTATTCACCACTCCATTAAAAGAGCTAATTCTTGTCCTCAAAGATGCCATGCTTTCTTTCCTTGGAATTGATCCAAAAGATGGGATTGGTCCAAACTTGAGTTGGGCTTCTACCTTGACTTCTATCCTTAACTCAGTTGGGGGAAAGCTTGATAAAAATGTTGGTTGCAGATAAATGACATTCTCTTGCTTCATCTTTTGGGTTGAGTTTAAGTGGGATGAGTGGTGCCTGGAATGTGCAGATGACATGTAGATATTGAGAACAGGATGCATCTGGTAGGTTAGGTACATGTTTTGTGTATTCTACTTTGTTATTGTGCTTGTTTTTTTAGTAGTTGATGGTTGGAAAAACGTGCTTCAAAATAATCGTAGTGATTTAATATGCTTAATAGAATGGATGATGGAGCTTAAAGTCCTGTTATCATTGCTTTATCTTGTAGATTTACAAACTATCTCACTTTATATGTTGTCACTCGTCCATGCTGTTCTCTAACTTGATTCTACTGTTCGTGTGATATGATGCCATACTTTCCAAGGCAATTTTGTCAACATTTATTTTGTTATCAGATGAAATCACTTTTCTGAAGCAACATGATTCTTCTTTCATTTCTTTATTTCCTAGCCATGGTTCAAAATATCATATCAAGGTAGTGTATCAGTCCTTTAAAAAGTGGAAACATATCGAGATACGCATCGGATGTGCTTGAAAACGCCTTAAAGTCATGGAAATGATGGGAACTCATAGAAACTATTGAATTCTTAAAACAAGACTCTGTAAATGAAAAATGAGATTAAAAATGATGAGTTAACATAAATATCTTTGCATAGACTCACTAACATCAAGGGTTTAAATTTCGATATCGCCAGACATTTCACCATATTTTTATGGCGAAAGTTTGCGATATTTCGCCGACCTGGTGGAATATTTCGCCAGGTTGGAGAAATATTGGGGAAATATTTCGCTATATTTCTCCGAAATTCAACAAAAGTGGGGGAAAAGGGGGAATTCGCTATTCCCCCTACATTTTGTTTCGTTGGGGGCCATTTTGGCGAAATTTAAAACCTTGACTAACATAGTATATATCAATGTGGAAACAAACCGGTATGCGCACAAGATCATAGAAACCTTAAAAGAAAAATTGATTAAATGTAAAGGGGAGCTATGATATAACACAAAAAAGTAATAAAATATAAAGAATAGCATTCATAACCCATAGAATACATCAATTTCCTATAAGGAATACAATACAATCAATTTCAAGACAACCATACTTTTGAAGTTCAAACATCAAGAAAAAAAAAACTCAAATCCCTTAGAAATATCTTAGAATAAAAAGAACAAGTTTTATTATTTTATACAAACAATACATGAAATTGTAAAAATAAAAGAAAAGCTAAGCACAAATTATTCTATAAAACCTATTAATTTATTTTAACAAAATATATTTACTTATAAAAACTATTAAATTATTTATTTATAAAGAAATATGAAGTTGCTTTATCGTAAGCATAAATATTCAAAAAATATTTTTTCAAACATTACGATCAATCTATTAAACTGGTGATAGATTAAAAATGATGAGTTAACATAAATATCATTGCATAGACTCACTAACCTCAATGGTTTAAATTTTGATATCGCTAGGCAATTTGCCAGATTTTTTCTGGCAAAATTTCGCGATATTTCGCCGACCTGGTAGAATATTTTGCCAGGTTGGAGAAATATTTCGCTGAAACTTCAACAAAATGGGGGAATTCAGCGAATTCCCCCCTACATTTCGTTCGTTGGGGGCCATTTTGGCGAAATTTAAAACCTCGACTAACATAGTATATATCAATGTGGAAACAAACCGGTATACGCACAAGATCATGGAAACCTTAAAAGAAAAATTGATTAAATGTAAAGGGGAGCTATAATATAAAACAAAAAAGTAGTAAGATATAAAGAATAGCATTCATAACCCATAGACTACATCAATTTCCTATAAGGAATACAATACAATCAATTTCAAGACAACCATACTTTCGAAGTTCAAACATCAAGAAAAAAAAAAATCAAATCCCTTAGAAATATCTTAGAATAAAAAGGAATAAGTTTTATTAATTGATACAAACAATAGATGAAATTGTAAAAATAAAAGAAAAATCAAGCACAAATTATTCTATAAAACCTATTAAATTATTTATTTATAAAAAAATATTAAGATGCTGTATAGTAAACATAAATATTCAAAAAATATTTTTTCAAACATTACGATCAATCTATTAAACTGATGATAGGAACAGCCTTAGATTCATCTCATATATAAACTTTAGGTCAAAACAGTATGGTTTAATAGGTTTTTTTGAAGGTAATCATTTGTTTTTTTCAAAAAAAAAAAAAATTCTAAAAACATTAGAAATTTCTTGTAAAAAGGTAGCCAGATCTTTGGATTTCAGTTGAGATCCATAGATCCGTATAATGACTCCAAAACATGCTTTTAGACAGAATATAATTTAGAATGGAAAAAAAAAAAAAAAAAACTCTTACAATTCATACCTCGGAAAAGTATTCAAAAGAGGACAAAATGCTTTTTAAGCTCCAATAATGGATGTTTTCAATCAAACTAATAAGATTTGGGATGGAATTGGTTTTATTTCAATGGTGTTTGGTGTTTTGGTTATGGAGAAAAGAGTCGAACAGTAAAGTGAATCGTTCATTTTTTGCGTTTTTATATGTAAAAACGGCATTGCATGTATCAAGTGTATTGGTCGCTATATTCTAATATATAGACCATATTGATCATTACGGTCGGTTTGTTTTATGAATCGATTGATACATTGTAGAAATTAATTTATCCTAAAATACAACTGTGTATCGCGCCGACACAGTGGATGCAAGATACGTATCAGTCATGTCAACGGATAAGATAAGATATTTAGAAGCATGTTCTTAGCTTTGCTTTTGTATGCTTTATTGTCTGTGAGCTTCATCTGACATTAGGAATTGATTGCAGCAACTATACCAGAAAGCACTTTCCATCAAATCAGCAATACCCCATCCAAGGATTATGGGAATAATTCATGAATGTGGTGGAAAAATGCATATGGCAGAGCGCCAATGGGCAGAAGCAGCAACTGATTTCTTTGAAGCTTTTAAGAACTATGATGAAGCTGGGAATCAGCGACGCATCCAATGCCTGAAGTATGGTTCCAAGCACCATTTTCTGCAATTTATTTCTGACATCCCTCCCTGCCCAATTTGTGTACACAGCACACATATATTTGGCATCATCATCATCATCATAATGAATATCATCATCATCATCATCATCATCTTATGCCTTATTAGTTGGATAGAGCATTAGGAATCCTGTTCTGCCATTTCAGTCTATCAATATCTGCATTTCTACTCGTCATTTCAGAGTACCAGTGTACGAAAACACTCATCTAGATAGTGTCTTCACAATTTAATTGTTGCCTCTCCCCACAGGTATTTGGTTCTGGCCAACATGCTGATGGAATCTGAAGTTAACCCATTTGATGGGCAGGAGGCGAAGCCGTATGTTATTTTTGATAAGATTTACCTTCAGAATACTATCTCATTTGGATCTTTCGTTCTTTGTCATGTATCTCTATGTCATTTTGTATGTGTATGTGCCTTCACGCATGCTAAGTTACTGCTAATGTGCAGATATAAAAATGATCCTGAGATATTGGCCATGACAAATTTGATAGCAGCATATCAAAGAAATGAAATATTGGAGTTTGAGAAAATACTTAAGGCAAGGGTTTTGTGTGTACTCATGATGTTATGTGTGAGTTTTTGTTTATTCTTCTTTCTTCTTTTTCCTATCCCCATTTTTCTCAAGCTAGCCGCGGCTGGAAAACTTTGTTTTCCAGAGTAATAGAAGAACAATTATGGATGATCTCTTCATTCGGAACTATATCGAGGATCTCTTGAAGAATATCAGAACCCAGGTCTTGCTCAAGCTCATTAAACCTTATACTAGAATCCGAATTCCCTTTATATCGAAGGTGATCAATTAGTAGATTCTCAATTTTATTTTTTAATTGATACTTATTTCTTTCACTATTCTTGGTTTTATTGTATCTTTTAATTTTGTTCCCTAGAGGTCTACCATGGATCCTCTTTTTTTTGGTACTTAAACCATTAGTGGAGTTTAAAGAGAGAAGGTGAGACATTCATACGATTTTTATTTTGAAAAAGCATATGTTAGATTACCTAGAAAATTGATTTGATTGGTCATGTGAAAAAAAAAAAGGAGTACCAAAGAAATACATATAAAATCATTAAAGACGCATAAGAGGAGCACTAACTGGTGAGAATAGTTGGCAGTGTATGTGCCCTCTTCTTTTTTTGTTGAATTGATGTTTCATATTGAAGAGAAGGTGTCTTGGTGTGTGTTATTTGGGGACAACGTGGTATTTGTAGACCAAATTAGAGTGTTGAAATGCAATACTAGAACTATGGGGATAACTTGGGATTAAAAGGTCTCAAAATAAGTCAAATTAAGATCAATTTTATGGAGTGAAACTTTAATACAAAGGAGAATGCGATGGCATTGGTAAGAATTGAGTACACGAAGATTCCCGAAACTAATCACTTCCGCTATGTTGGAATAGTTATCCATAAAGAGAAGTATTGAGAGGATGATGTAGAAAGATTGGAGCTGATTGGTATAACTTATAATTGAGAAATGCTTATAGAGTTTAATGTGGCTGACATATTTTACTTGAGCTGAAGGGTAAATTTTACGAGATGACTATTATGCATACTATGATTTATAGGGGAAGATCAATTAAGAAGTGATATGCTCATAGGGTTAGTGTGGTTGAGATAAGGATGTTGAGATAAATAAATGGAAAGGTTAAGAAATGTAAAGAATAAACATGTCCAAGAGTCTAGTAGTAGTCCTAATAGAGGAATAAACAAAATTTGTTGAAATGGCTTGTGCATGTAAAATGGAACTAGAGGAGGTTCGTGGGAGGTGTGAATTGGTACAAATTGAAGATCTAAGGCTATAACTATTTCAAGCTGAAGGGTGAACTTTGCAAGACGGCTAAATTGAAGACCCATCACCTAATTGAAGATACGGGTTTTTACAAATTTGGAAGTGGGACTAGGATCCATGGAGTAGACCCCAGCTACTTAAGAAAGGCATTCTGTTGTTGGTTGGTGTTTCATCAATCTACTTAAATTAACGTGGTTAGTTGATGGAACCTTCTTTTATATTAAATAAAATATACCCTCCAACCCAACTTGGCTCTTTGTTTCTCAGATCTTTTATCTTCAGGTGTTCATCTGTCCATTTATTAGAGGAGGTGGTGTTTTTTTTTTTTTTTTTCCTTTTCTGTTTCCATTCTCTATGTGTGAACCATATTTTCTAGCCCGAAAGATGCAAAAGTTCCGATATTCTTCAAAATTGCCCTTTTTTCTCAGGATTTCCCCAAAAGTTTCTGAACTATCCAAATTTTACATGTAACTGAAATTTCCTTTTTTTTTTTAAAGTGAAAAATTTCCCAAAATGTCCAACATTTAAAACCTTGCTGAAGATTAGAGGCAAAAATATAAGATGTCACTTTCTGATTTCATTTCTTACTGCAAATACTCACTTTTCATATTCTCCTTAATGTAACTTTTGAACAATGTGGCAGAACTACTCATAAATACTGTTCCCTTTCTTTAATTTGCAGATTGAAAAGAATATGAGCCAAATTTAATCTTTCATGTGACTGACTTCATTTAAGTTTTAGGAGCTCAATGTGCCGGAGAAAGATGTTGAGCAACTGCTGGTCTCCCTAATTTTGGATAATTGTATCCATGGGCACATTGATCAAGTGAATCGGCTATTAGAGCGTGGTGACAGGTCTATGTTCAAACTTTCAGTTTCCTTCATTCTGGTCTGTTGAAGGTGTATTCATTGTTCTTTTTTGGATAATAATTTGTCATGCAGGTCCAAGGGATTGAAGAAGTACACAGCCATAGAGAAGTGGAACACACTGCTTAGGTCCCTTTCTCAAACTATCAGCAATCGAGTTGGTTGAGGTTTGTAATGAAAAATAAGGTAATGTTTTCTACTGTTAGGAGCCCCGAATCTCGGTATTGTGTTGTGGTTGGAATGGGGCCATAACTTTCTCATCATTCGTTCTATTCCATTTGCTTCATGTGGCATTAGGGAAGCTGTGTTATAACAGCAGTTTTCCCCCATTTCACTTTAGTATTTATTTACAAGCGAACTTATGTGATACTTTTTGTTTGCTTTGGATTGGAAGCAGGTCTTGGGAGGGTTAATGGGTGGAGAAATTTATCTTATCAGTTTTTTTCCAATGTAAGAAGAAAAGTTCACGATAGATTGAGACAGACCGGAATTTTGATGGTTTTGACCCTTTTTTTTTTTTTTTCTGACGGCTGTGTTTGGAGCCTTGGATTTTGAGAGAGAAAAGAAAGTGCTGGAGAGCACTTTCTCCTGTTCGGTTGAAGAAGGAAAGTGTTGGGGATAGAGATTTGAAGAGAAAATAATTTGAAAATTTCTCTTCTGGAATCTCACTTCTCCAATTTTTCATTCTCAAAGCTATTTCTCATGAGCATAAAGGGCTCACATAAAATTTATGTTTTTCTTTTAGTAAATTTAAGCTGTATTTGGATAGCCAGAAAAGACAACTTTCATGCATTATACGTGTGTTTGGATCACCAAACACCTTTTCTTTTTCATTTTCCAAAAAGTTTTTCAATCAAACTCCTTTTCTTTTTCCTAGTATTCCTAGTAAAAATACATGATTTTGAGAGAAAGAAAAACGAAACAACACATTCTCCACTTTACCCTTCATATAAAAAAATTATTTTTTTTGTTATTCATTTTTTTTTTACTGATCTATAGTAATAATAGTAATAAAGTAAAAAGACAATCACTTTTTTAGAGATTTTATAAAAAATGAAAAATCTCTCCCCATTTTTTTTTTATTTCGTTTATAGATGGTTGTAGTAGTGTCCATTATTTTTTGTTCTTTGTTTTTGAAAAATCTTATTTTTTTAAAAAAAAAAAAAAAAATTTTACTTGTAAAATAGTTTTTTACAACCGTATAAAAAATTAGTAATAAAAAAAGAGCCGACACACTCATCCTGAAAACGATGAAAACGAGGAATAAAAAAAGAGCCGACAGATGGGTCAATGGTTCATGATGGGTGTGGCTGCTCTTTTTTAATTCCTCGTTTTTTATATGGTTGTAAAAATCTATTTTTTTTCAAAAACAACTATATATATATATATATATATATATATATATATATATATATATATATTGTTATACCTAATTTATCTTTATTTTATTAAAAAAAAATTACTTATACCAGAAAGGGTAAAA
>JAUPMG010000001.1:10766726-10779574 GCA_031762675.1 Pachysandra terminalis | reverse complement strand
GTGGATTGTTCATCATCTGGACGTGGTCCCGAGGAGTAGGTGTATACCGAACCTCGTTAAAATTACCTGTGTTATTGCTTTTGATTTTCATTAGATAACACTAATTAATCTAACACTTGCTAGAACTTAGAGTAATTTATACAACCGGATCTAACATATCATATCATGGTAGTCTATCAGTCTATTAAAGAGTGGAAACATATCGAGATACGTATCGGATACGCTTGGAAACACCTTAAAAAATGGAAACGATGAGAACTCATAGAACTTATTGGATTCTTAAAACAAGATTCATTAGATGAAAAAATAAGATTAAAAATGATGGGTTAACATAAATATCTTTCCATAGACTCACTAACATCAAGGGTTTAAATTTTGATATTGCCAGACATTTTGCCAGATTGTTTCTGGCGAAATTTCGCCGACCTGGTGGAATATTTTGCTAGGTTGGAGAAATATTGGGGAAATATTTCGCTTAAACTTCGCTATAACATTTTTTTCGTTGGGGGCCATTTGGGCGAAATTTAAAACCATGACTAACATAGTATATATCAATGTGGAAACAAACCGGTATGCACACAAGATCATGAAGACCTTAAAAGAAAAATAGATTAAATGTAAAGGGGAGCTATAATATAACACAAAAAAGTAATAACATATAAAGAATAGCTTTCATAACTCATAAAATACATCAATTTCCTATAAGGAATACAATACAATCAATTTCAAGACAACCATACTTTCGAAGTTCAAACATCAAGGAAAAAAAACTCAAAGTTCTTAGAAATATCTTAGAATAAAAAAGAACAAGTTTTATTATTTGATACAAACAATATATGAAATTGAAAAAATAAAAGAAAAGCCAAGCACAAATTATTCTATAAAAACTATTTAAGTATGTTAACAAAAATATATTTATTTATAAAAACAATTAAATTATTTATTTATAAAAAATATTAAGTTGCTTTATAGTAAACATTAATATTCAAAAAATATATTTTCAAACATTACGATCAATCTGTTAAACAGATGATAGATTAAAAATGATGAGTTAACATAAATATCATTGCATAGACTCATTAACATCAATGGTTTAAATTTCGATATTGCTAGGCATTTCGCCATATTTGTTCTGGCGAAATTTTGCGATATTTCACTGACCTGGTGGAATATTTCGCCAACTTGGAGAAATATTTCGCTGAAATTTTGTTATATTTCGCCAAAATTTCAACGAAGTGGGGGAAAAGGTGGAATTCAGCTAATCTGCCTTATATTTTGTTTTGTTGGGGCCATTTTGGCGAAATTTAAAACCTTGGCTAACATAGTGTATATCAATGTGGAAACAAACTGGTATGAGCACAAGATTATGAAACCTTAAAATAAAATTGATTAAATGTAAAGGGGAGTTATAATATAACACAAAAAAGTAATAAGATATAAAGAATAGCATTCATAACCCATAGAATACATCAATTTCCCATAAGGAATACAATACAATCAATTTCAAGACAAGCATACTTTCTCAAAGTGCAAACATCAAGGAAAAAAACTCAAATTCCTTAGAAATATCTTAGAATAAAAAAGAACAAGTTTTATTATTTGATACAAACAATACATGAAATTGTTAAAATAAAAGAAAAGCGAAGCACAAATTATTCTACAGAAACTATTAAATTATTTTAATAAAAATAAATTTACTTATAAAAACTATTAAATTATTTATTTATAAAAAAGTATTAAGTTGCTTTATAGTAAACATAAATATTCAAAAAATATTTTTTCAATCATTACGATCAATCTATTAAAATGATGATAAATTAAAAATGATGAGTTAAGCATAAATATCATTGCATAGACTCACTAACATCATTGGTTTAAATTTCGATATCGCCAGGCATTTCACTCTGGCGAATTTCGTGATATTTTGCTGACCTGGTGGAAAATTTCATCAGGTTGGAGCAATATTTCGCTGAAATTTCGTTATATTTTGCCGAAATTTAAACAAAATGGGGGAAAAGAGGGAATTCAACGAATCCCCCCTACATTTTGTTTAGTTGGGGGCCATTTTGGCGAAATTTAAAACCTTGACTAAAATAGTATATATCAATGTGGAAACAAACCGGTATGTGCACAAGATCATGAAAACCTTAAAAGAAAATTGATTAAATATAACACAAAAAAGTAATAAGATATAAAGAATACCATTCGTAACCCATAGAATACATCAATTTTCTCTAAGGAATAGAATACAATCAATTTCAAGACAACCATACTTTCGATTTCAAACATCAAGAAAAAAAAACTCAAATTCCTTAGAAATATCTTACAGTAAAAAAGAACAAGTTTTATTTTTTGATACAAACAATACATGAAATTGTAAAAAAAAAAGAAAAAAATCAAGCACAAATTATTCTATAAAAACTAGTAAATTATTTTAACAAAATTTTATTTACTTATAAAAACTTATAAATAATTTAGTTATAAAAAAAATATTAAGTTGCTTTATAGTAAACATAAATATTCAAAAAATATTTTTTCAAACATTACGATCAATCTATTAAACTGATGATAGATCAGCCTTAGATTCATCTCATATATAAACTTTAGGTCAAAACAATAAGGTTTAATAGGTTTTTTTTGAAGGTAATCATCTATTTTTTCAAAAACATCATTAATATCATCATCATCTTATGCCTTATTAGTTGGATAGAGCATTAGGAATCCTGTTCTGCCATTTCAGTTTATCAATATTTGCATTTCTACACGTCATTTCAGAGTATCAGTGTACAAAAACACTCATCTAGATAGTGTCTTCACAATTTAATTGTTGCCTCACCCAACAGGTATTTGGTTCTGGCCAACATGCTGATGGAATCTGAAGTTAACCCATTTGATGGGCAGGAGGTGAAGCCGTATGTTATTTTGGATAAGATTTACCTTCAGAACACAATCTCATTTGGATCTTTCTTTCTTTCTCATGTGTCTCTTATGTCATTTTGTATGTGTGTGTGCATTCGCGCATGCTAAGTTACTTCTAATGTGCAGATATAAAAATGAACCTGAGAAATTTGATAGCAGCATATCAAAGAAATGTAATATTGGAGTTTGAGAAAATACTTAAGGCAAGGGTTTTGTGTGTACTCATGATGTTATGTGTGAGTTTTTGTTTATTCTTCTTTCTTCTTTTTCCTATCCCCATTTTTCTCAAGCTAGCCGCGGCTGGAAAACTTTGTTTTCCAGAGTAATAGAAGAACAATTGTGGACGATCTCTTCATTCAGAACTATATTGAGGATCTCTTGAAGAATATCAGAACCCAGGTCTTGCTCAAGCTCATTAAACCTTATACGAGAATCCGAATTCCCTTTATATCGAAGGTGATCAGTTAGTAGATTCTCAATATTTTTTTAATTGATACTTATTTCTTTCACTATTCCTTGGTTTTATTGTATCTTTTAATTTTGTTCCCTAGAGGTCCTCATGGATCTTTTTTTTTTTTTTTTGATACTTATACCTTAGTGAAGTTTAGAGAAAAAAGGAGAGACATTCATACGATTTTTATTTTGAAAAAGCATATGTTAGATTACCTAGAAAATTGATTTGGTTGGTTATGTGAAAAAAATGGAGTCCCAAACAAATACATATAAAATCATTAAAGACGCATAAGAGAGAGCACTAACTGGTGAGAATAGTTGGCAGTGTATGTGCCCTCTTCTTTTTTTGTTGAATTGGAGATTCATATTGAAGAGGTGTCTTGGTGTGTGTTATTTGGGTACAAAGTTGTATTTGAAGACCAAATTAGAGTGTTGAAATGCAATACTAAAACTATGGGGGTAACTTGGGATTAAAAGGTCTCAAAATAAGTCAAATTGAGATCATTTTTATGGAGTGAAACTTTAATACAAAGGAGAATGGGATGGCATTGGTAAGAATTGAGAAGATTCCCAAAACTAATCACTTCCGCTATGTTGGATTACTTATCCATAATGACAAGTATTGAGAGGATGATGTAGAAAGATCGGAGCCGAATGGTATAACTTGTAAGTGAGAATGCTTTTAGAGTTTAATGTGGCTGACATATTTTACTTAAGCTGAAGGGTAAATTTTACGAGATGGTTATTATGCATCCTATGATTTATAGGGGGAGATAAATTAAGAAGTGATATGCTCATAATAGGGTTAGTGTGGTTGAGATAAGGATGTTGAGATAAATAAATGAAAAGGTTAAGAAATATAAAGAATAAACATGTCCGAGAGAGTCTAGTAGTAGTCCTAATAGAGGAATAAACAAAGTTGGTTGAAATGGCTTGTGCACATAAAATGGAACTAGAGGAGGTTCGTGTGAGAAGGTGCGAATTGGTATAAGTTGAAGATCTAAGGTTATAGATATTTCAAGCTGAAGGGTGAACTTTGCAAGACGGCTAAATTGAAGACCCATCACCTAATTGAAGATGTGGGTTTTTACAAATTTGGGAAGTGGGACTAGGATCCATGAAGTTGACCCCAGCTACTTAAGAAACGCATTCTGTTGTTGATTGGTGTTTCATCAATCTACTTAAATTAACTTGGTTAGTTGATGGAACCTTCTTTTTTTTATTTAATAAAATACACCCCCTAACCCAACTTGTCTCTTTGTTTCTCAGATTTTTTTATCTTCAGGTGTACGTCTGTCCATTTATTAGAGGAGGTGGTGCTTTTTTTCCTTTTCTGTTTCCATTCTCTATATGTGAACCATATTTTCTTGCCCGAAAGATGCGAAAGTTCCAATATTCCTCAAAATTGCCCTTTTTTTCTCAGAATTCCCCAAAAATTTCTGAACTTTCCAAATTTTACACGTAACTGAAATTTCCTTGTTTTCAAAGTAAAAATCTCCCAAAATATCCAACATTTAAAACCTTGCTGAAGATTGGAGGCAAAATTATAAGATATCACTTTCTGATTTCAATTCTTACTGCAAATACTGCCTTTTTATATTCTCCTTAATGTTACCTGTGAACAATGTGGCAGAACTACTCATAAAATACTGTTCCCTTTCTTTAATTTGCAGATCTAAAAGAATATGACCCAAATTTAATCTTTCATGTTACTGACTTTATTTAATTTTTAGGAGCTCAATGTGCCGGAGAAAGATGTTAAGCAACTGCTGGTCTCCCTAATTTTGGATAATGGTATCCATGGGCACATTGATCAAGTGAATCGGCTATTAGAGCGTGGTGACAGGTCTATGATCAAACTTTCAGTTTCCTTCATTCTGGTTTGTTGAAGGTATATTCATTGTTGTTCTTTTTAGGATAATAATTTTTCATGCAGATCCAAGGGATTGAAGTACACAGCCATAGAGAAGTGGAACACACAGCTTAAGTCCCTTTCTCAAACTATAAGCAATCGAGTTGGTTGAGGTTTCGAAAGAAAAATAAGGTAATGTTTTCTACTATAAAAATAAGGTAATGTTTTGTAAAGAAAAATCCCTACCTTTTTGGGGAGAATAGTTTTGACCCCAAAAGAGAGAAATTTTGCAAGAAAAGATAAAGTTCTGGCCATTTGATGGTTGGTTCTGATCCATTTTTTATTTTCCTGCTTATAATCCTTATTTAATTTGTGAGTCCTAGTTGACTGATGCATTACTGGTGCAACCTTATAAGAAGAGTTACATGTGAAAGTGTTTTCACAGGTTGAAGCTTATTTCTGAAATCTCACTTCTCCATTTTTACATTCGGTCCCAGATCACATTACAAGCAACAGTCTCAAAGCTATTTCTCAACATTACAAGTTTTAGTCTCAAAGCTATTTCTCATGGGCATAAAGAGTTCACATAAAACCAATGTTTTTCTTTTTGTAAAATTTAAGATTGAAAATTTTGATGGCTATTGATACATCTGCAAATAAACATCTACTAATGGGGCTTATATAATTTAAAATATGGTATACATGACTAAGGGTTGTTGTCAAATAAACGATTTAGATAAGTGGTTCAATGGGAGCACTTATCCACAGCAACAATAAGCTCCTTACTTGAAGAAAATAGTATTTGGTAAATACATTTATTTAAGTGGTTATGAAAGGTTAGGAGGTAAAATAGATATTATAAAATTATTATTAAAATTTAAAAATGAGATTTAAGTGCTTAGGAAAGTTGAGGGGTAAAAAGAGTATTATGAAAATATTACTAAAGATTAGAAAAACATTTCTGCATATTGATAAGAGAAGCTTTACAGCAGCTTCTCTTTATGGCTAGTCTTCCTTTACCGCTTATGGGTAAGCACTTACCCATTAAGTGTTACCAAACACACTTTTAGTTTTAAAAAGCGCTTTAATAAGCTATAAGCTTGAAATAAGCACTTATAAGTCCGGCCAAATGCAGCCTTAGATTGACTTAGATCATTCTTTCAGATGACAAAAGTGGTCTTATTACAAGTCAATAAAAGCATTTTTTTTTTTGATAATTCGACAGTCAATAAAAGTTGTTGTAACAGTGTAGAGTACCTTTTGCCTTAATTTTTGTAAGGTAAAATTAGGACCCGGTTGTTAAGCCCTAAACCTTGACTTTTACAAGAAAAAATCTCAAAAATAAAATTTCATGTAGCTACCTTCTTGTTTTCTTTTTCTCCTCTTACCTACTGTTTACAATCTCTTTTCTTGTCTGAAGCAGAAAACATTAAAAACTTAAATTGCAACCACGTGTTAAAAGTACTTACTATATGGTATTTGTGGGGTATTGTTGTGCCTTTCTCTAACAACTTAAGCGTTTAAAGTAAGTGGTGTTTAACATGGTATGAGAGCGGGAGGTCGAGTGTTCGAATTCTCGGGAGTATATGTTTGTGTGTTTATTCTCATATGGATGTGTTGTTCCTGTGTTGGTGTGTGTTTGCTTCGGTGTGTTGTATTATCCCACAGATGTGTTGTTTTTTTTGCGGATCTTGCAAGTACAGGAAGGTATTGAACCATTTGATATACATTGTTGTGCCCTTCTCAAACAGCTTGAACTTTTAGAATAAGTGGTGTTTAACATGGGGCTCATACCCCACATGGTAAAACATCGGATGTTTTCCGAGTATTTGGTGAAGCGAGTAAGAAATATAACTGATTAATATGGTACTAAGATGTAATAACTTAGAAGTCCGATAGCTGGTTTGAGTTCCCTGGTTTTTGAATGATTAATGCAACATTAGTTTAATACTAAATAATTTTTCAACTAACCCACTTGGTTTGTGGTTGTAATGATTGAAAATGTAATCCTGAGAATGACCTAAACCAGTTCTTTTTATCTATACTTGTCATTGACAAACAGGGATTGGATCAAGTGGAGAGCATGATATTGAGGGAATACATGAATAGCAAAGAAAAATTCATGAAGATAAGGCAGAGAGCAAGAGTTCATAAAGAAAGTTCCGATTCCAGGGGTTCAGCTTGTTCAATTTCTTTTTTTTTTTTTTTTTTTTTTAAGTTGAGGGAGGCTGGGTGGATCTAGGGGATTCCATATATGAGAAATGTAGTTTATTAAATTATTTCAATGTTGGTCTTCCAAATATAAAGTATTACTTTTTAAAAACTATCCAAAAAAAAAAACACTAATAACCCTTAATATATTTTTAATTTTAAGTTTATCTTTATAATTATAATCTTTCCTTAACTACGCCTAACAAATAAAAGTTTAATTTCCATTTATTCATTCTATCAATATATATATATAAACAAAATAACACATAATAATTTCAATTTTTTTTTTTTTTTTTTTTTTTTTGTGTTTATAGATTCTCTCAATCCTAGCCAATATAATAAATCTCAATTTCAATTTCTCTCAAACCCATAAATTTCTGTATAAAATAGCAATGCTCCTTGTCTTACAAGGAAAATAAATTGAAAATTTGATATTAGTGAGTCTCACCTTATATTAGTAAAGTTTTTGGTTCATTATATTTAAAAATTAACTATATTATTGAGAATTAAATAATTAGTACTCAGAAAAAAGAAAAAAAAAGCACTAAATAGTTGAGAGTCAATGATGATGGCTTTTACATTAAAAAAAAATTGATATACATTCTAAGGGACTTGTGCCCGTTCTTGTATTATCTATATGATTTGTTCAGCATGCTTCATATCAAGTTTATGAGAAAACCTAATCTCACTATAAGTACTTAGTAAGATGGATCATTATATGTTTTAATATATATATCTATACCGCTATTAAAAGCAAATAGTCCTTTTAGAATATTTTAGTACATAATTCTTCTTTTTCTAAATTTTTATCAAAAACAAAAAAACGTTAGATTTTATTTTCATTCCTTTTTTTTTCCTTTTTCTTTAAAGATTTATCCAAATCTCTTTTTTTTTTAAACCTTTTTTTTTTAATTTTTATCCAAAAAAATATATTTAGACGTCCTTTTCATTCCTTTTTTTTTTTCTTTTTTTTTTAAGATTTATCCAAATCTCCTTTTTTTTTTTAAATTTTTAACCAAAAAAAATCTTTAGACGACCTTTTCATTCCGTTTATTTTTTTTAAGATTTATCCAAATCATACTATTCCTTTTCTTTTTAACGTTATTCTTTTTTTTTTCTCCTAATTAATTAAATAAAATCAAGATTCTAATTGTTTATATAAAATAAATTTTGACATATTAAAAATTTTAAATAACTAAAAAATAAAAAATAAAATCATTCATTAAAATCTTAAATCTAATTAGTAATTAAAATATAAATTAATGAATTAGAGAATCTAAGAGAAATTAAGATTCAAATTATCAAAATGTAGAATCTATTATAAATATCAGTAACCTAATTAGTTAAAGAAAATCAAGATCCTAATTAAATAATAATTTTAAGTATATTTTTACTACCCTATTTTAAATATCTTAATATATAAACAACATAGTCTTAATATATAAACAACATAGTCGTTAATGCTTATATAGCGACCTGTGTCTTTAAATTATAATTAATATAATTTAATTATAATTACCAATTAATCCCTTGTGAAAGATTATTTAGGTTTGTGTATCTAAATAGTTAGAATAAGTAGAAATAGTAATTTCTACAAATATAGAGTCCACTGTAGAATATTAGAAACAATGGGTCACTTAAGATATTTTCAAAACCTTATGGAAGTTAGGGTTTGATTTTGATGTGTAAGACAAGGGGATGGAGGTGACCTGGAACCGATTCATTAGGGGTAGTTTAGGCATTCCCTTAGATTGATATGAATTAGGAAGTTATGGATAGAGTTAGGAGGGACACATGTAAGCATATGAAGGTTCCTTAACCTATTCTCTTGCTTGGTGTACAAGATCAAGAGAGAGAGAGAGAATTTGTTTCACACGATCAAACAAGAGAGAGAAAGGGTTTTGCTGTAAAGAAAAGAGAGAAGAAGAGAAGAGAAAAGAAGGAGAAAAGTTGTGTTGCAAAAATCTAGTTTGAAGGAAGAAGAAGAAGAAGAAGGAAAAAGAGAAACTGGGAACCTTGTTGCTGGAATCTACGTAGATCAGATCTAAGGAAAACGAGGTAGGGATTCCTTCGTTTCTACAGTAAATACCTTTATGCATCTTAATCAATGCTATAGATATAGTTGGATGCATGATCTTTGGAATGTCAAGCATGTACGCTAGAAATCTAGTAGAATAATCATGAATGAATTCCATGATGTTTCTTAGTTGATTAACATGTTAGAACTTGTGTTTTCTGTGTATTATAATGTTCTTTATGTTCATATAGATCATGTATTAAATTTGAGATCTACAATTATAAAATCAATGATTTGATGGATTAAATCTGATATATGAACTAGGTTTTTACTTGTGAGGTATTGATCATATATACTTAGTATAGAGACTGAAAAATGGAGGTTAAAACCTTAGAAAAACTTATATTTAGGTATAGGAACGATGCCCTAGGTGAAGAACCCAGAAACTGGCTGAATTACACATTCGGTAGGAGTCTCGGCAGCTAACGAAAATCCCCAGAATTTCATGCTCTATGGACTTTCTACAGAGTCTTGGTAGGAGACCTACCGAAAAGCTCGGTAGGACACTCGGCAGATACCGATGTCCAAATGGAGCCAAATTTTAGGGAAGGATCCCTAGTTGAATTGTACACATGCCTATGTAGTTGGTTTGTGTGCAAAAGATGTAGATTTGGTCGAATCTTGAAAAATATAGAAGAAGGTCCTAAATTCAGGATTATCGGACTTTTTTGGATGAAATATGAGGTGACATCAACTCTAACGATTTGGATATGAGTATAGGACTATAAGATAAGATCAGAATGATTAGAAACGATTACGTAGGATTTGATTTGTTTGAGTGCTGCTTATGGCATCCAATGTTTGACTTATCTTGGACCTGTGTTTGACTATGATGATATTGGCTTGTATGTCGTGTGAGGGTGCTGTGAGTATCCATATCTATGATTGTTGTTTGTGATCGAATGACTTGTATGAATTGTGTTATGATCTTGAATGAGTGTTATTCCACCATGGGTGAAAGTCTCTAAAGGAAAGGTATGGTATGGGTGTATTCCACGGTGGGTGAAAGTCCCTAAAAGAAAGGTTTTTACAGGTGTATTTCCACCTTGGGTGCAAGTCCCTAAAGGAAAGGTCTGGTTATAGGTGTGCTTCAACCGTGGGTGCAAGTCCTTAAATAGAATGTGAGTATATTGGTGTATTCCACTGTGAGTGAAAGTCTCTCAAGGAATAAGAATGATGACATTCCTCCGTGGGTGCAAGTCCATAAAAGAATGGGTTACTGATACAGGTGTGTTTCCATCGTGGGTGTAAGTCTCTAAAGGAATGGTACAGGTGGCTTCCTCCGTGGGTGAAAGTCCCTAAGAGAATGGTGTGTTACTGGTGTATTCCACTGTGAGTGAAAGTCTTAAGGAATAGGAATGGTGGTTTCTACTGTAGGTGCAAGTCCCTAAAATGATGGATTGTATGGTCGTGAGTTGGATTGAACATGTGATTGGGCTAGGCCTGATTACCCCCTTCATTGCATTGCACTTCATATTTGCATCATACACTTGCATTACATTGCACATGATGATTGAGTGACTGTGGTGCATTATCATTGGTAACTTGCTTGAATTGATTGTGATTGTAATTGGGTCACATTGGTCGTAGCAAGGTATGACCTTATGGATGTTTGGTCGTAGCATGGTAGGACCATGTGATTAATTGGCCGTAGCATGGTGGGACCATGTGGTTGTGTGTAAGTATAGTGAGACTATGTGTATGACATGTGATATGTGTTTATGTGAATTTTTGTTGTAGCATTGTGGGACCGTGTGGTGTTTGATTGTGAACATAGTGTTACTATGTATCTGTTATGTAATATGTGTTTATGTGGTTGATTGGCTGTAGCATGGTGGGACCGTGTGGTGTGGTTTGTAAACATAGTGAGACTATGTGATTGATATGATATTGTTGTGGTGTGGTGTTTGATTGTGAACATAGTGTTACTAGGCTTCGGCTGATCCTTAACTCTACAGGAAGTCTGTTCGTTTGATGTGCCGGTTTAGAGAAGAGATCCCTTTGATTTTAGATACCTGATTTTTATGATGGTGTATACTTGGTTTTTAATTAATTTGGTTCGACCCAGTGTGGGCAGAAACATGTAACAGAGATTATGTTTACTTTATTTGTGGGTTATAGCTCGACATGTTTTTAGTTGAGCTATGGTTTGGTTTTATTTATATGAGACTTTCGTTTTTGATTATATTGTTGAGACTCTGATTCAACCACAATTGGGTTGATTATGTGGCTGGTTATTGATGTGAGTCAAATAATAATTAACCACTCGTAATACTATGAATCCTTATAGGATAGGGCTATTTTGAGGGTGTCGAACTTCAAGGACTGAATGGGTTTAAAGTTTGTTAAATTTACCAGATTAAATCTAAATAAAATTAATTAGAAAAAGAATTTTAATTATCTACTTTAAAAATCAAGTAAACTAATCTAAAATCTAAAAATCACGTTAAACTAATGTAAAAAGGAATTAATCAATTAGGAAAAGAGCAGAATATTTATGATCCCTCTAACCCTTTTATTATGGTAATATCATGAATTTTTAGGTATTAATTCACTGTTAAAAACAGACTTGTGTGGCTACAAGTACACACAACATCCTAAAAGGGTATTATGCTAAGAATAAGCATAGCCTATTTGTCAATTTCTCTAGGCATAAGCTATCAAATCCTTAGGCATAAATTACATTATCATATGAGATAATGATAACCCATCTTTGGTTGGCACGGACTGTCTACCTACACTAACTAATCTACTTGTAGTACAACCCGTATTCCCTAGGCATGGCCTATGAAGTCCGTTATACTCATCATGTCATTAGGCACTATTGCATGATTAGTATTCCTATAATCACAGAAAACAAAAACACTTGGGTTCAATCCTAACAAAACTAACAGCTGATTATTCTATTAGGTTGATTATTAAACATTAAATTCGATTCTATAAATCCTCTTAATCATGCAATCAATCAACAGTTAATTAAAGAACCTAAAAATAACATGAATTTAAACCATAATAAAGGATTAGAGTTTGCATCAATACTCCATAAGGGAGTTAGCTACTTATGGACATCGGATCCTCAACAAGGTTGTGAAAGATCATCCCCATGCATAGCATACGCCCCAGTAAGCAATCAAAACGAAGAACGACGAAGAACGTGAAGAATAGTGTGAAGAACACGTGAATCCCACTTTAATTCAAACTCTAAAATCGTTCCTAATGATCTAAACGACCCACATAGTCTTAAATTACATGTCATTTCTAATCTAATAATTATCCAAAAGAAAATAGAAGACAATCACATTCGGACTCAAATTCCTAAACAAACACGCAACTGCT
>JAUPMG010000001.1:10724238-10737316 GCA_031762675.1 Pachysandra terminalis | reverse complement strand
AGATGTGTGAATTGTACAGTGGAACATGTATTCAGAGAAGCCAATGCTGCTGCTGACTTAATGGCATCATACTCAGAGAAAATGGATAGTGTCTACAAATTTGATTCTGGAAATTTGCCTTTAAGTCTTCAGGAGGTACTTGGGAATTATCTAAGGGGAGCTCCTCAGATTAGGAGGCTGAATTGAAATTAGAGTATGAATTGGACTGTTGGGGATTGGATAGCAGAGGAGAGAAAGAATGAGGTACACTGTCCGCTATGTGTTGGTAGTTGATGGTGAAAGGAGGATGCTGTTGTACTTGCTGAGATACATGGAAAATGTTGTACTGTGATACCCTGTTCAGAAACAGGGTATATCAGTACCTTAATTGTGTTGCTACTGTGGTGGTTCTTCTATGGTCTGGGTTGGAATGCTACTGGTTTTAAGTTGATGTTACCGCCCAGAATTGTTTTGGTGCTGTTATAATTGGGGTTATTACAGTTGCTGAACTCAAATACTGAATTCAGACGATGCTGAGTACACTCACTGGGCAGTCTGGCAGATCACTAATGATTTGCTACTGGGATGATGGCTGGATTGGGTGTTGGGATGTCTCCTGCTGGGCTAAGTTGAAGCAATGCTTGGTGCTGTTTGGCCTGATGTTGTTGTGGGTGATTGATTGGTGGTGTAGTGAAGATATACACTGGGTATATCAGTACCTTAATTGTGCTGCTACTGTGGTGGTTCTTTTATGGTCTGGGTTGGAATGCTTCTGGTTTGTTTAGCTAGCTGGTGTTGCTGCCCAGAAATGGTATGGTGCTGATATAATTGGGGTTATTAGTTGCTGAACCCAGAGGCTGAATTCAGATGATGCTGAGTACACTTACTGGGCAATTTGGCAGATCACTAATCTGCTGGGATGATGGTTGGATTGCGTGGTGGGTTGTCTTCTGCTGGGCTAAGTTGAATCATTGCTTGTTGCTGTTTGGCCTGATGCTGTTGTGGGTGATTGATTGGTGGTGTAGAGAAGATTTACACTGGTATAAGCTGGAACTATGTGTTGCTGCTATGCAATGCTGCACAAGGATACTCTAACACTAGTATACCTGTATACTTTGGTGTTTCTGCTGATATGGTGGATGATGTGGCTTGCTGCTGGTGTATGGATGATGGATGGTGTACTTGACTGTATGATGGATGTCTAAACAAGTAGGTGTGCTGGAGGAGTGCCTCTTGCTGGGTGTTGCTGCAGTTGATATACACTGGGTGTAGTGCTGCTGTTGAACTGCTTTGGAGAGTGGGGTGGCTAGCTGCTGATGTATGACTGAGATGTGCCGTATGTTGGAGTGTGGTATTGTTGATACTTGCTGTGATTGTTCTCTTATATTTTCTGAGGGTACTACTAGATAGGTGAAGATGTTTAGTGATTCATATGTAGAATGAATGGTTGTGTTAGAATACAACTTAGATGGTTGAACACATTGTGTTTGATTTGGTGTGCTTACATGCACATGTAAGGTGTGACAAAATGTATTATATTTGTTGATGAAATAAAATATTACTTACCTTTCCAAAAAAAAAAATGATTTATACCTTCATCACCTAATTTGTAATAGTAGTATCTACTGGTTTATTTCTTCTTTAATTTTAAGTAGTTAATATAGATGGCATCGGTATTACATAATGGTCCATGCTTATTTCTGAACCAGAAAGAGCAGACGACTCTATTTCTAATCAATTTGATGCTTAGTTTGTCCTTAAAAGATTTGAAATTTAAGGTATGGATCTGATTTCACAAAATTTTCATTGTAGTGCATGAAGTTGTTTCCTAAATTTATTAGTAAAAGGTTTATTAGGAAAAGAAAGAAGGATTCAAGAAAAAGAGACAGAAGACAAGGGAAAACAATAGAAGTGAGTTAGGTAAGGTCCAAGCTAGAACAGAAGAAAACAATTACAAGGGTATCTTTGTCCCACATGGCTTCTTCGAGCATGCTCCTCCTTTGGAAATTGAGTCAACAATGGAATTCATTGATCTTATACAAGAGTTTTCCTTGATTTGTAATTTACTTTGTGCTCCAATCTATCATATTAATTGAGTCTCTTCAATTTATGACATCAGCAAAATCAAGCAGGCCGTTAGTCCTAGAATCAGATCCAAATCTTTGTGTCTATTAGATTGATTCATCAACTAAACCTGAATAAGCATTTATGGCCATGTCCTCATATCATTGAAGTTACATGATCCATAATTGCCCAAGGTTCGTAATTGAGCTTGCCTTGAAGTTAGCTCCATCTCAACCAAAGAAGGGGAATTTCAATGCCCAAGGTCCTCAATTGGAGTTCTCTATTTTATCAACAATCAGAACAAATGGAGAGCTGTTGGGAGAAAATTCCATATAATGTCCATCTCTATCACTACCTTGAAGGGATGTGTGCTAGATTCTCCTGTTTAACATTGATGTAGTATCTTTATGAAGTTTTCATGAATTCTTGTACATAAATGAATAGTCATAACATTTGAGACTGTAGTTGTTCCCTAACTCATTTCTATGCTCCAGGATTGATTTTTCTAATTGCTCCAGTGTGCTGATCTCTTGCCTCATTCATATTTTCTTGTCATTGGATTCTCATTCATTTTATAGGAATTTAAGAGGGAAACAAGGTTTACATCAAAATGTCCAGCTAACGAGATCATCAACAAGATTGAAGAAGCTGCAAAGCCTCTTGGCTTTGATGTTCACAAAAAAAATTACAAGGTGATAAACACAAGCCCTATACTTTGCCATCAATCGGCACTTTGTGTTAAAATATTTAATGAGTTACTTTTAAATCTGTTGGTTGCAATAAAAGGTTCTCTTTTCTCTCAGATGAGGCTAGAAAATATAAAAGCGGGCAGAAAGGGAAACCTTAATGTTGCTACGGAGGTACTTGAAAATATTGTCGGATTAACTGGTATTACAGATTCAATTCGTTTCTCAAACTTTACTTAGAATCTTCTCCATTTAATTAGGTATTTCAAGTGGCACCTTCTCTTCACATGGTTGAGGTGCGGAAAGCAAAAGGAGACACTCTAGAATTTCACAAGGTAGCCTTTTCCTATGCCTTTTTGAAACATTGGCTTAAATAATGGTATAAAGTTCAACCTGATGAAGTATTGAAACTTTTTCTTTGGTTAGCTATTACATCAGGGATTTCTTGAATTAATGCATCTGTTTCCCCCCAAAACTAGTCTTCTTATGTTCTAAACCATCTTCGGCTCCTGAAGAAAACCAGCTAAAATGGAACCTATTAATACAGTACTAATTCAATTCCTAAATAAAAGTAAAATCAAATATTTTATGTTACTTATAATGGAATACCAACTGAATTAGAAATCCACAATGGAACTACAAACTAACGGGATTGGTAATGCACAGTGGCAGAGCCCCCACCCCACATACACACACAATATAGTGTTGTGCTACTCCACTCACCTTGAGTGGAGTGGTGCTACACTGTAGCCCCCCCAGTTTTTTTTTTTTTTTTTTTTTTTTTAAACTTTACGGTGTTACAGTTTTTAAAATTAGTTATGTTATAAATTTTTTAAAATTACAGATTGATACGCATTTCTTTTATATAAAGCAGTTTTAGATTTCTAAATTATAGTATTATACATATATTTTCATATAATTACAGTTTTACACCTATTTATGTTGATATATATATATATGTGTGTGTGTGTGTGTGTGTGTGTGTGTGTGTGTGTGTGTTACACATGAATTTATATTTTTCTGTATATAACCTATCATTTTCTTCTCCTTTTTTTTTTTAGTCCTTTTACATGAAGTCTTATACATCTATATTTTTAATTTTTTGAGTAATAGATATATTTGTGTGTGTGTGTGTGTGTATATATATATATATATATTATATAATCATATTTCATAGTTGTATCCTTACATTTTAAAAATCCATTTGCAACCATATTCTTGTAATTAAAAGCCTCAATGTCGTTACTTTAAAAAATAAATGTAATAAAGCACCCTTGTTCTCAATCAATTTCACATATTAAAATTAAATAATATTCACATAAATAAGATTTTTATTATTAGTCTTATTTTTTATATTTAAAGATTATTACAAGAAAGACTCCGTACTTTTAAAAACTGCTAAAAAGCAACTAGCTAAAAGCTTGAAAATTTTATAGATACCTAAAAAAATTACTTAGCTGAAACGCATTGTTTTTCTATTTCTTTTTTCTTGTGAGTTTGCATAGTGTTATGCATTGTTTCCTAGCATCCCATTTAGGGGTTCTTTTTCATTTTTTCCCCATGTGCAATGCTTTTGGCGCTGAAACTTGGATATGTGATTTGTTATATTGAAGGACACATATATAAGTTAGGTTTGTCAAATCAATGTAACCATGCATAAAATATACTGATCATATAGTCTAGTTGTATTCTTAGAATTT
Organism: Pachysandra terminalis; assembly: GCA_031762675.1. Classification (NCBI taxonomy): domain Eukaryota; kingdom Viridiplantae; phylum Streptophyta; class Magnoliopsida; order Buxales; family Buxaceae; genus Pachysandra; species Pachysandra terminalis. The sequence continues at coordinate 10,732,887 of JAUPMG010000001.1, read as the reverse complement.
TATTAACTTAGAAAACCTAATTAGATAGTGTTCTCGCCGAATTCCTCGGTCGCCTCTCTGGCTGAGCAATGATTTGGGTTGTGTGCGGGTGTGCCTAGACACTACTATAGTCCGGGTGTGAGGGTTCAGCTTTTGACCCCAGGCACCTGTTCACATTGACTAAACCAAGTTGGTCTGACAATCGATCCCGTGATCGGTCAACAAAATGCGTCTGACATAGGTGATTGACAAAGGTTGGGGTTCTTCCATTGTGATGAGTTCGTCTGATCCTTTAGATTATGTGAATATAACTCCAATTAGAAACAAACATCAAATTTACTACCAACTGTCTTATCTTCAACCAAGAATATATTCATGAACGAAAATCAAAGACATTGATGATTAACATAAACAAAATAAACAAATAAGAAGTACAAAGAAGATTGATGAACCAACAATGGTTATCTTAGCGGCCGTGACCCACTGGCTGGCTGGATTAATGACCGAGGATTGAGAGCTGCTTCTCGGTGGAGATAATGAAATCTTGACTTAGACTGAGAGCAGCAGACTTTGATCGGATTGATTGGTGAGCAAAGGGGCTTGATCCATCGACCGTGACCCATTGGTATATTGGAAGAGCATCCAATGTTGAGAGCAATGACTCTTTGGGAAAAAGTGGCTGGTGAGCGAGTGAGAACTCAGGCATAGGGGCTTGTTCCAACAACCGTGACCCACTGGTATGTTGGAAGAGCATCACTCTTGGGAAAAAGTGGCTGGTGAGCGAGAGAGAAATCAGGCACTGGTGTTGCAATGGAAGCAACGAAGATGATAAATGACCGTGGGGGTCTAGGCAGTGTTATGCTGGTTGAGTGTTGATTTTGCTAGGGCTATTAGAGTAGGATCTCTTTAGGTATTTGTAACCCTCTTCGATTGATTAATCAACCGTTCCCACTCCTTCAATGTGCAAGCTTGGGTTGATTGTGGCCTTTTCATGATCACATTCTTTCTCGGTTTGACACTTGGACCATTGGGGATGGCACACTTACTAGGGCTTCCTTGCTCCATGTGTCTCTTCTGTATTGATTGATCTTGATATGCAAATATTCGTACAAACAGATAGATTTCAAATTGATAATTTTTTTCAAACCCCAATTTTTATTTTTATAGTGAATTCCACTTCCAACACTAAGTTTCAATCCCAAAACATTTTCCACATGGCAAAAATGGTTCTCCTAAACCTGATATTTTTCTCGTATGGAACTTTAAAAATGTTACAATTGAAATATAAAATGACAATTTATCATGCATGTACTAGTGATGTTTATTTATGCAGTATATTATTCACATGGTCTATCTAGGGGGTCCTCTATCAACTAAACAGACTGAATTGTTCTCATAATTTCTCAATGTCTAAATAGCTCAAATTGATGGGGCACACTACAGTACTTTTGCTGTTTTCTGATTTAATAAGGCCCCCCCAAGAAAACGTTCCGGGCTCCACTCCTGGTGATGCATTCCATATCATCCAACTTAATAATGAAAGCGACCTGATAGATTTAAGTATAACAGTCCCCTCTCCCACAAAGGTGGTTTACTGAATCTGACACCAGATACACATCTTATATGTTTTCAATAAGATTTGGTCATGTCTTGTATTGGGCTCGTGGTCCAACAGTTGCTTTCTGGACTTTGAATTGCATCTGGGTTTAATGAGTCAACCTCAGCCAAGTTTTTGGGCAATATTCCAACCTGAAAACTGAAAAAACTGGGTGTGTTGGGAAAGTTGTCAGGTCCTGATTGGGCTTGATATCAACTTGAATCCAGTTCATATGGCATTAACCTGACCTGAGGCATATTAAAATGGGTAGCACAGACCTGGCTCACAGGTCAATTACCATTCTTTCCCACCAAAACATTTGAAAAAGAAATGAGCAATTAGAGCAGAGGTTGGGTTTTCTTTTTTTTCGTTGGTGATTTGGTCAACTATATGCATTAGATGGGTTATTACTCAATCTATCATACTCCTGATATCCAATTATTCAGGGTAGAGAAATGCATAAGTTTTATTTGTTGTTTTACACTAAATAGACCTTAATGCTTTATTTACTTATTTATTTATTTATTTTTTTATGGTTAAAGAATGTTTTCTAAGCTTAGGAATTTTTGTTTCAGAACCCAATCAAATATGGCCTTAGTGAAGTTTATACCCATATCCCAACAAGCTATTATTTGAGGAGCTGAACTGGCCTGTTTCTCAACTAGGCACAAAATTAAAAATCCAAGTCTATCATCCATCACGCACAATTTGCATCATGACTCTAGTAATCAGAGTGGACTTAATCAAGAATCTTTTTCTCAACTAGTGAGGGTCGGCAGCTTAAATCCTGCTCTTCCTTTCCAACCTAGCTTGATATAAAGGATTCATTATTACGGAATTTAATGAAGTTCCACACTGGTTGCTATCCTGATACACCTTCCATCTGGGCTTACGGCTTGTAGTAAGAAACTGGGTGGAGTATGTCGTTTGATTGGGTAATGTTTAGCCTTTGTGAAGTATAGTTACCTCTTATTTCATAGGGAAACTGGTGGGACTTTTTAATTAAAAGAGGGCCTCATCCTTATTGGGTGGATCCTTTTGGTCTCAATTATAACATATTTAACTTAAAATTTATTGCTTTATTTCCTCATGAAGCACTCTCAATAGTCTTGACAACCTGATTATGTTACATAAAACTGAATGAACAGATACTTCATATCAAGCTGTCTTTGTTGAAAAATTCAAATGGTATTCTAATTCTTTTTCTCTTCTATTAGTTGTCTATATTATTATTATTTTTTTTTTTGTAGTTCTATAAAAACTTATCCACCCGTCTCAAGGATGTCGTTTGGAAAACCGAAGAGGACATGCAAGATGTAAACAAAGGGTAATGTGGGGTGTGAAGAAGGATAATATTCACTTATTTTTCAAGGTACCTCATGAGATGTTTTGATGTTGCTTTATTCTTCTTTTCTTCTTCTTCTCCTCCTTTTTTTTTTTTGTTTGTTTGTTTTTTGTTCCCCCCCCTTCTTTGAAGACCATTTTCTCCTCTTTAGAACGTGGCTCCATTATTTTTTATGGTTATTATGATGGAAAGCATAGGTTGATTTGCAATAGGACCCCTTGTTTGTATATTTTGTAACCTTGGATTATAATTTCATTAATAAAAAATGAATGATAAAAAAGAAAAGTATTTTTTTTGTAGAATATTCTTTTGTTCTTTTCTTTTTATTTATTTTTTTCTTCTTCTTCTTTTGGCTGTTCCCAAGTCCTGAGATACACAAAAAATTACAGTTTCTTTGAATTCTGACCAGGAGTTTCCTTGAGATTACATGAGAGCAGTTTCCAACCACAAGTTTGAAATCTTATTACAAAATTGATTATTGCTTATGTAGAATAGACTTATTGTATTTATACCTTGTCTTAAACTCACATTTGCTTTAACAGAAACAAATCAGTGCTATCATACTAATTGTGAAAGTTTGAACTTTTTGAGAAGATAAACTGAAATTTACCAAGTGTTTTTGTATGTACACATAACACTTTATCAGAAGTAGTTAAGAGTCAACAGCATGAAGATTGTTCTGGTGTGATATATGTGTTCTGCTTGATGAAGTGATTATTTGGCCAATTCAGACTGCCATCCTCACTTGATCCTTTGGATAAGGCAAACAGATAATACTTTTATCTGAATAGGCCCCATGTATACTTACATAACATATTTTGTCATATTTAATGCTAGTCATGATTTGTTTAATACTTTTTTTTAAGTTATAAACAAGAAAGTTGGATTTAGGAGATGTCCTTTTGTCATTTTGCAATTATATTTTAGTATAATATTAATTATTAATATAAATATTTTCTAATATAATTTAGGAAATATTATTAAAATATATAGGATAACATATAATTTAGCTTTAAAATAAAATGCTTGAAATTTTCGCTTTTGTAGGCGCCTTTTGGGGCAAGGCAATATACATGGCAAAGAGAAGCCTATGGGTCCGTTAGATGTGGTTAAGGAAAGTAGATCTACGTGGAGGCCAAAATAGTAGCACAAAAGTCTTTCTTACAGAATTGCTTAAATCGGGTTGGAGATGGTGGGTCAATAAGGTGTTGTAGGTAGGCAATGACAAAAAAAAAAAAAAAAATGGCAATGAAAATATACAAATTAGTAGTGAAAGTGATAAAACTCCTACTTTGACCGATGAAAAGGACTTCTTATTTAGAGATTTCTAGTAAAGAAAATCTATAAATCTGGTGTTCTGTAATCTCAAAGCCTAAGGAGCTTGGCTCAAGGCTAAGGCTGCGTTTGGCCAGTTTGTGCTTATGGATAAGCACTCATTGGATAAGTTGCTTAATGAGAGCACTTATCAATTGTAACAATATATTTATTCAAGTGTTTATAAAAGTTTAGGGGTAAAATAGGTATTATAAAAATATTATTAAAGTTTAAAAATAATATTTATTTAAGTGCTTATGAAAGTTTAGGGGTAAAATAAGTATTTTAAAAATATTACTAAAGTAGCTTTCTTCTAGTGCTTATGGGTAAGCATTTACACATAAACGCTACCAAACACATTTAATTTTAAAAAGTTCTTATATAAGCTATAAGCTACAATAAGTACTTATTAAGTTTGAGTGAGAGGAGGGCTTTTTCTCTACTAAAGTCCTGTGTTCAAAGCAGTGTTTAAAAACTCGGACAGGGCTGATAACTCGGAAGTCTACATGAGTAACTCGGTAACTCGGTCCTAGTTACCAATTTGTCAGTACAAAGTATATTAATATATTAAAAATATAATAAAAATAAAGAAAAATGAGAAAAATCATAAAAAATGCAGAAAATTTAAATACAAAAATATAATAATATATTAAAATATAATAAAAATATGAGAAAAATCATAAAAAATGCAAAAAAGTCAGAGATCAAATTCATGATATATTTAAATAATTTATGAATAACCTATTATGATTAATAATAACAATCTTTTATAATTTAAGACTAATCCATAAAAGTCTATAATATAGTAATCGATTGAAAAGAAAATTTTTAAAAAAATCGTTGGAAAGTTGTGAGCTTTTGAAAATAAATAATAATAAAATAGTTGAAATAAAAAAAAATAACAATCGTTGAAAATCGAAAATGCGAAGTGACATGTTGAAAAGAAAAAAAATAGGTGAAATAAAAAATATTAATAATTGAAAGAAAATAATGGTGAAGTGGTGAACTGTTGAAAAGGAAAAAAAAAATAGTTAAATAAAAAACAGTCATTGAAAAAAAAAATTGTTGAAATAAATCGAGTGAAAAGAGAGCATAAAAAAATAGTTGAAATAAAAAAGAAAAGATTATTAATCTTTGAAAACAAGAGGAAAAAAAAAACGTGGTGAAGACATTAAGTTGTGAAAGTTTGAACAGAAAATAAAAAAAAATATTTAAAAACGGTATTAGTCATTGAAAACAGAAAAATAAAAAAGAGAAGCAGTGCGTGTAAACCTTCTCTTGAGACTTGAGAGTTTCAAATCTGTTGAATTCTTTGTGTTACGATCTTATATGTTAAGTATTTAACCGAATGAGTTTCCACAAGTCCTAGGGTTTTTGGAACAACGGTTTGTATCCTAACAAATGGTATCAGAGCAGGCACCACGTAACGGGTTCGAGTCACGGAAAGGGCGACTTATAGGCTGGATTAAAATACCTTGATATTATGTATGGACATGGTGTTAAGTCATTGAATACTGATAGGTGAGTGGAGCCGCTAATAAGGAAATGGCTGCCATCGGGTCAGTGTCGATAGAGTGGGTTGCCGTATATGTCGGCTCGGAAGTGTTGTAGAATGGTACGATCCTATATGTTAAGTATTTAACCAAATGAGTTTCCACAAGTCCTAGGGGCTTTTGGAACAACGGTTTGGATCCTAACACTTTGAATTTGAACTTGAAAGCTTCAGACAACAAAGACTCTCACAAGGCCAAAAAACAATTAAGATTTTTTTGTTTGTTTAAGCTTTTTATTAAAGTGTATAATTAAGATAATTAAAAAGGGTAATTTTGTCTTAAAACGTAATTAATCGGACGAGTCAGCCAAAAACTTGGCCGAGTTTTACACGTAACTCAACCGAGTTTTTCGGTGACTAGCTGGTTAACTGCTCATTGATTTTTAGGATGAGTTAACCAGCCAAACTATTTATCTGAGTAACTCGACTAAGTTTTCCAAGTTACTCGTGAGTTTTTAAACACTGGGCGAATGGTTCTTGCCTAGACCACCCATGGCTTTGTATAAATATGGAGAAGCCAGAAGCCATAGATACACTCGTCACTTTCTCATCTATCCTTTTGCAACTCTTTCTATAATGAGAGAGATACAAAAGAGAGTTATTCTCTGTATCTATGACACTCGTCACTATCTCATCTATCCTTTTTTTTGTAACTCTTTCTATAATGAGGAAGATACAAAAGAGGGTTAGACTCTGTAACCGTCATTTTAATGGGAGAGAACATGTCGCTCTTATTTTCGACTCTCTGTAACACACATCATAAGGAGAGAGAACCACTAATTCATTAATATTTGGAACAACGTATTTTTGATCGATCATAGTAATGTCATATTTCATTTCTTGACATCATGATTTGACTCACCAACAGTCTATTTGTCGGTTATTTGGTTGGTGTGTTAGGCTCAAACAGACTATACGTCTTTGGCAGCCACACTTTAAGGAGCGAGTAAGCCCCCTTAAAGAGGCCTCCTTAAAGTGGGTTTCCACTTTTGATTCATACAAATTAAACATGGGATGATAAGTTATTTAATATGTAATCAAGATTCATCAATAAAAGTAATTGGTCAAATGTCTTAAGTCAAAGTGATTCTTTTTAGATTGAGTTGTGTCATGTCAAGTACTTACGTCGAGCATTGGTGCTACAACTTCATCTGACATAACATGTCAAAATACGCTAAACAAGAACTCGCTGGGCTCAAATTGCAAAAGAAAAGAGTCCGAGAGTAGTATGGCTTAACGAAGCCTAGGAGGATTTTAGGGCGGGTTCCTATCCCATTTACACCCTCCCCGAACAACCCCCTTGGGCCCCTTGGCCGAAGGGCTTGGAAGGGGATCGATAACTCCTCAATGTAGGGATTCCTTTATCTCTGGATTTTGATCATTTTCAGAATTATTTTTAGCAGTTTTTCTTTTTACGCCGGTATTTTTATTATGTTGTGATTTTTCTTGTCAGAAGTTCCTGTTTGGCTCAAAATGGTTAAAACTTGTCACTTACGTCAATTGAATGACAGTGATGTTGACATTACAAAAGACCTCCACGTCATCGTAGTGATGTTGACATTTTATATTTGCAAGTACTTCGAGATACACTTCAGTCTTCAATTTTAAACATAACTAGATGATTCTAGTACTCTCTTTATACAACTAAGTTGATTGAATGAAAAGATTGAACAATCAATCTTTATTCTTCTACCATCTTCCTTCACCCCCATTATATCTCGAGTCAAATAGCTAAGATTTATATCGTGATTTAGGCATTGTTGTCTTGTAATCTTGAGAAAAAAAAAAGATGTTGGTGGGATTTTGGTGAATAATATCCATATAGATCGAAGATGTTAGCATGTTCTCTCATGTGTCACAAGATTAGGGTAATCAGATTCGACTTAGGTCTAAACCCTTATGATATAGCCATTCTTGAGATGTTGCTTTAACTAAGAATGGGAGAGTGGGTCGAGAAGTCATGGAAGGTAGGCTGTGGTTATGAACCGATGAAGGGAGACATTCAAGTCCGGATCGATGCCTCCTCAAGAGTTACTTGTAAGTCTTCTCAACTACTCTATCTCTCTATCTCTCTATCTCTCAAGTATGCCAGAGAATCTCTATGAAGATCTCTTAAGTCTAAAGCTAAGTGTGGAGTATAACGAGAACTGACGATAGTCTTCTCACTCAAACACTTGTTCTCTATTTTGACCTAAGCCTTCTAGGTTTCTATGTTAAGAGAATCTCTAGGATGATGACACGTGTCACCATTCTTCTCACTTGTAACTGTAATGCATGAATTCTTCTCATTAACATGGTAACAAGCACATTAATATATATATATATATATATAATTGTTGCATTAATGTTTGTTGTAACGGTCAATTTAATGATCTCTCACAAATGGTAATTCATTAATTGCAACTCAAGAGGCATCATCTTGTCGTTGCTCGACTTCTTCAAGCCGTTTGTCGACGTGTTGACGTTTGGCTCGACCGCTGCCGATACCCTTGCCCATGTCTGCCACACCTTAAGGATGTTAGAACCCCCCACCGTGATGGGCTCTCGCCCAGGACAGAGATCTCCTCTCCGACGAACTACAAATCACATACACATAATTAGTCAATTGCTAAACCAATTATTCATAAGTTAGTTGTGATGTGTCAGGTACGATTCTCAATTTGTCCATCTTATTGTATGTCGGGGATTCATTTATACAAATATTGGGCATCTCAGGACCTCCAGAGGTCAAAAATGGGCCCTGACATGAACAGGTGTGCTAAGCTATCACGCTGCCTGTCACGCTTCGAATCCCGGTGACTCATATCCCAAGGTGGAAAGGCACGGATCACGAGGTATGACCTTCGGGATCTATTGCTAGAC
>JAUPMG010000001.1:10706222-10718027 GCA_031762675.1 Pachysandra terminalis | reverse complement strand
CCCGAGGGCATTAAAGTAGCCATAAATGATGATGATTTTTCAACTATATTTGCTGATATTGAAGGTCCAGGTATGTGACTTTCTTGTAGTTTTTATCATCCAGGAACATTGTTGGGAGGCTATTTTGTACTAAATGGAAAACCTTGGTCTTGCAGCTGGAACTCCATATGAAAATGGTGTTTTCCGCATGAAGTTGATATTGTCTCGTGATTTTCCACATTCCCCTCCCAAAGGTGTGTAGTACTATTCCACATTGATACTCAAGTAAGGAATGACATGTAACTGCGTCTTGTTCATGGTAATTAGGATCTTCCACGTTAATGTTCATTAACGGGATGTATATATCTTGTTTACTAGTAATATGCTCTTTAACTGCCATCACCATGAGTGTGGCACTTGCTATTCAGAATCTTTAATCATTTTAAATTTACCATAAAGGGCTAGAAAAAGTTATGTTTGCAGGTGGAAGTCTACTCTATTTTCTTGATGGGCAAAAGTTTACCTTATCCGTAACTGTGTCTCTCATTTTCTTGGATGATGGGACAAAATATGCTATTGTCTAATATCATCAGGAGATCCTTATCTGATGATAAATGAGGTTGTCAACTAAATATCTGACTATCTAATAGTGACCCACCTTTCCCTTGTTTTTGTTGTGATGACCTGCAAGATATGGGATCTTCATATTTTCTACTCCCTTGAATATAATTGATTGTTATCGAGACATGAAATTTCAATTTCAACCCCTTGCTTAAAGTTTAATCTCTTCACAAGCATTTATTATCCTCTCACACCTTCAATCATTATTATTATAGGTTATTTCCTGACAAAAATCTTCCATCCAAACATTGCAATTAATGGTGAGATATGTGTCAACACACTGAAAAAGGATTGGAACCCAAGTCTTGGATTACGACATGTTCTCCTGGTAAGTTATTTTTGTCATTTACGTTGTCTTATTCTATTTTTGTAATTAGGAGATTTAATTTAGAGCTCCATATTTACATTTTAGAATCACCAATTGCTTCCACACCTTGATATATTTTGGAATGGTCGCTAATCTAACTGTATTATTCTATTTTGTTTGCATATTAAAACAATTGATCGGTACTGAGTTTCTGCTGATGTTAATAGGTAGTGAGGTGTTTACTGATCGAACCATTTCCAGAATCAGCTTTGAATGAACAGGCTGGCAAGATGTTACTTGAAAATTATGAAGAGTATGCCAGGCATGCCAGGTGACCCCTCCTCACAGTTTTTTGCATTGTGATGTATTATTTTGCATAGAAAATGAGAAATACGTAGAATGTGGGACATCTCATTGGTTGTTAAGTTAGACCTTGCCATGGTGTGAACTTGGTTACCAGTCTTCTTTTCTATCTAGAGAGTACTAGGGGTGATCAGTTGTTTCAGAGTTTGGTTTGCCATGCAGTGTCTGTTCTTGATCAACCTGTTTCAAATCACATGGGGTCAATATGTTCTTCACTCATTGTGTGTACAGTTAACATGGAATCTAAAAGGGTAATTACCGTCTATTTGTGGCATAGGATTGACATGTTCAGGTTGATACACATTACCCGATAGGTGTCTTCCCTAAAAATTAATGATTATTACCAGTTATCTGGTGAACTTGACTGGGCTGTGCATTTGGGCCGCCCTGATTAATATTTGTGAATTTATAATCGACATTATTTGGTAATTGAGGCACGAAAGAAATACTTCACAGGGTTAACATGTTCGGTTTGAGACACCTCACCTGATCAATGTTTTAAATGTCGATGTTGCTGGTCATGTTACCAAGACTGGCCAGGGAGTGGCGATATGGGGAAAAAAGGGGAAACCTTGGGAAACCAAAGTTTCAAAAAAATTTGAAATTTTCCCCCATGTCGCTCAACATGTCGCCGACATCAGGGAAAATCGACATATAGCGATTTATCCTAACATTTTGTGTAGCAAGGGTTGTAAATGGCGACATGTCGCCGACATTTAGAACCCTGCACCTGATTGGTGTATTCCCTAAAAATTGCTGTAAAGTTTACTAATAATCTGGTGAACATGACGTGTATTTGGATCCTAATGAATATGTTTATGGATTTATATCTGACATTGATTGTTAATTAAGCTGTGATATTATACTTTCTGGCTTTCATACACAGGCTTTATACTTCGATTCATGCTCTAAAGCCGAAACAAAAGTACAAGACAGGAGCCATCTCTGAGTCAACTACTGCGCTCAACGTCGACCAAACAAACACTGCAGCGCTAAACATTGACCAGAAGAGTACAGTGTCCAATGTTCAGGTTCAAATGCTGTCTCCATTGGTTGCATCAACAACATTTTCTAAAGGAGGGACGACAAATGGTCAGGATCAACCAGCGGTTGGTGCTGCCGTGACCGGGACATTACTTGGCGGGTCAGCGGCAGCACAGAAGAGGGAATCTGGGTTGGTGAAAGCTCAGGGAGACAAGAAGAAGATGGATGCCAGAAAGAAAAGCTTGAAGAGGTTATAGCAGAATTCTTACTTGTGGCTAACAGGGTCCTTGATTAAATGTGAAAAAGAAAGCGGAAGGTACATACAGTGAATACCCACTTTGCCAAAGGGATAATTACTCTCTTTGTGCAATTCTTCATTGATCTTGATTTAAGAGTAATATTAATATTATTATTTGACACCCGCTTAAATGGCTTGGCGCCTCGAATCTTTTTGTCTGTACTTTTCTTTCTAGTTCCTTCAATTATTTCTTTTCTCTTCAAAAAGTCGAAAAGTCAAGGTCGTCCTTCTTAAACTCAGTTCGGTGATAGCAAACTTTTTTCACCTCAAATCTTTGTCTTTATTACAAGCCCAATTTTGGGAATTGGCCAAAATCAGGGTTTCCAGGATTATTGTTCTTTCAAAGAGGGCTTATTGGTCAAGGAACGGCCGATTCAACATCTAGGCGGATCCCCGTCTGATTGATGCCCTACCTTAAGAGTTTAGAGAGTCGGTTTTCCTCCCTCTACAGGTGTAAATTGGGCCTGTTAAATCGAAACCGAACTGACCCAAGCCGATTTTGGTTCGGTTTGGGTTGGGTTTGTAGATATTTGGTTTGGTTTGGTTTTGGTTTTGAAATTATAAAATCAAAATAGATCGGTTTGGTTTTTGGTTGAAGTCTCGATTAAACCGAACCAAACCGAAACCCGAACTATAGTGTATATAGTTCTAATCCGAACCAATTTTGACTGAATTATAGTCTATATATGTATTATATATGATATGTTATATATTAAATATTATATCTATATGTATAATTTAATTCTAAAAAACATTATATTAAACCGACCTATCTCGACCCAAATTGAACCGAAACTACAATTTGAGTTGGGTTGGTTTGGGTTTCGGGTTTCCCATTTCAATTTGGTTCGGTTTTCGGGTTGGAAAGTTTGATTCTCAATTCGTTTCGGTTCGGTTTTGGGTTAACCTTTACCAATGTCGGTGTAGATAGTGAAAATGGCATGGAAAATTGTCATGATAATAAGCTACATGACACGTGGCAATGTCACGAATAACCATTTGGGTGTCACCCTTGGTAATGGCTCGAATAAAAGTATCATCTTGATCAAAACATCTCGACCAGATACCCAAAGACGAATGATGTGCTGCTGCCATGAGCATTAAGACTATGTAACTCGTGGGATATACGTGAGGCCTACAATGGTAATGCTCCTTGAGCAGTGATAAGTGAGAATGAGTTCTTCTGATCTTATCACATTCATATGAGCGATATCAATTCATCGACAAAAGCTTCGCATTTATCAAAGAGACGAGTCTCGGTAAACATGCACCTTATGCATTTACGTCTGAAGGGAAAGATAGCCCTAGACGGCATAAATCATCATTTCTGCCTAAGGGAAAGACAAGCTTTATGTTAAGAGATGGAAAGACAACCCTCACATTGCTTTTATGTCTAAAGGGCAAAGAAAGCCCTGAACGACGTAAAACATCATTTCTGCCTAAGGGAAAGACAACCCTTACAGTAAGAGAGGGAAAGACAACCCTTACAGTGCTTTTATGTCTAAGGGGAAAGACAATCCTGGACGGCGTAAAACATCATTTCTGCCTAAGGGAAAGATAACCCTTTGGGTAAGAGAGGAAAAGACAACCCTCACATTGCTTTTACGTCTAAAGGGAAAGACAACCCTGGATGGCGTAAAACATCATTTTTGCCTAAGGGAAAGACAACCCTTAAGATAAGAGAGCGAAAGACAACCCTCACATTACTTTTACATCTAAAGGGAAAGACAACCCTGGACGGCATAAAACATTATTTCTGCTTAAGGGAAAGACATTCCTTGTAGTAAGAGAGGGAAAGGCAACCCTCATATTGATTCGAATTGGATTGTTTTTGTTGGAGTGGTATCGACCAATGGTATGGTCCATTCTTGATTAACTTTTGAGTCTTTAAACTCAGCTAACAAGGTCTCGAGGATAAATCTTCTTCCATATCCTCTAGTGATGGTTCTTTAGATGGGATCATCTATTCAACTTTCTAGGTTGGTGAAGTCGCGATCGGTCCTTGTTGACCGGGGTTTTCCTTTTCTGGGTTACCTTTACCTCTTATCGCTTTATCACTAAGCCACGGTCAACTGACCGATGGATATGGATTCTTCTATTCTCGGTCTGCTGCCGTTGCCATCTCCTTTTCTGTGTCTTAGTCATCTCCTGGATGGGATGTGGAAATTTCAGATTGGTAACTCTGTTCCACGTGTTGTGCTCCATGGGCAGTGGCTTCACCATCCCAGGCATCGAGCGAGCTTCTTCCTCCCCCCACCTAGACCATTTGTTCCATGGTCTTTCATTGGGCCGACACTTGTTACGTTCGTCTGTACGTGCCAAGTCCGTTTAATGACCTCTCTATGACACCTATCACACAATGTTGCTCTCTTCCTCTGGTTTGTATCACGCTCTGAGTATGCTGTCCATGACGGTCTTACCGCAACTTTTCAATATGAGATTCTTCCCTTCACTGGTTCTTGTTCTTGTTCTTCTTCAAGACTTGTCTTTGGACCAACCACCCTGGAGGCTGTCATGTTTATTGACACCCCCGTAGGGAACGGATTGACATCTACCTCCATCACCTCTTTCCACTTCTTTGAGAATTTGAGCAGACCTTTGTTAATATTTTCCTGCGGCATATTTCAAAAAGCAACACAGTTAGCAGTCAAGTGGGTTTTCAAACAATGCCATTTACAATACAGCCCTTTTGTTAATTCCTCAGGTGTAGGAAGTTTATGACCGTCCGGGAGTCTTAAGAACCTATCCTTTAGAAGTTGGTCAAAAATTTCTTCACTTTTAGATACGTCAAATGCTTATCTTCTGTTCTTGTCATAGGTATTCTTTTTGAAATCTTGACTAGGCCTGAGTTCCTCATTTCTTTTTAAGGACGGACATACAGACAGAGTTTTGGCCACTACTTCGGCCAGATCTATTTCGTAGTTTGGGTCCTGATAATAAGCCCAAACGTAGCAGTTTTCCTTTGGCTTTCCTTTTTGAGGAGCAATTCATATTTGGTGACCCTTGAGGATAGCTCAAACAGATCCTCAAACTCCATCCCCTCGAACCTCTTTTGAAGTTCTATAATCAGACCATTTTGAGCCAATTTGATAAATTCGGTCTAAGGGAGGATCAGTTTGCATTTGTTCTTAGCCATTTTGAAGCGTTCTATGAACCTATCAGTCGACTCATTAAGCAATTTTATGAGCCTGGATAGGTCAGCCATTGAACCCTTTGGCTTTGTCCTATAAAACTGAGTACGAAATTTTTCTTCCATCTTAGTCCAACTTTGGATTGAGTTGGGAGCCAAAGTTATGTACCATGTGAAGGCATATCCTGTTAAGGACTTACCAAACAACCTCCACTTATAGTAATCACTGGTCGAGGCTTCTCCACACTGGATAGTAAAACATCCAACGTGTTCTATAGTTAACTGACCATCCACCTCCAAGAACAGAGAGAATTCTAGTATTTTGAATCCCCTAGGAAATTCATACCCGGTCGATCCATTCGGAGTACGACCTTCTATAGAATGGCCTGATCATTCTCTTTCTTGACAAGTGGCCAAGGGCTTCTTAGACCATGTGATAGACCTGATTTCAATCAAGGCCTTTGGCCATAGGATCGGTCATGTCATTGACCTCTTGAAATAGATCATTATCAGTTATATACAGTACGGGTGCCCCTTGACAGATATCCAAATTCCCTTCCTAGGGTTGCCCCCTGGCATTTTTGCCATTTAGCCTAGGTGCCCCCTGACCGCTGCCAATACCGATCATGGTTATGTTTTCATTATAGCCATTTCTTCTCGTGGCTGTGAGTGGATTTTCAATTGGTGGAGGATTAGGTTCCCTCTGATTATTATTGGAAATGGCCGCCACTTGGCCAATATTCTCATTTAGTAATGAAAATAACTGATCAGATTCGGTCATCTACCTCGTGAAGAGGTTGGTCAAAGTTTGGAGCATTGCCTACACCGACCCATTTGGGTCTCCCTTCTGAGGAGCGGGATTAGATGCAGACCCGACTTCATTATGTGTTTCAAGTTTGGATGGATCATGAAACCATTGGTCTCCACCTCCTGCAGGCACTTGCTCATCCATGTCTTCCTCTGCAAGCCTAGCACTTTCCCTGGCATTGATATACACCTGGCCCCATCAGGCATGCCAAAAAGGGTATATTCCCATCGAATCCCTCTGGTTCGACTCTTCGTGGTAGGTTCTCAGCATGTGGTGTCTTGGTATATGTGTGTGTGTGTGTGATGTATGCGGGCGTGCCAAGACATAGTCTAGTATGAGAGTAAGGGTTTGACTTTTGACCCCAGGCACTGATGTACACCGAATAAACCGAGTTAGTTAGACAATTGGTCGTGTGATAAGTCACCAGATGTACGCCCGTTCTTAGGCGATTGAAAAAGGTTGAGGTTCTTCCTTTGTTATGAGTTCGTTTGGTCCTTCAGATAATGTAAATACAATGCCAATTAGAGACGAGAGTTAGAATAAAACACCAAAGGCCTTGGTTTTAATCAAGAATTTATTCATGACTAAATATCAGAGAGATCAGATGTTTATAACAAAACACAAACAAAATGGGAAAAAGCTAGAAAAAGTTATCTCAGCGGCTGTGACCCACTTGCATTTGGACCGGTGAGTGAGCTTCACTTGCTTATGCTCCTCTTCTCCACGTGTTATCTTCCCATTGGCTACTGAAGATATGTGAATATTTGTACGAAACAATAGCATGTCACTGCAGACTGACCAGATCTCTGATAGAGTTGATAGGAGACAGTAGGTTGATTAATGAATCTACTAGTGGATTGACGACCTTCTGAATTGTAAATAGGTCGAGAACCGGATTGTCCATTAGATGTAGAGGACGACCGACTACGTCCTCTTCCTCTCCGATTGTACTGTTGTTGAGAGTAGGATTATGGCCTAGCATTAGCTTCATACATGGTATTGAGTGGCTACGTTTGCAAATGTGAGGGCCGAACAAAGGAACGACGAATTCTATTGCTCGATCCGAATTTCCTGGTTAAACATGAGAACATAAAGAAGATCGATACCAACAGATCCAGAAGGAGTACTAATTCTAGTAAAAAATGATTCATATTCTGAACCAAGACCCCCCAATGATTGCAAAATTAAATCTTCATCAGAAACAGGTTGACCGGCGGCAGAGAGGCTATTAACAATGGTTTTAGCTTTGTCAAGATAGTATGCCATGGGTAAAGACCCCTTTTTAAGAGTTTGCAACTGAAGACGGAGTTGCATAACTCGTGCATGAGCATGGGATGAAACCATCCGTTCCAGACTCTGCCATACTTCCTTGACAGTTCTCAGGCCGACTACCTGACCAAGTGCACTAGAACTTAGTGAGGAAATAATCCACCTTAGGACCAATTGATCCTTCCTGTACCAGTAAATATAGGTAGGATTTAGATTACATGTATCCTGCCCATTTACAGTCGTAACATTCTTGGGAGGAGGTGAGAAATCGCTGTATAGTCTCCATTAGTTCATAGAGATGGAACAAAGGTATTAATTGGGATTTCCAAAGTAAAATAGTTTGTTCGATCTAGCTTCCGAGAGATGAAGTGTTGAATATTCCCAATGGATGGAATGGTGGCTGCAAACTAAGAAGTTTCCTCGACTGATGTGGTGCCGATTGAGGAAGAAGAGTTGATGTAGGGTGATGAAGAAGAGAGTTGATGAATCCGTCTCAGAAGCACGCAACCTTCTAAAGTTGCTAGGGTCTTAGGAAAAACCTTAGAGCAATAGGAATAAAAGAGTAAACTTCTCAATTCAATTTCATAAAATTTCTAATCTTTGAATCTCTACAATCACTTCCCTATTTATAAGAAAATCCTATCTAAGAAAAGTAATTTTAAAAGAAACATGAATGCTAAAACACAATCCTAAAAGAAATAGAAAAATTGCTAAAAAGTAATCCTAAAAGAAATAGGAAATTACTAAAAGAAAAGTAATCCTAAAAGAAATAGGAAACTGCTAAAAGAAAATAAATCCTAAAAGAAATAAGAAAATGCTAAAACCAAGTCTAAAAGAAATAGGAAAACAAAGTTACTAAACCTGATAAAAGATGTTGGAGGCCGTTTTTAGGGTCTACATGACTTTATGCAGCCAATATGTATCTCATGTCTCTTGTATATCTCATCGAGGGCTTTCCAAATTGGTATTATAAGCCCAATTCCAACACCCAAGACGAAAGTTATGCTCATTTGAAGGTACTGTGCGCATGATGCATCTTGTTTCGATCTAACGCTTCTAAATAATCATCTGTAGTCACCTCCACAACATCATTCTCCCCAGGTGGGAGAATTTGCCCTCTAATTCACAACATCATCATCGGAACTATCCCCATAATATGGCACAAGATGCATCACATTGAACACGTCAGTCGTACGAATATGACTTGGCATCTTCAAACGATAAGCATTAGAACTGATCCTCTCAATAATCTCCAGCGGTCCAATCTTCCTTGCAACAAGCTTGTTGTACTCTCCAACATAAAACCTATCTTTGGTCAAGATGTCCCACACATAATCACCAACATCGAACTCTACATGATGTCGTTTCTAGTCAGCTGCAACCTTGTATTTTGCATTGGACTCTTGTAGATTTTTTTGAATAGCCTCATGTATATCCTCATGAATATTAGTTGGCTTCGGCCACTATCTCACTGCGTCCACTTTAGAATCATCCATGGAGATGCAATCTTTGGAGACAACATATCCAAGAAATAACACCGTGTCTGTAAAAAACAAACACTTATTGAGGGCCACATAAAGTTGCTCCATTTGCAAAACTAAAAAATACTCTCTAAGGTGCTGCTCATGCAGATTAGGGTCAGCACTAAAAATCAAAATATCATCAAAATAAATCACCACAAAGGAACTAATGAAGGGTCTCAACACTTGGTTCATGACCTGCATGAAGGTGCTAGGAGCATTGGACAATCCGAACGGCATTAGTAGCTACTCGTCGAACCCCTCTTTAGCCTTGAAGGCGGTTTTCCACTTGTCTCTAGGACGTATTCAAATTTGGTGATAATCACTTTTCAGGTTCAGTTTACTAAAAACAGTAGCTCCACCCAACTAAACTAATAAGTCAACCAGTCGGGAATCGGAAATTTGTACTTAACTGTGATCTTATTTATGTCTCAACTTTCTACGCACATACGCCAACTACTGTCCTTTGGTATGAGCAATGCAGGTATGACACAAGGGCTGAGACTTATGCAATAGTGTGGTCTGTTAGGAAAGTTGGACTCGGAACCATATCAATCTGATGTTGTATATCCCGTAGAGGTAGTAGCTCATCGGAGAGGCTTTCAGGGTATGCACTCTGAAACTCTTGAAGTAATGGCTTCACAGCTTTTGGAACAGATCCACCAATCTCTCCCTCCATGCCAACCAATACATACACCATCCTCGTCTCTTCCATCTCCCTCATAAATCTGCCCATTGACAAGAGATTGGAATCCTTTCCAACTGGTGATTCAGGCAGTCTCTTTTTGGGACACGAGTATGATTCGAGTATTGTCCCAAATGAAGCTATAAGTATTTTTTTTCGGCCCTCATGTGTAATATCTCTATCGTACTCCCATGGTCGTCCTAACAGAAGATGACAAGCATTCATAGTAACAATGTCGCACCACACTTTATCCCTGTATTTTGAGCCAATAGAAAAGTTAATTAAACAATGCTTAGTAACTTTTATGTCATTACCTTTCTTAAGCCAAGACAACTTGTAGGGATAGGGCTGTTGTGTAAGTTCCAAATTCATCTTTCGGACAACTTCTTATGCCACTATGTTCTCACAACTGCTCGAATCAATAACGAGTTGACAGACTTTACCGCCAATGGTATAGGTGGAGTGAAAGATATTGTAACAAAGCCTTCTGTCGTTGTCTGCTTTCTTTGGAGTGGGACAGATTCTCCGTGTCACCAGAACAGAACCTTGATCACCCGAACATACTCTTTTGGAGGGTTCTCTTCATCCAATATAGCATCCGACACAGGTTTGTCTTCTAGTTCCTCGTCAAATTCCTTACCTTCCATGAATAACCCTTTACCAGGTCTATCACTTTTTTTGCATTTCTTCGCTCAATGGCCTGGTTCACCGCACTTGAAACACTTTATTCCCATGCTATTGACTGGTTTGTTGATGTTGACTGAGTGCGTCAAAGGTCTTCCCGTGGGTTGTACGTTACTGTTTGTCTGCATAGTTTCTGTCACGCCCCGAAACCCGGCACGACTTCCCATATGGAAAGGGGACAAATCTCAAGGCGCGACCTTCGGGATCCTCCGCTGGACCGCGGACTCGCATCACACCAGGCATGGGATAACTCAATTTAATCCATAAAAGCAGAGTATAAATAGCGGAAGTAATACCTACGTTATTACATCTGAGTTCAAACAATAAATAATCCAACTTATATAAAGTAATGGCTTCAGAAGAGCCGTACAACCAATTCCAAATGTTTAATAAACTAATAAAAGAATGTCTAGATAAAAACAAATGTCTAAAACATGAAATAATCCTACTCCAGTCTCATCTCGAATCTCCCATCTTAACCTGCAGTTACATAACAAACTGCTTGAGTATTGAATACTCAATAAGCATGATCCAGGTAAACGAGAACAATCACATTACAACAAGTATGAAATCTGATAAATAGCTCTATAAATCAATCGTAAAACAATATATACAAGTATATGACAAGATATGATATAAGATGATATGATGCGAGAATGAAATACAAGTGCTCCAATATCCTCAATCAAGGAATGCACGATGATGTGCAATAGATGCCTATGTTTAGATGCTGTGATAAGTGTCCTTGGATAACCAACCACACTTCCCGGAACCTGTGGTCCATGTTCCCATTTTTGTAGGACTTGCAACCCACGAGGGCTCGGCTACCTCCTTCTCTTTCATCAAGGCACACCCCACGCTACACCTAACCATAGTATGAATGCCTACCTTAGGAAACACAAATGATAAATTCCCGTGGAAGCTGTTACGCGCCCATACACACAACAATCCATTGGAATACATCATAAGCCTTCCAATAACACATAATAGGACCTTAGTGATAATGTCTAAAGAAAACTTATCCACGCGCCCATACACATTGATAAACCCTTAGAAACCATCACAGACATTCTAAAGTCAATAAAAATCCAAAACCATCCTTTCTAGCCACCTACAGTCCATCCAAGGCGTTAGAGTCTCAACTCTAAACATGTGGT
>JAUPMG010000001.1:10688587-10706122 GCA_031762675.1 Pachysandra terminalis | reverse complement strand
TATTAAGCTAAGATGTTCTTTGTTTATAACCTATAGTTTTAATTTATCAATTACTTTAGATTATAATATTTATTAGCAATTAAATTATGATTTAGATGTCCCTACATATGTTAGTTACACATTATAACTTAAAAGGTTATGATTGTGTGTTAAGCACTTCAGTTTCCCATTGTGCAACCCACCAATCACAAGCAGTCAAAGTTAAACATGTAAACTAACTTATTAAAAATTTTAAATTATCCCTATATTTTAATTAATTATGAATTAATCCCTATAAAAGTTCAGGTTATTAAACGCGTCTGGGGACGAATTCCGATCCAAGTGTGGACGAAGTGGAAGCTCGGTGTGGCTAGTCTGCCTACTCCTGAGAAGTCTAGCTCCTGCTGCTGCTGCTCGTGCTGCTCCAGCTCCTCTGGGTGGTGCTGCGGCTGAGTAAGCTGATCCGCATATCGAAAAAGTCCCAACAAGGAGAGGTTCGTGAAGGTGAAGGGTCTCTCCATCAAGATCCTCTCGGGACGGCCCAAGGCAATCTCCCAGTGCCTAGACACAACACACATCAAACAAGGAAAGGGTAAAGAACCCTTCCGAGTGTACTTGACAAATCTGATGATGTGACCAATCACCAGAGAGGGAAGGCAAAGGCGCTGTCCAGTGACCACCATGAAAATTACTCGAGCCATAAAAGGTGTGAGCTCACTGGTATTGCGGTGCAGGGGTAAACACAATGAAGGAAGATAGCGTGAAGAATCCTTTGGGCAGGGCGAAGCTTGGTGGCAACGAGAGCATTACTATTTTTCCATGCGGCATTGTAGCCACATAGAAGCTGGGTCACCTCGAGGCGCACAGAGAAATGAAGCTCAGGGACAGTGCTAAGTGCGTTGTTCATAGGAACATGCATGAGCAAAGAGACAAACTAGAGGTTAAGGATGAGTGATGAAGGTGATGGAGGAAGTCTCAAAATCGGTCACAGTAATGTATCCACCATACATGATCCGGGTGAGTGTCTCCCGACCGCCCCAATCCAAGATGGATTCCCATCCTATGGCTCTAAAGAGAGCGGGAACACCATAGGAATCCACGTGGGCGTTCAAGGTGGGTCTCTCTATCAATATTTTCATACCGGCAAACTCAAGGAGAGCAACCTGGGGTTCAAGTTCTGGGTCAGAGGGAGACTCAATATCTTCCTCTTCATATGAGTCCGGTGAGGTGCCCTTCTAGAGGTGGATCCTCTAGAGGATTTGGTTTTCTTGGATACTTTCTTGGTTCTAGGCATGGTTAATCTAGGGTTTAGAGGAAAAGAAAAGTAGATTTCAACAAACTAGGAAATGGAAAGAGGGAAGAAAATTACCTTGCTTGGAGAGGACCTTGAAAGGCTTGATTTGTCAAGGAATATGGTTAGAAGAATTTGAAGGAAGCAGCCAAGGAAGAATGAGAAGAAGAAATGAAGAAAAAGTAATAAAAATAGCTTAAATGACGCTCGGTTAGGGCTTCGGCCCGACGTTTGGCGGACCTAACGGGTTGCCGAAGACAACCAGAGTTCCAAATGCAAAATTTTTAAAATGCACATTTTTCTCATAATTTTAAAAGCCAATTCATCACAATAAATCACTCCAAACATGAAAATTTTAAAAGAAATTAAATCAGGTGTGGCTCCTGGCATGGGTCTGGTATGATTAGTGCCTGACCAGACTTAGATCCAAACAACCAAAACTACTACAAAAAAATATTATTACATTAATAATTTGGTGAGATATATTTAATTATAATTTATTAATCTTCTTATTTAAATATAAAAATCCAACTTCAGTAAATTTCTCAAACTCCTCAGCCTAATGCTTTCGTAACTACATTGGCTTTAAAATTTGAAAATTTTCCAACATTGGTGTTCTAAGTAAGTTTAAATTAATTCAATTAATGTCCATAAGTCTAAGATCATTGTATCCTATAGAATATGATAATCCAAAACTCAACAAAGACTTCACCCAAGTAGCCACTATTTTAGGACTTTCAGGAATAGTAGGCTAGTTATTCCTGATTATCCATCCTGAGTTACTGGTTAGGGTGCACAACCAACAATCAAATGTACTTTACTATCTCACATCCTATTTACATCAAGTCCCCTTATCCCATCCTTAATCTAACAGGAGGTTAACCTATAAGGTTCTAACCTAAAATCCTATACAAAATCCTAAGCTAGTTTCTTAAGTCTTAGAAGAACTTAGGCTCTGATACCATTTTTGTCACGAACCAACCAGAAATCCTAAATTTTTGAGTTTTCTGATTCATTCGTGACTCTCACCCCATATTTCTCTGGGAGTGGATCAACATGGTCAAAACATAAGCGGAAGACTAAGACAGTTCTAGTAAGATATAAGTAAATAATAAGAACAAACAAATTCTAAAACAATCTAAAAGAAGAAAAGTCTACTTCTAGACTAGTACGAGTATTCTACCAGAGTGCGCTACCCAATACTAGTCCTCTCTCTTCATGACTAAGCTCCTAAACCTGAAATATTAAACAACACACATAAACTGGAAGCCAGAATGAGTAATCCTTCGATGAAGTGCATTTGCTCATGTCCAACATTATGAGAAAAGTGCAACTAGTGTTAGACAAGTGTATAAACAGTATATGTGTCAGTGGTGAATATTGAGTGGATTAACCACAATTGCACATAGTCCATTGTTCTCTCCCATCCTCACTGAGTATAACTCAACAGTCAACATTTCTACAACTATATGCCTAAATCTATAAGGAAATTAGACCAAATGCTTCATACACAAGGCTCTCTCACTAATATCAACAAAGATATGAAATGCAAGATGAATAGAAACACTGTATGGAAAGTGAAATATAATAAGTTCCCACGTGATCTCAATTTCTATCCGGGGTGTCCCAGCAACTTGAATTCATCCCAAGATGTTCCAGCAACCTGAAATCATCCCCCTTCGTAACGGTCTACGGAATAGGATTATTCTATGTGTACAGCATAGTTTTCAAGGCTTTCAACCTAGTAGGCAAAATCCCCCCACTTATTTTTGATCACGAGCCGTAGCCAAGACTTACACTCACGTGTCCATTCCCTCAAGGAATCATACATATTAACAATCCAACAGAAGGGTAATATCATGGTCGCATTGTCTCCCAAGCTTACACCAACGTGCGGATCCTTGGGATAGTTCACCATCTTTCAAGCTTATGCCAACGTGTGGATCCTTGGGTAACCATCATCCCTCAAGTCTGTAGAGGTATGCCCTCATTGGGTCCTCTCACAGCTTGGGTATAACAATTTGGGTCCTCTCGTAGGACAAAGGTAATAATCATGTCAATTATCTCATGTGTTAGTCTAAACCCAAGGTCTCACATGGGGTATTAGACTAGGCCTCACAGCCGAAAGGTCCATATGCAAATTCTCGTATTCAGATCCATTCATTAATGCAACACACAATGTATCATAGACATATATTCAAATCATCATCCACATGGGCACAGTCCCATAATCTACTATATAATACATGACAATACCTCACAAAAAATTATATAACTCATAATGTCATACAAAAAGGAAAATAAGGTACACATGATCATATGTAAGAGAAGTAAGCCACACTGAACACACACAGAGACTCCAAAACCTACATTATTCATAGTTGACTTCTCAAACAAGGTCCATCCACCATAATCATGACTTTGAAGCATAGTGGTGCCTTAACACAGCATTCACTAATTAACTAATGCCAGAAGTACCTTAAATAATGCATTTTCCACAAATTTGAAGATTAAAACTCCACAACCATTACTATTAGCATTCAACACATGTATAATGATGGTCTTGAGCTAATGGGAGTGTTTTGGGGTCATTCATAATTGATTTCCCAAAATCTCCTATTGCTCGGCCAAGTCTAGAAAGACTAACTTTTGCGTTGAGGGATCATATTTTGCATGGCAAGTCCTATGACTCCGAAAATAGACCAAACGTGTGAGGTTATTCAAGACACACGAGCTCACGCTTGAACCACCAACATCGAACCAAGGCGGCTGTTCGGCGGGGTCCTCAGCAACCCTTCAGGCAGCCTAAAAGTGCAAAAGTTTGCCAAATGATTTGGCACTTCGGGGTTTGGTCCGGATAATTCTGGATAGACCAAAAGTCAACTCAAATTTTATGTGAAAATTGGGTTCAGTGACCTCTTAGGCTCGCCTAACTGGGTTTCGGCGACCATTCCAGAGTTCCCAGATAGGCTTTAAGATTCGACGGACTATTAGGCACACCGAACAGGTCGCTGAAGCTAAGGAAAGGTCCAAATGAGTTGAAATTTCACCGGGAGGTTGTTTTCACTCCCAGTAAGGCACGGTTGTGCATTAAATTTCAAAATCATAAGTCTATAATAGGGATTTGGGGGTTTCCCTCAATATTCCCTACTTAGGGATTTGATTTTCACATAACAGATCATATATAGAGGTCAGGGGTTTAAGTCTCCATCTAGAGCATGAAAAGCAAGTAATAATCCCAAGGAGAAGGTGAGCACTCAACAAATACCATTCTCTTAGGTCACAATGCTAAAACCCAACCAAATACAACTTCAAAGAGAGGATACTCAACTTGAGGCATTGTCGGAATGCGTCGGGGTTGATCCATCGTGTCTCCGTGATCTTCGATGGTCTTTCTTCTTTGCCCAAAGCTCCAAGAGAGGGAGAAGAAGAGAAGAGAAGAAGAAGAAATGAAGAAATTACCTAAGGGTTGCATTTATAGGTTTTTAGAGGTCAAATTGGGAATAGGTTCAGCAGTAGGGGCAAAACGGGGTTTCTGGTTCAATATTTCCCAACTGGACACCTAAGAAACTATTGCTAGTGGGCTTTACTTAACGGGTCTGAGGTGAGTCTCTAGGGCTATCAGGAGTAGTTTTTGTCTCGTCTAATTATTTTATTTTTAAATTAATCACTAAAGTCTCTGTTAACTAATCTGGCTAGCTCCTTAAAATAATCTAACTTCTTAATTAGCTTTAAGGTCTAAGGTTGAACCTAATGTGTTTTTTTTTTATTTCATGTGATTAAGGACTAGGTGAGCACTAATCTTGCCTATTAGTGAGTTTATTTTTCTGGATTTTAAATTAAACCTAAGTTCTAATCTTAATTAATTAGGGTGATTATTCAGGTTCTTACAATGAGATTACACGGAGTACTGGCAATTATTGTTTCTGATCGAGATGCTAGATTTAAATCTGAATTTTGGGGCGATCTTATAGAAGGCTTTGGGCACGCAGCAAGATTTTAGTACCGCCTTCCACCCACAGAAGGATGGACAGATGGAAAGGGTTAATCAAATGCTGGAGGACATGCTAAGAACTTGTGTGCTAGATTTCAAAGGAAGTTGGAGTGATACCTTTGGCTGAATTCTCATATAACAAAAATTATCAATCGAGCATCGACATGGCTCCATTTGAGGCACTCTACTGGAGGCCATGTAGATCACCTGTGTGTTGGACAAACGTAGAGAAGAGTAGTGTGCTTGGACCGAAAGTTATCCAAGAAACTACTAAGTAGGTGAAAATCATTAGAGAAAAATTGCTAGCATCTCAGAGTCATCAAAAAGCTACCTAGATTGTAGAAGGCGAGAGCTAGAGTTTGAGATTAGTGATTATGTGTTTCTGAAAGTTTTGCCAATGAAGGGTGTCATGAGGTTTGGCAAGAAAGGGAAACTCGCACCTCGATTTATCGGGCCATTTGAGATATTAGCACGCCTAATTAGTGTTGCCTACCGTCTAGCACCACCACCTCAGTTAGGTGCAGTTCATAATGTTTTCCACATATTGATGTTGAGGAAGTATGAACTGGATTCATCACATGTGATAGACTGGAAAGAACTACCACTCAAGGAAGATATATCCTATGAAGAGTCTCTAGTGAGAATTATGGATCGAATGGAACAGATATTGAGGACGAAGACTATTCCGCTTGTGAACGTGGAGTGGATTCACCAAGATGAAGCCAAAGCATCATGGGAGCTCGAGTTTGAAATTCAGAAGCATTACCAATCCTTATTCCTGAATCGAGGTATATACAATTTCGGGACGAAATTTCTTTTAAGGGAGGTGAATTGTAGTGACCCAGATCCTAAATCATAATTAACATGATTTAATTATGATTTAAATAATATTAATCGTGAAGAGGAATTACAATGAACCATAGGGCTTGATTTGAAGAATAGGACTTAACTCTAATTGAGTGAAAATATTCGGAAACTTATGTAATTTTATGAATTTTAGGAAATTAGGGCCTTGGGCCCAACGTGTAAAGTAGATTGGACATGGGTTGGTCGTATGGCCCAAGGGAATGAGGTAAGGTTACATTAGTCTTTTTCCCTTTGTTTGAAATTTCCAACAACTGAATGGATAGAGGGAAGGTTTCTCTAACTCCTTCCAAATAGGAATGTGACTTGAGAGGAAACCTTCTTACCTTGTAGAACATGACCAAGGAGGAAAAGAGAGGGAAAACTAGATCTGTACGTGGAGCTCTTGTTGAAGGAGAAGAGAAGAGAAAGAAGAAGGAAAAAGAAGAGAAAGAAAGGAGAAGAAGAAGAGTAAAGGTCAAGGAAGAAGAGGAGGCTCCCAGAAGAGATTATGGTGATCTACCAATTCTGAAAAATTGCAGAAAAGCTTGGGAAGAAAGGTAGGTTTTTTCCTTGGTGATTATGTTAGTCATTTTCATAGGAATATGATAGCAAGTAGTAGATATGATGGTCTAGGATGGATTTGCATAAGAAATAGGATGTTAAGATATGATATTTGATTTGTATGTATTAGATTGCATATGGATAGATATATGTGATATTGACTTGGTTTGTATGGTGATTTGATGATCTAATGAATGATTTGGTGCATATAGGTAAGTTTTATGTGTAGGATGTTAGAGTTAATAGATTTGTGATGAAAACCATGATTCTGGATGTTTAAATTTCATGTTTAGGATAAAATATGTTTGGTATGAATTAAGAGGATTTTTGGGGATTTTTCTGGGTTAATACGAGTTTCGGTCTGACCTAGGGTCGACCAAACCATCGACTGAAAATCACAATTAGGGTCCAACATCCCTAGACCAGCACCTGAGGTCGGGAAGGACCGAAATTGAGGAACCGAAGTTTTCGATCGACCTCAAGGTCGATCGAACCCATCGACCAAAGCCGGATGGCTCCCATCTCAGGTTGGCAGTTAGGTCTTGGCCTGGTGAGGTTATGTATGATGTTGTTTTTGCTCAGGGAAGTGTGTATGAATGTTTGTGCAACAAAAGGACTCAATTGCCTCTGTATTGGTTTGTTGTGACCTATTCTGTTATGTTTTAGTCTATGGGACTATATAGAGTGTGACATATGTGTAATAAGGTTGTGTATGAGATCTTTGTACTGTGGATATGATTAGTGTGCGGATTTACATGTATTTTGTGTGGGGGCCCTTGGGGCCAGGTATTATGTGCATAAGTTTGAGAGTGATCCTAGAAGGTTCACTATGTTGTTTCAAAACTCGCCAAGAGAGGAGGGTCTGGTAATCTACGTGTGTGTGTTCTTCAGAACTCCTAGGGGGTCTGATATGGTGGTGTTAGTATGAGTCTATTTAAGATGATTTCTACCATGGGTTAACATGTCCCCTAAAAGCAAATGTGGTTGTTCTACCATAGGTTAACTTGTCCCCGGAAAGGAAATGTTATGATGTTTTCCTACCTTTGGGTACCCAATCCCTGAAAAAAAATGTTTAGTCGTGTTGTGGCACATTCCTTAGGTAGAATTATCTGTAGGAGATGGGAGTGTGATTTCATGGTTGGGCTAGGCATAATACCCCACATTTGCATACATTTCACCATCTTCACTCCATCATGAGCATTGTGCATCATACCATTTATCTCATTAGCATTCTTATATGTGTGTCATTTAATCATCTGATTGCTACATGTGTGTTTTCATCTTCATTGATTGTGTGTTTGTGATGTGGAATGTTGTTTGGTGGTTGAATGTTGTGTTATCACAAATGAGAACCATGAGACTGATGATTTATAAGAAGTGAGGTTTTAGCATGATTATGATCATGGGACTTGGCTGTTATATGAGAAAGTGTGTTTTAGCATGATTACGATGATGATGTTGTTGGTTTATGTGAAAGTTGTGTTTAGTACGATTGTGATTAGAAAATGATGGTGTGTGAGAAAGTTATGGATTACCATGTGTATAAATGATAAGAATGTGGTTTATGATGATTGTATTATTATGAGACTGGTTATAAAGCATGTTAATGAGAATGATTATAAGATATATGTATTATATGAAATTGCATGAATATAAGTGTCATTATATGACTGTGAAAATGATTAGGGTAGTTCCCTTAGATTTACCTATTGAGCCTCCAAAGCTCACCCCTAGTTGAAACAAGTTATCTTTAAGAGTGATGACTGGACCTGGAGTTGCATGTTGGTTGTGATAATTGCTGTCGTGGAATTTAATGAACAATGAAGTTTTTATTTAATTTTGATTATGGATTAGAAATACTGTTTTGACCCGTTTGGGCATTGGTTGTAAATACTTTATGTTGGTTTAGAGAATTGTTTAAATTTATACTCAAGGAGTTTAAGGTTTCAATTTTATGAGACTGTCGTTGGTTATTTAGTATGCTCTGTTGAACCAAGATGTATGGTTTAGATGGTATGGCCGCATCTAATGTTTGGATCCGAAAGTCATTCCCTTGGAAATCCTTGAGATTCCATATCTGGGATTCAGGGTGTGACATTTGGAATTGCCTAACCATTATAAACTATACTCACATCTCCTAAGGGAATTCTACCCAAGGAATGTACAATAGACAGATAAACATTTCTTTTCAGGGGGTACTACCCAAAGGTAGGAAAACACCATAGAAGATTTCCTTTCAGGGGATGCTAACCCAAAGGCGGAATAGTCATCTTCCTTTTAGGGAATACAACCCAAAGGCAGGAATTGCCATGACACATTTCCTTTTCGGAGATTATTACCCAAGGTAGAAACCATCATATTTCTTTCAGAGGATGAACCCAAATGCAAGAATAGCCATCTTCCTTTCAGGGAATACAACCCAAAGGTAGGAATACACCATAACACATGCTCATGCGTACATATTCTCATCAGACCCTCCTATCTTAAGAGTTCTGCAAATCATACACTCATCACTCTAGGATCAATCACATATATTCATCAGACCCTCTTATCTTAAAAGTTTTGGAAAACATGCATTGTCACTCTATGATCAAACACATATACTCATCAGACCCTCTTATCTTAAGAGTTCTGGAAAACATACACTGTACACTCATCAGACCCTCTTATATGTGTTTGATCACTCCAGGATCAAACGCATATACTTATACATATCAACTACTTGGGTCACATATGGACCTCACACGCAACACATTCAAATCTTATGCAATTCATGTCCACAACTTGCATATCTCCTATACAACCACTTCTCATAAATTAGAACATACTATATCATGTCACAGCCCACTACAATTCAAGGCAATTAGGCTTATTGTTGTACAAATCACTGCACACTTTATTTTGGAAAACCAACAACACAACCTCACAAGGTCAGTACACAACTCCCCATAAAAATTGGACCACATTGGGCTTCGGTCCTTGGGTTCGGTTGACCCCCAAGTGGACTGAATCTGCTCGGTCCCCCTTCGGTCTCCCCTAGTTTCGCTCCCTTTTCCAGTGATTTTTCACTACATTTTGTAATTTTCGGTCGACCTACAACTGAGCAAAAGCTTGTAAAATTCCCCAAAACTCACATTCAATCATACATTTCGTATTTCCACATTAAAACATCAACCAAAACATAATAAACATTAATGTCACATTAACTTCATCATTTCTACCATATTTCACATCAAAACACATACATATGCATAAAATTGAATATTAGGTCATAGGACCATCAGATTTTCATACATGGAAATTTATATCAGTACACACACTAATATCATTTTATTCTCATATTCACACCTTTACTCTTCCATACATCATATTTTAAGATCGTCATATTTATCACATTATATTCCTATGAAGATGAGTAGAAGGAGGACCAAGGGTTCCTACCTCAAGATTATTCTTAAAGAAATTATTAGCCAATGAGATCTCCCTATGGCTATTCTCTCCATAAACTTTTATTTGTCTTTCTCTTCTTTCTTCCTTTATCTTGTTACTTCAACAAAAACATAAATTCTCAAATCTCCTTTTTCCTCTCTTGGTCGTGTACTACAAGATAAAGTATGGCTATGGGAAACCTTCCATATCCCCACATATCTTAGTTTGAAAAAGAGGTTGAGAGATTTCAGCAATCCTTCTTCTATCCAAATCAGTTCAATTGAATTTGAAATTCAAAAGTGAAAAGACCAAATTAACCCTCTCATGGCCATTCGACCAGACTTAGCTCATTAGTCCCCTACATTTGGGTCCAAGACCCTATCCTCCTGAAACTTATAATTTACATAAGTGGTTCAATTATTTTCACATAGGTCCCTAAAATCAAATCTTATTATAATTTAATCCTATCCAGCAATTCATAAATATGGTTCATTGAAATCCCTCACTAGGATTAATGTATATCAAATCATAATCACCTCATATTAATTTTGTTTTAGGGACAGGGTCACTACATCAATGGTCATATCCATAGAGTAGCCCATCTGATAAATCTGCTGGCAACTCAAATAGTTAATAAGAGGACTATTGGGATGCCAATGATCCCACCAAACAAACACGTTTGAGCCAGAAGCAATCAGCACCGTGATCAGACCATAAGTTCTTGATCGAAGGGACAACAGCTTTCTCCAGATCCAAGAACACTTAGAAGGAACTTTAATTGACCAAATACTCTTGCCCTTCAACTTGTACGTTTGCATCCACTTAACCCACAAGGATTGCTTATCAGTAATAAGAAACAACAGTTGCTTCATTCCAACAATGGGAATTAAACAGGCCTAATCCACCCTCATCAATAGGGGAGCAGACCTTCTCCCAGCACACATTGTGAATTTTTTTTGCCCTGATCAGTGGACGACCATAAGAAACAGCTACACATATGATTGATTAAATTCAATACTTTTTTGGGAATCAAGAATATTGACAACTAGTAAACTTGAATAGGGAAAATTGACGGCTCTCGAGAACTGTGGAAGAAAGAAAAAGTTGCCTTTTTTATAATTTATTTTTCACAAAATAAGTGGGTTCTACAGTTTTTTGTATTTTCTTGGTATCCCAAACACATCCCAGATGCTAGGAAAGTAAATTTTCTTTAATCTCTTACATTTTTCCTGGAAATCAAACGCAGTCTTGGAGAAGCATACAACTCGCACAAATTCCATCCGTCATGTTGCCTACATTCACAGCGCCTGCTGTACGCCCCCTTGACTCGATCCCTTTTCGCCTTATGTGATAATAAAAACAATAGAAGCAAGGGCAAAAAAAAAATAAAAAATAAAAAATAAATCAATAAGAAGGAAATCAAAACTTTCAGTTCGACCATAAAACCAGACTTTCAATCTTCTTTGTCCCTTTTATTTCCAAAAAAAAAAAAAAAATCTTCTTTGTCCCTTGATCAATCTCTTTAGGAAAAGACTTCTATTAGCTCCTCAACTTTGACTCACCTACAAGTGGACTGTTTTCTACTTTCTTTCTCTCTCAAATTCCACCTAACAATTACAGCTCCACAAACGAGAATAGAACAGGTTAATCAGGTAACTTGCCTAAAACATAAAAGAATTCAAATGTATAGCAAAAATCTCAGCAACTCATCCAATCACATCTCCAAGTTAGGGGGTTCAGAATATTATTGACTCTTCAGAATAGTATCAACCAGATCTATGCCAATAATGAATAAACAAAGCCTAGCCAAGGTCCTCCAGTCCTTGGGACGTTGGTAGAAGGGATGGGGTGCGGAGGAAATGGGGTTCAAACCTATGTCTCCCCCATGGGGGAGTCGTTGAGTGACCATGAGTGTGGGGAGATACAAAAAAACAAAAAACAAAAAACAAAACAAAACAAAAAATGTCCTAGTCAACTATCCAATACCGGTCATCCTATAAACATCAAACATCAAGCATCTTTCAGCACATTCCAAGATTTTTTTTTGATAACTTGAATGTCTGGACCAGCTTGCTCGCACCACGACTAATCCTTGGAGCCCTGAAGTTAACAATCGGATAAGCTTCTAATGGCCCCAAGTGAAACGACCCCCTATAAAATCGAATCCATACCTAATATTTCATGAGGCACCAACTGCAAGTGAGCATTCTAAGATTTTTAGACCTGAAAAAAGGAGGATCAGGATCCTCTCAAGTTACAACACCTGTTAGTTGATCTGAAACAAATTAGAATTCAACACCGTGGGATAAAAATGTCACATCATTTATGAAATAACTTTTGTGCTTGAAACTTTTAAATATACTTTAATTACGACTTCATCCTACGTTTTATATTTTGATTTGTTTCAAATCAAGCAGCCAACAGGTGATTGTAACTAGAGGATCCATATCCAAAAAGGATGCTATAAAATACAAGAAAAGAGAACGTAAAAAATAGGATTTAATAGAATTAGAATTCACCAAAATCAGAAAACATTTGATTCTTCCAATCCTTCAAGGTCGCAACTCAGAGGAAGAAAGAATAAAACTAAGAATCCAAACTACTAGGACACGAACCAAAGCAAGCAGGACAGAGATTGGAAAACACAAATTACACAAACCAACATAAACAGGAGAGAGTCGATGATCACAGAATCACCTCATCAAAAATAAACACTAATAGCCTTTGTACTTTCTTCCTTCAAGAATTATCAAATAAATTCCTAGAGGAAGTTAGGAATCTCATTGTACTTGTATGCCCCGTTGCCCCTTTTCCTCTCTGCTTTTTTTTTTTTTTTTTTTTTTCTTTGCCTTTTTCTTTTTGGTTACAACGAGTTGGTCCTCACTTGGCCATCATGACTTTGACAAACTCCTCATAGTTTATTTGCCCATCACCATCAACATCGGCTTCACGGATCATCTCATCAACCTCCTCATCTGTGAGCTTCTCACCAAGGTTGGTCATGACATGGCGTAGCTCGGCTGCAGAGATGAAACCATTCTGGTCTTTGTCAAACACCCGGAAAGCCTCCTTGAGCTCCTCCTCAGAATCAGTATCCTTCATCTTCCTCGCCATAAGGTTGAGGAACTCTGGGAAGTCGATGGTCCCATTTCCATCTGCATCTACCTCATTAATCATGTCCTGAAGTTCAGCCTCAGTTGGATTCTGCCCCAGTGACCTCATCACTGTACCCAGCTCCTTGGTAGTAATGCAACCTGAACCAGTATTCATGAGATTATTTTATCAAAACAACAAACTGTATTTTCAGCAAAACACATCCCATAATTTACCCAACGCTTCTTGCTAATAGGTACAAGCACAAGATGTAAATTTTTAAAATCAAATCTCCTTATGAAAAGCCAATGTAAATAATACCACAATTTTTTGTTTTGTTGACAAGCACATTAGATGAAGAGGATCAATACATTCAGAAATTACAAGGACTGAATAAGCAATTAAGTTCATACAAATGATTTTATGTAGGTTAAATCTTCTATATGTGCATGTTGCACTTTTAAAATTTACAACAGATGAGGGAGTATCAACAGCCAACATTTATGTAATTGAGGTGGAAAAAAAAACAATTCATTTGTGCTTGCAACGTTCAAAAAAATTCCTGACCTTGGTTTCAAAAGAAAAACATAAATATAAACTACCTACCATCTTGGATAAAATTGCAAGTCTTATCATCTAGGATAAAATTGTAGGTAATAAATTTTCTGTATCTAAAAGGTATATTTATGCCTTGCCAGATAAGTTGCCTGGTGAGACATGGACCTTTTTTTTGCTCTTTTTTGTGCATATAGAGCAATGATGTGGTTAATTCGGACCATCCACTTGACATGGGACCCTCTAGATAAGCTACATAGGCAATTACGATTAACTAGAAGCACACGTGAACAAGTGGGGTTCAACAATTAAGCTGCCACTCACCGGATTTCCATGTCTAGGGCATTTTAGGGTCATGACACAGAAAGCCCATTCTTACAAAAACCAAATAAGCTCAATGCTTTAACCATCCGAGTTGGTGTCGCGTCTCACTAAATGTGCAAATACATGGTTATGATGTAATCAGCGTTTTAAATCTCGGTAAAATTTAGTGAAATTTCATCAAAACTTCATTATCTCCAAGGTAATATTTCTTTTTTGGGGAAATTGGCGAGGCATCGGGTAAAATATCTCCCAATATTTCAATTTTTGACCAATTTCGACATAAAATTGAGATTTTGTGATTTCTAAAAGGGGGATAAGGTCTTCATTGGAGAAATTTCCCCAATTTCGAGGGAAACCCCCCCATCTCTTTCATTCTAAGCCCAAATTTGTTTTCGCTACTTTTCTTCATTATTTGATTTAGAAGATCAATCTAAATCCCCCATAATCCAAATCTGATTAGAGTGACAAGGGAAGTGGAGGATTGAATCATCATTTTTGAAGATTTGTAAGATATGTTTAATATCTCATACTTCTTGTTTTAAATTGCTTTCTTTTGCATAAATCTAGTTCAATTAAGTTAAAAATGCATGTCAATGCATCTATTTGATGCATCAACATGCATTTGATATAGTTTAAGGGATTTATGATGGATGAAGGCCGAAAGAAGTGGGAAACATGAACTGTTCGATTTTCATCCCTTAAAAATTAATTATTTAACTATCCAAGTATGTGATATGACTCACTAAATGTGGAAATACATGGAGTATGATATGATGTAAGCTCGAGGATTTCAGAGGACTAAAAGCTTGTTCGCACAAAAAGCTCAAGCTTTATAAATCAATTCTTTTTTCTATATATCCAGATAACATGTTTACCAGATTTTCTAATAATGGACGTAAAATTGCAGTGCCTTAAAGGGTACTTATATGTATGATTAGATATGCATTCATGGGACCAGAGGGAATAAGAGGATCAAACAATAGCTAGGAAAAGAAATTATCTTCTCTCAATCAGTTCCTTCTTATGCAATCTTATTAATTGCATGACAAATATTTGATCATTAAAAAAAAATAAAAAGCCATGAATATGAAAATACTTTCTTTAAGATATGGATCCAGATAACAACTAAATCATGTATTTGGAGTCAAGCTTCATCAACATATTGAACAAAATCAAATCTATCAGATGCGAAACACAAAAATACCATACGAGATCGGATCTTTATCTCGATTTCTACATAAATAAAACAGATCATAAACACAATCTACAGCAAGAAAGCACGAAAGGAAATTCGTTTGGTGATAATTAACAATAGAAAAAAGATCATGAATATTAAAAGATTTTCGTAGAATCAGGAACAAAATCATCAAGAAACGCCACAAATCCTCAGAACCCACGATCCAGAGTACTATTTGAAACAAGCGATTTCAAAACTATCTTCTGAAGAGCGAGATAACTAGATCTGAAAATATTTAAAAAAATAAAAAAAATAAAAAAAATAAAAAAAAAAAGAAGAAGAAGAAGAAGAAGAAAAAAAGAGGTTCATTAAACAAACACGAAGCAAGAAAACCCTAAAGGAAGATCGAAGGAATCTGACCGTCTCCATCCTTGTCAAACAAGCTGAAAGCCTCCTTGAACTCGGAGATCTGATCGTCAGTGAGCTGATCCGCCATCCTCTTTCGTCACAGATCGAAAAACAAAGGGATATAGAAATCTATAGGGATGGAATTTGTTCTTTAGCTGTGTCCTCTTTCCGGACAATTAGGGTTTCGTACGAGTAAAAGGTCAAGGAGGCTGGAAGCATCTAATATTCTCCGGACGTAACCCCTTCCTTAATTACGTATCATACTTAATTACCAAAACATCCTTTCCTTTTTTTTTGGTTATTTTCTGTTATATTGTTTAGAATTTCTGTTTTCTCATTTCTTTTATCGGTGATCTAAAATGACATTAATACCCGTATAAATTTTCCAATCCTAGTTAGGGGGCGTTTTGGGATGGCCTTCAGAATCAGATTCTACATAGAATCAGATGCTATAATCCTAACGAAATAGCCACAATCAGATAATAGTTTAGTTTATAGAATCCAGCCACAATCAGATAATAGTTTAGTTTATAGAATCCGATTTTATAATCTTACCAAAATTCAGAATCCATAAAACGTTGGATTCTCGGATTAGTAGTCGATTTTTGCTAAATCTGACTCTAATCAGATTTTCGGAATTCTAGCTAAATAAAGAAGCCCCATTTTCTCTAATCTTTCCATCGTCATCTTCCAAGACGAACAAGAACAAGTAAGTATCAAGAAATATCTCTTTCTCTCAGTGGGTTTTGCCGTCGACTCTTCCCTTTTTCTCTCACATACACACACATCTGGTTTTTTTTTTTTTTTTTTCCAGTGTAAGCCACAAGAACTCTCTTTTGTCTGTATTTTTTTAGCCCCTTTTCTCTCTCCCTCATCTATTTTTTTGCACTCACATCTTGCAAATCTTCTATCTCTCCTGGTTTTTTTCCCAATTGCCCCTTCCATTTATATCTCTACCACATCTGTTTTTTTGTTTTTGTTTTTTTTTTAACCCCATTGTTTTGCATCTACACAGCCCCATTAATTTTTCTTTTTTCTTTTTTCTTTTTTTTTTAAAAAAATACAATTATTTACTATTGAAAAACAAGGACTTCTGGTTTTTTTTCAATTCAATTCTTTCGCATCTACACAGTGTAATGACATGAACCTTTTAAAATTATTTTTAATCTTCGAATTATAATGTAATTATATTTTATATAATTATTTGTATATAGCTGTGTACATTATGTGACATAAGGGTGTATTTGTAATACAATTATTAAATTAGGGATCTATTTGATATTACGAAAAGTTGTGTGTTGGGGATTATAAATTATAAGTTTCTGATTTTGGGGGCTTTTCTGTGATTATATGAGAGTTGAGTACTTCAAGGGACTTTTAGTTATGTATTTTAGTATTTGGGGCTAATTTGTAATTTATTAAACTATGGGGTGAAATTGTAATTTACAAAGACTGTTCTTCTTCCCAAACGCACAACCGTGCGTTTGAGAGAGAAGATGGTGGAGGATGAGAGAGAGGGTGGAGTAATGAGAGAGAGTGGAGAAGGGGGTTATGAGAAAAGAGAGAGTGGGGAGTTATGGAGATGATCATGGGTGAGGGGAGTTAAGGAAGAAGGGGCTGAAATCATCTATAAAAGGAGGGGTGGTTCTCTTGTTTTTCTTACACCTTGAGTTGAGAGAATTTGAGAGAGAATTGTGAGATTGTGAGCAGTTGAATTCGTGTTCTTGGAGCTCTGTAGAAGGGGGATTCGAGTTGCGGAAACTTCAGTTCAAGGTAAGAACTCATATGCTAATTTCTTGATGGAGCTGAGAGATATTGTACAAACAATATGCAGCATCTGTCATTGTCCGCACAGCAACAGTGATAATGTAGTGAACC